>JAREIL010000034.1:600000-1059827 GCA_030142105.1 Fusarium sp. FL617 | reverse complement strand
CCTAACCCTAACCCTAACCCTAACCCTAACCCTAACCCTAACCCTAACCCTAACCCTAACCCTAACCCTAACCCTAACCCTAACCCTAACCCTAACCCTAACCCTAACATTAAATATATAGATTTAATTAAGATAGGTTAGGTATTTAATTAAATAGAGATATAATAAATCTGCACTTTTTTAGTATTATTCTTAGGTTTACTTAGCTAATTTAGGGTTATTTTTATATTTACTAAGTCACTTAGGGCTATTTTATTTATCTAATTAGCACTTAAGGTAACTTAGAGTTAATTTTATACTTAATTAATAGTACTTATTTTATAGCTTATAGATTAGCTATTATAATTCTAAAAGTTATAGCTATTTAATTAGATAATTTTCTAATATATTTCTAAGCCTTAGCTTAATATAAAGCTATAAATATACTTTCCTTTATATAAATTTACTTAGGGTTATTTTTATAATTAACTATTAATATTATTTCTAAGATTTAATTAGTACTTAGGGTTATTTTTATATTTATTAAGTTACTTAGGGTTATTCTACTCATCTAATTAGCGCTTAGGGTAACTTAAGGTTAATTCTGCATTTAACTAATAACACTTATTTTATAGCTTATAAACCAGCTATTATTATTCTAAAAGTTATAAATATCTAATTAGATAGCTATTTAATTTATTAGGAGGTCTTAGCTAAATAAGGTAATAAAGATATAATTTTTTTTAATATTTTAAAATATTTAATTCCTCTTATATTAAATTAAGACTTAGGGTTATTTTTATATTTAGCTAGCTATAATAACTAAAAACCGGTTTAATCTTAATTAGGGTAAATTATAATATAGGTCTATTATATTAAAAATCTAATTAATCTCAGGGTTAGTTATATATCTTACCAGCGGGTATATATAATTATATAAAATAAGCTTAAATTATCTAATTAAATACTATTTTAACTTATAGCAAAGTTTCCTAGTTTTGCGATTATAAGAACCTATTTTTTTTAAAAATATAGGTTAGTATTAAAATTAAATATAAATTAAGGGGTAAGCTAATAGCGCCGCGCTAAACTCCTATATAAATAAAATATGGGTTAGCTAACCTATAATTATAATAAGTAATAGGGATTATAATTATATAGAAAGTATTATAAGTAATTAATTAGATAGATATTAATATATAAGTAGTTATAAAATTATTAAGAAGTAATAATTAAAAAAGGTTAGTATAACTAGGTGGTTAGTATTATAATATATATAATAAGGCTAGGTATAATATAAGGACCTATTAGGTAGTTTTAAAGTTATTTAGGTAAGAGTATAATAAATAATTTTAATTAATTAGATAATTAGTAGTTATTTAAATATTATTTTTATTTTAGAGGCTATAAAAAGTAATTTATATATTTAAATAATTTATAAGCTTATTAACTATATTAGCTATTTTTACTATAAGATTTAATATTATATAAAAAACTATTTATTTCCTATTAAATAGTTAAATTATATAACTTTAATTTTTAGTTTTTATAATTAAGTAATTTAAGAATTTTAAATTTTTTTACTATTTTCTAAAAGTTATTTTTAATTATAGCTTTATAAATACTTAATTTTAAAAGAATTACTAACTTTAAGATATAATATATTAAAATCTTTATTTTTTCTATAAGATATATAAGCGCTACTTAATTTAATATTACTTACCTTACTAATATAATAACCTTTATAATTAAAATTAATACTTTTATTATTATTATTAAAGCCCTTAATACTACTAAAGGTATTAATAATCCTAAGCTAAAAAGTAAGTTAATAATGCTATATTAAACTTTTTTATAAATAAAATCTAAGTTAGCTAACTTATAATAATAATAATAAGTAATAAAGTAATATAAACTAAATTCTAAACTTAATATAAAAAAGTAACTGCTTAAACCTTTAATTAATATAAACTAGCTAATACTATAAAATACTATTGCTAGTTAATAATATCTATCCCGCATACTATCTCCTAATATTATCCTTAAATATATTTTATTACCGTTCTGTCTTAATAGATTTCCCTCGCGATGGCTTGAATATATGCCTCTTCTTCTCTACCCGCCCGGAGGTTTGCCTAGAGCTTAAACGACCGTTTCTTCTACCACTTTTGTGATGTGATCTTGGACCGTTAAGTCGCTGCAGCAAAGATGCTAGATATCCACCATCCTGCTTTGCCTCCTGCATATTGATGCGATGCTCATCTTGAAGTGTATAGGCCCGAAAAGCCTTAAAATCCGTCCATATCTTAACCTCTTTTTGCACCCGTCGGGCATCAATCAGGTCAACAATATTGACGAGAGTGTTTTTGAGGTCCCTTTTGCATTCGGCGATGGAGTCTTTCACGGGTATGCGAACCTCGCGGCAAAGTTTCTGGTATCCCTCTAATTGTTCTTCTTCGGTGAGCTTTTCGTCTGGCTGTTGGGAAGTAGAAAAGTAATGCAGCTGAAGTTCCTGGCGCATAGCAATGGTGCGCTCTTGAGTATAAACTTGGCTGCCAGGAATCCAATTCTGGGAGGACGCCAGACGCGCGAACTCATCGTCGAATGGCGCGTCGTCCTTGGGGGCGAAGTTGTCGAACTTTGCAAAATGTGATTGAGACACTGGGAAATCTGGGGACTGTTCTTTGACCGACATGAGGGCGACGATTTGTTGGTCAAGATAGGACCTGGAGGGGGAAGATGGAGGAGCACGGTTAAGGCATGCAGATAAACTCATGAGGGGAAACATTGCTTTTTCTCAAGGCGCGACCACACGTGATCGATCATCAGGCTGTTGGCAAACCTATTATGTGAATGTCGGCGAGAAAGAAAAGGTCGCACAAAAGGCAATCGCCATTTGAAACCTCGAGCACAAATGATTCTACCAAGCGTAATTGTCTTTCAGGTGAGCTACCAGTCAATTTGACCCACGAAGCTGATGCTCACTATTCCAGTGGCTGCTCCACTGAATATCCTGGCTCAAGGCTTGAGAACTCCACTGAACAATGGGAGGCTGCACGCTAACCCTAGAGTTGAGCGGAATCGGTTTATCTGGCTATCAAAATTGCGAAATCAAAGCTCTCTACTTTCCATCCGGAAAGCTTGTATGAGACTGTATGTGGCTACTTTGTACTGTGGTTTTGCAGAGCAAGTTTTGGAATGGAAAATAAAGCGCTATACAGGGCCCTCCGAAAGCTCACGGCTACATTTTACTTCCAAAGTAATATCTCCTTAATCGATCTTGAACATGTTTGTTTGTTTTAGCTGGAAATCTTGTTGTAAATTCCACTTATAGACTATTGCGATACTTCTTGTCTAAGTACGCGAGAGTGGAAAGCACCACGGACGTCGCCAATTGCCATATCCTGATCGTCCAAGCAAAGCGAAAAGTTCCTTGGTCAATCTGATAGGTACCAGAAACGAAGGCATGATGACTTATTTCTCACCCAATTACCTTCTGAACTGCAGTGCAGCAATGTTCACTCTGAATATGGTTGTCTTTTCCTGATAGTAACGCCGTTCCCTTTCTCGTTGACATAGGTTTTGGGACCGGTGGACGGCGTCTTTCTTCCGCCTCATTCCGCGAGATAAATGCAGCAAAGGCAGCAGGGGAACGAGAACGAGGCGGGACGCTAGCCTTAAGCGCACCAAACGGCGTCGACCACATGGCTGACCCGGTATCACCTAATTCCAAAGGCATGACACCTCTTTCTTATGCTGCGAAGAAGGGCCATGTTGCTGTTATCTGTCAACTGCTTGAAACGGGCAAAGTTGAGCCTGACTCTGTGGATGGTCGGGGTCTTACAGCGATGTGCTATGCTGCATTATGGGGGCATGAACGAGTCGTTAATTTACTGATTGATAAGGGGCAGACACTGGCTATATTATTCCTAGTGGAGACTGGGATGGAAAGACAGCTTTGATTATCGCTAGGAGACACAATTATAAACGAATAGTATTTCTATCAGAGAATAGTTGCTAAGTCTCCAAGACTATTATAATTAACTGTATTAATATCTAATTCACTTTGCCTCTATATTACTTCTTAAACGCAGTCTGCTTAAGATTTATTTTAAATTAATAATAATTCCTGTCTCTGCTAGATTTATTACTTTCAATAAGTGCTATTTTTTCGGCATTTATATATTAGTAGCAGTAGTAAAATATCCCGATGACCTCCTTCTTAGCATTTAAGTCCTTTAAGTCCTCGCAGGACGCACTATATCTTCCGTCATCTCGCTCAGCATCGCAAGGATTGATAAGGAGGAAGAAAGCGCCGATGATTGCACTAAGTACAGTCAGTATCAGGTATTAATATCCCCATCAGGAAACTTACGTGACCATAATGACAAGGAAAGCGATATAGACCGCGTCAGGCACTTCTGCGGCCTCAGTCTGTCTATGTGTGACGCCAAATGAGGTCAAGGCACCAACGGTACTATCTGCCGAAGCGAGAACCCATTGCCAGGTGACTTTCTACCCTAATAATGAAAGCGTATATGAGAGTGATCATATAGGTAAACAATTAAAGCAGCAACTTATTTTCAAAGAAGCATACTATACTTTACCTGAGTCTTAATGACTTATACCACTCGCTTTATCTAATGTCTCCTTGCACATACGAAGGAATACAGCTCCTAGCTCCTTGCGGTGCAGGGGGATAAGACTGAAGAAGAGGGAGGCTGTGACGCGGAACAAGGTTTTACGATGTAGCCGCACAGAGTAGTTTTTCTCGAGGAAGGCAAAGAATTGCTCCTGCAGCTCGCTCAGCAGCTCCCTGTCTGCCTCATCCAGCAACGGCTTGTCATCCTCCAGGGCTCCCGTGAGGTCGTAGTTGTTGGCGGTCATAAAAAGAATATAGTCGTAGCCGCACAGGGACTGCAAGACCTTGCCAAGATCATAGTTGATATCGCCTTCAGGGGTAAGATGATCGTCGAGCTGGCACCGTACGTCAATGAAGCTGACTGATCTCTCATCATCCGATATGATGGCATTGCTGAAGACTGGATCACCATGGATGACGTCTGCGTGAACGCCCTTTTCCTCAGCTTCGTAGGTGTCGAGAAATTCGTTGAGGCGCGCAAAAAGAGATGCAGCCAGTGGACCCAGCGCATCGTAACGGTCACGGTGCTCGTAATATCTGCTCCGCAGCTTGGTGCCATAGTTTGCGTAGATATTGACGGGACGATCTCTGGGGACTTTGAGTGAGAACTTTGTCTCCAAAGCTTCAGAGAAACCTAGGGTGGGCTGCAGATTGCTTGGAGCGGTGTGTATAGTGTGTAGGGTCTCGAGGAGTTTGATGAGGCGACCTTTGGTGATGGATCGACCTACCAGGAGATGAGAAAATGTACGTCCACGGCGGTTCT
The DNA here is from genome assembly GCA_030142105.1 of Fusarium sp. FL617. Taxonomy (NCBI): domain Eukaryota; kingdom Fungi; phylum Ascomycota; class Sordariomycetes; order Hypocreales; family Nectriaceae; genus Fusarium; species Fusarium sp. FL617. The sequence continues at coordinate 1,054,443 of JAREIL010000034.1, read as the reverse complement.
CCATTGTGATACTGTAGGTTGACGTGGCAGGGATGTAGTCGACGCTGTAGACGGAGGGGAAGATGCGAGCCAGTGTCGGTGGCATGTGGGCGTAGAAGTAGAGCTCACCCAGAATTGCCTCAGACTTGCTGGACTTAATGACCTTATCCCTGATGATTTGGACTGTATTGAAGTCACGGGCAGCAATCATTCCGGCCCTTTTGACATCTTCGGCTGGACTCTTTGGTGCTTGATCGAGAAAGAGGGTGATTTCAGGCTCGTCCAGCATCCAGCCGAGCTCACGCGCGGTGTCGAGATTGGAATTGACGGCCAAGTCGTCGGCATATATGTCAGCGTAAGGTTTGCCGAAATTAATCTCATGATAGGGAATCCCGTAATCTGAGAGCTGTTTGAAAGTAACTAGGCCGACGTCGGCGAGGACTGCCCCGGGATTGCCATGATGCGTCTTCATTCTGCGTGCTGTTTGCTGGGAATCTGTCAGTATGTGCTTTGGAGGAAATGTGTTCCCGCAGGAGCTGAACTTACAATGATGATATAGTGACCAGCTTTGTACAGCTGCTGCACAAGGCGAATATTCTTGGAGATGGGCGGGCAAGTCGAATAATCGCCGGAAACAGCCGGAACTCCCACCAACGTCATGTCTAAGTCGAAACAGAACCTGCGCTTCTTTAAGGTAACGGGCAGGCTGTGGCTGTCAGTCTTGAGGGCTACCAGGAGTTCTTGTAGCTGCTCTGGAGTTCCCACGACGGAAAAGTCTTTCTTCTGCATCGGTAAGCCGATGAAGGGAACACCACTTTGAACCATCATAGAGATTACTTGCGAGGTGTAGTACTCGCCCACTTCAGCACCGGCTGGATGCTTTACATCGAGGTTCTCGGCAGCCCAAGCCTTCAAGTCAGCGGCAGAGGGAAAGACATACGCTCCCGTGTTGGCTTTATTGCTGATGGCTTTCTTCTCTTGGATGTCGACGATTCTTTCCACGCCCGCGCTGAGCAGAATCATATCAATCAGCTTTGGGACATTTTAAGAAGTATGCCATTAATGAAATGCTATGGGAAATACCAACTTACGATTCGTCTTCGGTTTTGATGTAGGAGAAGATGGGTTTATCGCCTTCGTCAATAAAGTAGAAGCAACCGCCATAGCCACTGGGCATTTTTCGGACAGAGGCCAAGATGTCATGCCAATAAATTGTGTCGCAGTCGAGAGATACGGTTCGATATCGCAATTCTTTCTTAGTCATGCTTTGTGTGACTATATACAGCTAAATCAGAGTGGATAGGGTTAGAAAATGTAGCCCTGTAATTTTTTGTCTTTGCCTGTCTCAATGGCAATTGGTGTTCTACTTACAGTTTCACTAGCTCCCTTTGTTTGATGTCGCAATAGCAGAAGTCTAAGGTTAACTTTAGGAAAGGTCTTGCTGATCAGCTGGCCGATTCTGAACTCATTGTCAATGTGCTCATTGACAGCAATCCATAGAGTGTCCCTGGGGCGAAGGCTGAGGTTGTCAATTAACCACAGGAGCATCGGCTGCCCAACAATATTGATGAGAGGTTTTGGGAAACGATAACCCTCCTTGGCAAATCGGGAACCAATTCCACCAATAGGGATGATGACATTTACGGGCTCATAGTCTTCTGCGTGGCCGTTGGTGATGCCATTGGTAACACCATTATCTGAAATACCGTAAAGATGAGGCATGGCGATGATGTGGAAGATCTGACTGAACTTCAAAGGTGAATGAAATAGTTGAAACGGAGCTTGCGGTTGCCGGTCAGTTTATCAAGACTGGGTCACCATGAAGCCCGACAACAAGGAGTTGGAAACCCTATGCCTCTCAAACGAGAGGACTCATACGCCACTCAATCCAGTCACGCTCTAGATTTATGCACAGAGATATCCACCATTCTATTGAAAGCGTCCAGAACTGATTCAACGAAGCCATGTGGCGAGGCAAGGCGTGCCACGGGCTTCTGCTTTCAGGCAGAGTTAACCAATGAATCCACATTAAAAACACACTTCAGGCGGCATACCATACTCTGTACTAGCTCCGCAATTGTTCGAGACAAGCCTTTTAGGCTGCCATCTAGTCAGGTCCGCGGAATAGGACTCTAAATTAATTCCTCAATACATAAAAGGCCTCAGTCTGTATGTTGTAGATCCAGCCTAATGCCTGGACCCCTCAAAATCAGCAAGGAATGCTGGCTTTGCTGAGGAGGAAATGTCAAACTAGTGATAGTTACGAAAGTTACGTCTCTAACGCCTATCTTACAATTATGAAACGTTAACTACGGGGTTTAGAAGTTTGGAAAACAGGGTGACAAAGGATTAACTAAGTAATTTCAATATAATGTATAGTTAAGTAGCTTTGCTAAAGAAGAACTTGTAAAGCTACTATAGTAACTATAAAAGACAAATAATAACGCTCTGATCGAAATGATACATCAAAATCTTAGACAAGTATGGGGTAGCAAAGTACTCAATAGACTCAAGATAAGAATTACCGCAATATGTGTTTCCTTAGGAACTGTCTATATGCATCAACGCAGTTAGCGCGTGAATCATAATGCTCTTATACATCAAAATGTCTCTTGTGTGTTCTAGACCTTTTACACTCTAACCTGAAGCGCACTTAATAGTTTCGTGTAAGAAAACCCCCTTCCAAATGCAGCATATTTACCTCGCCTCCTCATCCCCTGGAGGAACTGAGTACCTACTACCCCAGTAGTAGAAAATGGATAAGTGCAATTTGTAAGTTACCTAGCATGCTTTGGTGAGGAATGTGGCGTTTCGTCAGCAATGCTGAAAGCCTGGAATCAATGCTTGTGGCGTTGATCTCCACACACGGACCGTATGAAGCTCGTTAACGGAGTTAAGTTTCTACAAGTGATTACGAGCCCATTAGTTGTTCTCTTTGAGTGTTTCTCGAACTCATCACGCACTCTTATTTTCATTTATTAGCATACTCAAGTCAAGCAGTGAATCTGCCACCAGCGCAGAGACGACTATGTCTACAATTCTACGAAAGATGACGCTGCGTAATAGCAGCCCTCAACGAGCCGCTTACCTTGCGGCCCTTGGTCTTGTTGGGATCCAGGTGGGTATAGGTGTCATCATGAAGACTGCCCAGCGCGGTGGCTCCTATTCCTTCTCAGCATCAGGATCCATCGCCATATCTGAATTTCTCAAATTCATTTTATCTACTGTATTCTTCTACCGAGAGTGTGAGACCAGGGCGCAGACGGGCATCGGACCGTCTACGCGAGGCTCGGATGCTGCATATGCGTCGCTATCGGATGACAATCAGGATTTCGAGATACAAGATAAAGACGAGGACTCCTCATCATTGACAATGATAGATTCAGATGATGAGGAGGCGAGGAGTGCTGGGCCTTCTTTGCAGCCACTCGCCTTTTCTCCCCGAACATTCTGGGGCTATGTCCGTGGTGAGGTGAGGAACGATGTGGGATTCGGTTTCTACAACTTGGCGCTCCTTTATATTCTTATCAACAACTCGGTCTGCATTCCCTCTTGCCATCGACCTGAGTCTCAAGCTAATAGACTCTTCCTAGATCTTTTTGAGTTACAAGATGGCTGACCCGGGCACAATTCAATTGACAAGAAGCGGCGTTACCCTTATCACAGCCTTGGTCATGATGGTGACTCTCAATCAGCAATTGTCAAAAATCCAATGGATGGCAATCACCATGCAGGTATGAATCAAGCTCTTCTAATGGCCCGATGCCATGAACAATTGGGACCTGACAATAGACGACAATGCAGCTCAGCGGCTTAGTCGTCACGCAATATCAGCCTGGCAAGGGTGCCCTCTATCCGTTTGACACATACGCCCTTCTGCTTTTCCAAGTTTTTCTCAGCGCTTCATCGGGCGTCTATAACCAAGTCCTCCTCAAAGCCGACGATTCCAGCCTCCACGCCAACAACATGATCTTGTACGCCTCGGGTACAGCCGTCAATCTTATCTGTCATATAACCATCAAATCTATCAGCTCCAACGAGCCTGGTTTCTTCGAGGGATACGGGAGTATAGATGCCATCTTGGTCATTGTGAGCAATGTCTTTATTGGCCTTGCAATCACTGCTGTATATAAGTGTAAGTACATACTCGTGATGGTTTTGTCAATCCACCTACCACGCTATCTCATCTTATCAGCCCGCTGACCACTTGTTATTCCAGATGCCGACGCCATTATCAAGTGTTTTGCGACTGCCTTTGCGACCGGTATATTACTATTTATAGCACCTTTTATCTCGGATACATCCATGAGTTTCCTTGTCGTTCCCGGAACCTTGATAGTCTTTGTCGCTTCGTGGCTCTACATGGAGAACCCTCCCGCAAAGTCTACAAACATGAAGTCCAAGTCCGAGTTGAACAACCGCTTCTTGTTGAAACTGGGCGCCACCACTAAAGAGAAAGGCTTATTGCTCAGCTTCCTCAACACCTTTATAACAGTCATCGTGGTGGTGGCCCTGACAATGTACCAAGTGGCCATGCCAGGCAGGAGTATAACCACTGGGATTAGTGATGGGCAAACAAAACTGATAACAACTAATGAAGAAGCCGACGTTTCAAAGATTGTCACATCACCATTTAAGAATACCATGGCCTTCATCAGATGGAACTCTGCCCATCCTGAGCGCATACCAACGTTGATGAAGTACAAGCCCTTTTTCCGCGACATCCACTTCTCAATGCCAGGAATGATGAAGAATGAAGGAGTCAGCCCAGAATTTCACAACCTGACACATGACCAGAGTACGCTCACTTTTCACATCTACCAGCAGGTAGCGGATACGATGCAATTGATCCTGGACGAGGAGCCAGAAATCGACGGCCTCCTTTACTATCACTTTGACGCCTGGATTGACCCTCTGGCTTGGAGCAACATCGACCCCAACAAGATTTACTTCCCCATGACTTGGCCCGGGATGAGGCCTAAAGGGCCGCAGTTCTCGTGCATGAACGATACCAAAGGCTATGACTGGTGGGGATTGGAGAAACCGCATTACCACCTCAAAGCTCAACTTGCGAGCGCCCAATTGGACCACTTGGACCTGGGGTTTAAAATTGACATACACGAGTTCTGCGTCGGTTGGAGCGACATTTACTTTATTCCGAGGAAGTTCTTCAAGGACTACATCGTCGCAGCCCCCATTTTCAAGTCGTTTGACGTGTTCCACGAGGTCGGTATCCCGACAATGCTGCACATCATCGACAACAGCCATCGTGATAACCGCTACGTCCCCGCCATGGAGTTGTTTGCTGACTGCTGGGGTTATTGTTGCGCCGATAATCCCACCATCTACGACGTCACTACCTATAGATGCGGTCATCGACTTGACTACCGTAACGAAGAGGTGACGTCGGCCTTTTACAATAAGCTCGAGGATGAGGCGCGGAGCTTGGGACAGCCCGTGAATAGCTCCCAAATGGCAAACCTTACAGAAGCGTTTCCACTAGTTAAAGAGTCTTAATAATTGAAACTACTAGTAGTAAGCACTACAGAAGTAATAAGATTAAGATATTTAATAAAAGATATTATAGCTGCTGTTTTTGCGTATAGGAATCAGCCGCAATCTCTTATGCATCTTGAGACTTCCAATAACATCTATGGAGCAACGGTACATCCGCTGAACGAAAAGTCCACATCTGGTGGTAGTACCGTTGGAGAAGCATCTTTGATGGCCATGAACTGCCCGCCTCTCGTTATTGGTGGTGATATTGGAGGTTCCATCAAAGTACCAGCATCCCTGATAAGCGTAAGATACATTCTCTCCAGATACCTTCCAAAGTTTGTAGCTGTCAATTCCCAGATATATGGTCTTCTTTCCTAGTCATGGCCATATCAGTGGTGAAGGGGCCGTCGTTTTTTTGCTGCGACTCGATCATTGGCGCTCTTGGCCCATTCCTAAGATCACTCTTCTGCCACGCATACTCTTTTAGCAACCCTTGGATTGACGATATAGGTCCCTAGCGATGTCCGAAGTTCTTCAATCGGCCGGTAGCTGGACCCCAGTAAGCCCTTTCGTGTCGGATTCATGCTCGACGACGGTGTTGTTACCCCTCTGTCGCCGGTACGCCGAATCCTTGAGAAGGTTAAACGTTGTTCAAGTAGTAATAGCAGTATAGAGCTTATCCCTTTCACCGCTTGGGACCATGACAAAGCAGGGAGGATCATCGCCTTAAACTACTTCGGGTGCCGATATCCGAAAAACATGCGAGGCTAGTAACGCGCCTCTGGAACTTTTGACGGAATGGATTCTGGACGAGTCTGAGGTTAGTTCTCATTTGGTTGGAAAGACAATGCAGGTTCACAAGGCTAGGTGCAATGCCTTTAGATATACTTACGCAGCGCACTGGAATCGGGCTGGTATCGACCTTCTTTCGTCTCCTGCCTCGCCCGGTACCGATCAGCCGTTGGGTATAAGTAACTATTGGGGATATTCTGCGACCTGAAATCTGCTATCTTACCTAGCAGTCGCTTTACCTGAGGCAACTTGGATTGGTGAAAACAACGATGAGCAGGAACTAATCAAGGAAGAGGACACACCTAAGAACCAGAAGGCAGCAAGGACTATTGAGGGTGCTTTGAGGCAATAAACTGGCTGAAAAGAAATACACGGTATTTGAGCATTGAGCTGGGATATGTTAGCCTTGAGTAGTCTAACCAGGAAACCAATGCAAAGTTAATGCCATGCACTCTGAAAGAACACATCTTGGAGTTTTATCATCATTTGGCTTCCCTATTGTCCTTCAATAACATCGGGTCGCTGAGCAGTAGTTAGTGAAGGTACGGTGAATCTGGTTCGTGACCATGAGATATTTGGGAGGACATCTTCAAGGTGAAGAATACAGTTCAGTTTCCAACGCAGGGGCATGCATTAAAGCCCAATCCACGCAAAAGAAATACCAGTTGGAATGCTTCACCATCTTCATGATTGCCTGCCACATTCTGCCACATGAATAGTATATTTAAACGACTCTATCACAGAAAAAGCTGCCGCCACTTTGTGATGGAACTCGGCTCTAGCAAGTTCCACAGCAATCATGACTCGTAGTTCCGACACTAAGTCTTATCTTCAAAATCTCAAACCAGACAAGGCCTGTAGTGAGCGATCTCATGGTCATCCCCACGATCTGTCATATCTAGTACTCTCTTCTCGCAACCTCGCCTTGATGGACGCATATGGAGTCATCGAAACCTTTTCCTTCTCCGATCAAAACCACACCCACACTAATATGTATAAAAGTGGTGACGCGAATTACAATTCCCCAGAGGAAAGACTTTCGCCAGTACGCTACTTAGTCAATAGAGGATCACAACGACAAGTCCTCACCTAATTATACCTGACATTCTCAACCTTGATGAGAAATTGGTAGCACCGTGATGGAATATATCGGTCAATGCCTCTATAGAAACAGACAACCATGTACCCGACACCTTCAAATGCTTTGGCATCCCTTCACCAAGGAATGGAAGAGGCCGAATCGAATCGAATCATCGTACGCTACTCCTTCCCTAGCGGATGAGGAAGCAAACCCACAATTTATAAGTTCAAGCCCAAGCCATTGAGGGGCCGCGATACCGACATCAAAATCATTGCTTGTGGGGTCTGTGGCTCGGATCTTCACACAGTGAACGGAGGGTGGGGGAACACGAACTAGCCCATCGTTCCCGGGCATAGTATGTTATATTCTTGGCCCGGTATCTTCTCACCATGCTTACATTAACGGTTCTCAGAGGACATTAGCCACGTGGTGAATGTTGGAAACAAGGTTATCAGCGTGTCGGAGTTGGCGCACAAGTTGCCTCTTGCGAGAAATGTGAAGCTTTCAAGACCGAGAACGAGATATACTGTCCCGAATGGATGGGTAAGTCCTTTCGACCAAGACTTGCAGGTATTTGTACTGAATGTATGCAATGCAGGCACTTACGGATCACAATATCCTGATGGGACTTTGGCTTAAGGTGGATACTCATCTCACATCCGAGCGCACGAGCGCTTCACGTTTCCGATCCCGGACAAGCTACAGTCCGAGTTGGTAGCCCCTATGCTTTGCGCCGGACTCACTTCGTACTCACCATTGGTCCGAAATGGTGTCGATCCCGGGAAAACTGTTGGTATCATTGGCATGTATGTTGACTTCGGACCTCAGAGTCTAGCGGCGCTGTGTTCACATTCTCTTAGCGGCGGTATCGGACACTTCGGCTTGCTCTTTGCCAAGGTATTGGAAGCCAAGATGATTCCGATTTCTCGCTCGCGAGTCAAGGAAGAGGATGCTCGAAGCCCAGGTGCTGATAATTTCCTGGCCACCAAGGAGCCGGGATGGAATGAAGGTTGTGCGAGAAAGCTGGGTTTTATTCTCTGCGCCACTTCTTCGGCCAATGGCTTTGACTTGGGTAACTACTTATCCCTCCTCAAGGTCTACAGCAAATTCATCGCGGTTGGTCTTCCCGAGGGTACAGACTGGCCGGCTCGTCCTCAAGGCCTGTTGACCAATGGGTGTTTGATCGGCAGCAGTCACTTGGGAATCAGGCAAGAGGTATTGCACATGCTCCAACTTGCAGCCCCGAAGGATATCAAAAGCTGGGTTGAGACCAATCCGATTAGTGAAAAAGGCGTCGGCCAAGCACTCGAAAGACTTCACAATGTAGACATCAAGTACAGATTTACTCTGGTTGACTACGACGAGCAGTTTGCATAGATAAATAGCAACGGAAGCTTGGCCAGGAAAACTCGGGTAATGCTTGCTGGTGGTGGGCACAGGGTCGACCATATTTGTTCTCCGGATTCTTTGGGGATTCCGTCAGGATAGCTTATTTCTCCAAACTATAGCGTCATTTAGATGGTGTAAATGACGCTACGGGGAGGCTGACCGAGCAACCAATCGGGAGCAGTCTTGTGGATTGAGTGAAAAAAGAAAAGTCCTGATTTGCTGTAGAGCGCAAGATCTCAATTGGGAATCGACAGAACGCCAGATACCAGTGTAGCAATGCACAAGTGCCAGACGCTCCTAAAGCCAGAAAACTCAACTAAGTGATTTACTTGAAGTGATGAGAACTCTAGCACTCGCTTCCCTTTGTTCCTGAGAAGCCCTCTTGATATTGGGGTATCTCCTTTGCCCCTGATCATCCCGGACCAACCAGAGTAGCTGAATTTTCATCATCGGCTTCTATATGCGACTTTATTCTCAATTTGGTCCAGGTACGCGAGAAATCAAGGGATGTTGAGAGATTAAGTACCAGCCTAGACTATGACCCCACCTTTTCACAATGTCATCACGAAAATTTCGGATCTGTCCCCATAATCACAGCCGAAGATCTCGGGATGAAGGCCATTTCCCCAGTTACCCCAACATAACCCCACAGAGCGGGTTTCTTCTCCGTATCCACCACTTCGGGATCGATTCTACAGGGTTGAAGTTTTGCATTAAATCGGGGTATCGTAGAACTTGCTTTTCTTGTCTCAGTCCTTGTCTTCTCATCATTCTCCTTCTCCTTCTTCATCTGCTTCTTTTCTTCAACTGTTCTAGTCAGCGATCGACATCAACCGCCCGAGATGGCTGTCCTCGACACAAACCCTATCTCAGGAGTGCCCCCACGGCGCACATCCTTGGAGAAGCCCGGCAACGCAATGCACGCTGAGAGCACCGAGCCTGGCAGCGGTGAGATCTACCCCGTTTCTACGGCCAGCGAACTGCACCGCGAGATGTCTATCCGAACCATCTTCATGCTTGGTATCGGAGGTGGCATTGGTACGGCGCTGTTTGTCAGTATCGGCAGCTCTCTACACTCTGCAGGACCAGCAAGCTTGTTCCTCGGTTTCATTGTCTACAGCCTTGTTCTCGCGAATATCAACAACTCCATGGCTGAAATGACAACCTACATGCCTATCAGTGGTGGTTTCATTCGATTAGCCGGTCACTGGGTTGATCAGGCTCTTGGATTTGCTGGCGGCTGGAACTTTTATATCTATCTCGGCCTTATCATTCCATTTGAGATTACAGCTCTCAGTCTTGTTCTATCATTCTGGAGCCCGAATATTCCTGCAGGAGCAATCTGCGCTGCCTGTATTGTCCTCTATTTGTAAGTTTGCATATCCTTTCAAAGGCCCAGAAGAGAAGAGCTAACTTGTCTCGCACAGCGTTATCAATACCCTCGCGGTTCGAGTCTACGGCGCGGCTGAGTTCTGGCTCTGCTTTGGCAAGGCATTGCTCTTGGTCATTCTCATGATGTTTACACTGGTCACTATGTGTGGCGGTAACCCTCAACACGACGCCTACGGCTTTCGGCACTGGAAAGAACAGCCATTCCTCGAATATTTTAGTACTGGAGCCACTGGAAGATTCGAGGGGTTCCTTACCGCTTTGTGGACAGCATCCTTCACTTGTGTTGGGCCTGAATTCCTCAGCATTGCGGCCAGCGAGGTCAAGCATCCCCGGGTATACGTTAAGAAAGCCTCCCAGGCTCTCTTTGCTCGCATCATAATCTTCTTCATCGGTGGATGCTTAGCTATTACCATCATTGTTTCACCCAGAGATAAGGTTCTTGAACAGCTATACAGTCATGGCAATGGAAGTACCGGAAGTGCTGCCGCCTCACCCTACATCATTGCCATGGAAAATCTCAGTATTACCGGCCTGCCTCATCTGATTACTGCTTTGTTCGCTACCACAATCTTTGCTGCTGGAAATACTGTCCTCTATAGCGCGACTCGTTGTCTCTACGGTCTTTCGCTGGAAGGCCATGCCCCCAAGTTCCTAAGGAAGGTCACTAAGTCTGGCATCCCGATATACTGCTTTGCAGCTACTATGATCTTTCCTTTTCTGGCGTTCCTACAGCTAGGAAGTGGCTCCTCTACGGTTCTGACGTGGCTCATCAACCTCGCTACTGGTGCTACTTTGATCTACTATATCACCGCTTTGATCACCTACATCCGCTTCTATCGTGCCTGTCAGGTGCAGGACTTCAATCGCGACAAGCTTCCATATAAGGGTTGGTTCCAGCCCTACAGTGCGTGGTTTGCACTGATCTTTGAGCTCCTCATTGTTATCTTCTATGGCTACCGATCTCTTGTACCATTCAGTGTCAGTGGTTTTGTTACCGCCTACTTCATGCCTATCTTCGTTCCAGGCCTGTTTATCAGCTGGAAGATTTTCAAGAAGACCAAGTTTGTCAGGGCACAGGATGTTGACCTCACCTTCGAGGCTCCTCTTATTGATGCCTACGAAGCTTCACTGGAGGAGGCCCCTGTTGGCTTTTGGCGAGACTGCTGGTTAATGGTCCGAGGTGCCAGGAAGAACAAGTCTGGCGATGTTTAGTATTGCTTCATCGTCAAAGAAGAGTTGAAATCGCTTGTACTTGCTATCTGAATTGGCAATTCCGACCCTTTAGAGTATAGATCTATCTAAGAGAGACTAGAGTTAGACAAGCTTTTGGCATATAACCCAACCAATATCGGAGATTTGTAGTGGTCCATAACTTTTCACCTTTGCGCGTAGCTACTGTGAAAGCTTACCGCTTCAAACTGATGTGAATCCCTGTGAGGGGCACAAGGCATGCCGCTAGAGTAAACCGTACAACTAACCAGTCGCGTCCGACGTCCAAGTCCTCTTAGTGCTAAAAACGATTCAATGTTAGCGGAGCTCACCAAGTGAATATCTATAATACCTCATTGTGCGGAATCACTTGATGGAGATGTCATTATAATCTCAGGTTCGAGTGAGTTCAAACTACCATTTCATACAGTCTAACCCAGCGGCAAGCGGACATACCGTTTTAGCGAATTTTACAATAACAATACATCAATGACGAATAAGGGTGCTACCAGTAGATTGAAAGCCAACCGCTATCAGACTTTCCTTATGATTGATATCGAAAAAGTATGACCTTCAAAGACGAAGTTAAAGCTACTTCTCCATCTACAAATGATTCACAACCCGTAGAGCTAAATTTGGATAGTGACAAGACGTTGCGGAATAATCTCGGCCTCATAAAAATCCAAGCCACCTTCGGTCTGTACGAGGTCGAAGTTGGAGGACATCTTCACGGCGGCTCACGTCCTTGCACTAATAATTAGTCTAGAGTGGCAATGTGGAGATGATTTGAGATTGCGGAGGTGGCTCTGGCTTGCCAAGGCACAACTTTTATGGCCAGCGTGCCAAATGGGGAAGTCATCTGGGGGGGACATTGGATTCTTACTGGTCTTCGTGACGAGTACGCGGCTAGAAAGGCAGATGCGAGGCACTAGGTGAATGTAGCTGGCTAAGCGACTACATTCGATTTTGGTATCGCCTGTCCTTCGGCAAAAGAACCTCCGAGCTGGTTATGGAACTTCCGTAGTCTTTTGGTGTTGAAAGCCCCATTTCACAAGGCTGAGAGTATAAATTGTTTCAACGGCCGCTCTTAGTCGGGCAAATCGTTTTGACCAACAGCAACGAGTTATGCTTATCAGCTGCCCATCGAGAGGCTGAGTTACAGAGGAAGGTAAAAGGAACTAAGGATTTGAGTGTAATTCACGTGGGATATATGGCTGATAATAACATCATTGTATGATTCGGACTATCTATACCAGCGATTAGAACGTCGTAAAATGGGTCTGAGTTACTGATATGGTTGCTCGACATTTTTGTCTTACCCTGCCCAGAATGGTGTTCAACAGGTTGGCCCAATCGCATGACTACTAGAACCCACTAGTGCTGACCGAAGATCAATCACCTTACTGTGAAGTGCGGGGAAAACCTCCGGGACCTGGGTTGTAGGCTAACTGCTCCCATAACTTCCGGAGGTTTTAGCCAATGATGACGGTTTATTAACAAGCGCATGAGACTCGTTCTTTATTTCTCGGGTTCTTCTATTCTAATCACCCAGTCTTGGCATAGATAACTGGGTCTCGTAGAGTGACCTCCCGAGCCTGTCAGTCATGTATTTGGCTCCGGTCAATAATAAACCGATAAAATTTGACAAATCGAGTTAGTTAGTAACCTCTTTATTTAGCCTCGCGATAGGTACGAGTACGCGTGACCGTTAAGCTGCCAGTCACTGCCCCTGCTTCTACCCCAGCTTCCCCAGATAGTCTATACGAACTAGACAAATGCCCAGGTTGCTTGCATACTTCATCCGTCAAAAGAACCAGATGTACTGCCGTGGCGTTTCGGATATTTGGGTGTACCTAGTCGAAGTCACTTTGTCTGGAAACTTATAAAGCACGTATGATCCTGAGAATAGGTTTGTTCGCCCGACACACACTCTCAGAGTCAAGTCTCAGACGATAGCTCCTGATCCTATCGCCTCCCTGCTCTCTGGTTAAATATAGAACTGCGCCATGAAATCTATCTTCTACGCCTTGGTGGCGGCAACTCTTTGTCATACCCTCCTGGCAATCCCGAGCCCACCAAGCCCCGAGTCGATTCGAGTCTTCGAGCTTCCCCTCCCGCCCGTAGCAGAAAGCAACGAGGGCGCTTGCACAAAAGAGATCAACCCTCATGGCACCGGATGTATCAAGCGTCAGTGGTCCGAGTTTCAGTCAGGCGACTTCACCCCCGATGGAAATCATGTCATAGCCAACGTCGAGTTCGTCGGTGCTCCCGCTGCCCCGGCCCCAGCCAGTATTTATTCTGGCGAGCAATTGATCTTGATCAAGGCTGACGGCACAAACTTCACCAACGGCGACCCCTGGAAGTGTCTGAGTTGTGCTGTTCCTGCTAAGAATGCTGTCATGCTTGATCCCCAACGCGACTATCCCCACGTCTATCGCAGTGGTGACAAAGCTCTTTGGGGCCATAACATCCTTGACTGCGGTGGGGAGCTGCTACAAAGCGATGAATGCATACCCAATAAAACTCATATTTATCCTATTCATTGGAACACGGCAAAGGATGGAATCGGAAAAGGAGGAGCTCCCAGGGAGCTTCGTCTGCACCCGGATGATGAGCACATGGGCTGGAGCTCTTTTACCGACTCAGGAGGGCAAAACTGCTTCTTCGGCCGGCTCGAGTTCAACAAAAGCCCTACAGTGGGCGAGCCTCTCGCTCCACGGTATGACTTGGTCGATGTCAACATCCTCCTGGACCCAAACCATGCTACTTTGATTCAGGTCAGTGGCTCTGAGTTGTCTCTGAACTATGATGCTATCGGCGTTGGTGAGCTCCGTGGATTCACAGGCACTGGCGACGAGATCATCTACATCGGCCCATCACACGAATCTTCTAATATTGACCTATTTGCTGTTCACGTCATCACTGGAAAAGTGCGCCGTATCACTAGCCATCCAGAATATGCTGACCCTGTCGCTTTCTCAGCTGATGACGAGTGGTTCGTTGTCATGGATACCCGTGGCACAGATCGGCAGATGTGGATGTCGGGCATGAGGCAAATTCCGCCTTTGATCGATCTCGTTACAGTGACTGTTGCATCTTCAACTCGCAATAATGGCCCTCGTCGCTTCTTTCAGCCTATCTTACTGGATGGTTATGGGGACCGAGACGACTATTATGGCCAGCGTGTTAACGGGGCAGGAGACGAGGGTAATGGGAGTGTCAACGATCCCAACTGGAATGGACGTGCCGATCCAGCATTCTCCCACGATGGTACCCGCATTACCTACTGGCAGGACATTGTAGTCGCACCACAGTGCGGAGGGGCCAACCCTCTCAAATGCCCCGTCTCTACTGCTCAAGGCGACCGCGAATATCGTATCATGGTCGCTGAGCTCACAAGCCGAAAACCAAAAATCCCGCCCCCCGTTTTTGAGATTCCAAACTTTCTTCCTTGGGCCGTTCCCTTTCCTCCGGGAGCTGCACTTCCAATTGGGAATGGTATCCGGCCTGGAAACTATATACTTCGAGGCCATAATTCTGGCTATGCCCGCGTGAAGCTGATCGGCGAGCCCAGGATTTCTACTGTTGTAGTGGACTATAGCGATTATTCTGACGACGGCCAACATTTCATTAACGGATACGAAAATGTGACAGTCACTGTGGCCGAGGACAATCCGTGGAAGAACGATGTTGATTGGTACTCTGATATTGTTCAGACAGGAAAGGTCAAGGCTACTAAAAAAACCAGCAAAGATGGGTTCCATCTCATCATTGATGCGGTCGTGAATCATTTCAACGCCACAGGAAATTTAACGACCGTTATTGATGGAAAAGAATATTTTCAGCCTGCTAACGGAACTTAGATAATGTAAAACATCATTTTTCGGCTCTAGGTCTTGGATTTTCTAGTATTAAATATGTTTCTGGGTCTATAAAGCCACCTGTGCTTGTACTATAGGCGTCCAAGTTGGATCACCGTCTCATAGGACACTCAGATAGCTGCACCATTTAGATATCGATATTGAGACCAACTAGCCGCAGTGTAAGCCACTCAGGCTTCAATGATATGTTGATCTCTATGTGCAGCATGGAGTAAGTTTCTTTATTCCAAGCTGAATCCGATATCTCCAATCGCAATTTGCAACCCGTTCACACGCATACTGAACTGGCGTATGAGAATCGCACACGGTCAGACCCGCAGATGCATCTTCACTCACGGCATGCTTTAGTTTGGGCATGAATAGCGAAAGGCAATATACAATCAAGATAGCGCTGAGGCTGGTCTCTGACCTCAGCCTTCTGGTACCATCTAGTGTTCGTTGCAATGCCCTCGGGCTGAAAGGTGGCTAAAAGTGCTTCATGACTATCTGACCTACCTTGAGTAATTTTAACAATAACGAGGTAGATACCAAAGGGGATTACTGCGTACAGCTGGTGACGTAGACGAGAAAATAAGAGATACATCAAACCGCCGCCCAAGATTTCACTGTTCAAAGGTCCGGCACAGGCTTAATGACTGTCATTCGAGAAGAGCCTTTCACATAAAAGTGGCTGAAAGTAGTGGCATGCCAGGACTACATCAGCTCAATCACATATCAGCACCCATTGCCGTCCTGGTCGCCTTTAGCCACGAGTGGGTTGATTTGTGTCATTTTAAATCCATACAACATGATGCATCCACGGAAAAGACCTCAGTAACGCTGATGATATCCCTGAGTCTTTAATTTCATACTTTAATATCTATGAAGAGTGTACAAGAGTGTATAAGAGTATTGAAACTGCACCAACGACGTTTCTCAACAATCAACTGGAGAACATCATGCGCGCGCACCCTTTGAATAGTTTTGTTAATTCTTTCGTCATGAAATTCCTTTAAAACTCTGGATCCATCGATTACTATAATTGCGTTAATGTTAAACGTTCTTTGAAAGAGGAGAGAGGGAAAATTCGTGAGCCCGGCTGCGGCTGATAGTCGATCCATCGTCCGAGGTCAGCAGCAACTATGTACTCTTGCCTTGCCGAAGGCAAACAGAATACGTGTTCAAGGTAGAACGCTGATGATATGACGTAAGATAGAAGGGACGCAGACCAGAGCGATGGATTTGTGATGTCAGATTCAATTTTCAGACAATGAGTGTGGGAGAAGTCTTTTGGAATGTGCGAATCGAGTAGTCCCCCAAAGAGCGTTCTGTCTACTATGCACACTTTCTCACGATACCTAGTCTTACCACTGTGACGTGCGTCAATGCAGCAATCGCCGCCAACTTCAAGATCCTTCGGCTTTTGGGTGGTACCATTAGTGTAGACGCCAGTGTAGAAGCGATTTCTTCGAAGTCCGTAGGACTGTTTGGGCTGCCTGTCTGACTAATGTATTAATAAGAAGCACTTTTCTATCTGATTAATAAATACAATTGGTCTGAAAGCTTAATAGAGGGCTCTACTAGTCCTACGGACTTCAAAGAAACCGGGGCCTACCAGGGTAGTATCAAATAAACCCTCACGTAAGCCACAGGTGTCAGCACATCTTATGGAATACAAATGAACATTAGAATTTCTCACTCGTCGTTAATAGCTCTTTCAGTGAAAACTTTTAGTTCATAGAGCTAAACGATCAAGTATGTCCAGAACAAGACGGAAATCTTGCTCTGGCTAGTGTCGAGGCTATTAACATATATCGGTGTTTTCCCGTACTTCATAGAGTATATCCGATGTCAGCAAGGAACTTGTTCTGATAGATGTCAACGAGAGGATAGTTGCCTGCTGTAAGTAAGCACTAAATGCCTCATTAACGAAAACAAGAAGATGATGAAGGCTGCTCGACACGACTGACGAACCAAGAGTCAGAGCCCTTATCAAGCTTCAAACCACGTACTGTGGTCAAAGTAGTGCTGATTATTGAATATCCGAAACACACGTCATTGCTGCTTGGTTGAAAAGTCCTTTCTGCGATGGTATATATAGATCGACATGCAACCTTCAGGCGAGCGATGTAGAATGATTCTCTGATTACTGGTACCCACAACATTGGATACTGCCTCGACAACCCATAATTCCGAATTCTGTTCCTTTTGAAATGGTTTCGCAATACCAACACAAACTCTTCCTCTGGATTGAGGGTTATTTTCCAAAGCGCATTGTTTACTACCTACTTGCTAAAGGACTTTGCTCCTCGGTGGATCAGCTTTACGAGGGGAACACCAATGAACCTAATTTGAATGTTGTACGAATTGTCTTTAATGGCCAAGATTTCGTGTCAGAAGATCCCGGCAACCCGTTCCCAACTGAAACCACAGTACCTGCGCTCCGTCTTGACGACACCTCAAGTGGCAAATCCATCTGGATTCGCGAGACGTGGAGCATAATCAATTATCTTGAGGAAGTGTTCCCTGGGACCACTGCTAGTACTTATCGGGAAATGTGGGCCAAAGACCCTGTGGAAAGGGCCATTACTCAAGATGTTCTCGGTCATTTACTCTCGGCCAGCGAACAAGGGGGCATTTGGCTGGATAATAACGCACCGTTCTTGACAGCCTTCAGGCAGATATCGGATGAAGAGCATAGTATTGGAGTCGGTCGTCGTGCGAGAAGAGCATTTGAAGAGCATTTCAAGGCTGCACAAGAGATTGCGGCTGACAATCTTGAGAGAACAGGCTGGCTGACCCCGGCAGCAGATGGCGGACCTGGAATGGCAGATGTCAACCTTGCCGCAATGGTTCGCCATACGGAAGATGCCTGGAGCGAGTTTGTGATTGCGAATGATGCACTTGAGCCTCTGAGGCAGTGGTATAAGAAATACCAAACCGTGTGGTACTGGCATGAATTGGAGGAAACTGGCCGGTTTCCAGATATGCTTAGACGTGGTGAAGGTTCCGTCCAGAAGTAGTTATTAGATGCCTGGTAGGGAGTAGGACTCGCAAGATAGAGGAAATAGTTCTAACTGCTTTAGTGCTTTCCATCAAGATCTACAAGATGTTCTAAAATTCCGCGGGATACGGGGAATACCGCAGAATACCACGGAGATACTCGGCTCCACGATATACCAATCATTAGCGTGCTGGCATCTTGTTCCCGAGAATGATCAAGGTGACCACATTCTCTGCGTTTACCCAACCCACCACCAGCTTTACAGCATTCCAGCTGCCCTCGGTGCAGAAGCTTCCCTGTGAAAACTGAAGGAGGGAAATGGGTATGTGCCCGATGTTGAGGAGCTTGGACGGGCTGTTTAAACCTCGTGCCAAGGTAAAATGGTCTGGCAATGCACGTACTTTACGATCTAATCATTGAGGTAGATGATATTTAGCAAAAACCCGAACAACCAAATGGGAGTTTCAATTCCTCGCTCCGTCTAAGAGGCAATTGTAGAGGTCGCTCCCACACACGATGTCACTGTTCTCTCTGACGAGGTATATTGATCGCTGTTCCAGTGTCTGTTCACCGACTTGTCAAAGATTGCCCCCTGTGTTGCAACACTGGGATGTGATAAGGCCATAATTACTGGCTCTATGTCAAAAGCGTTCGCCATGACCGGTGTACGTATCGGATGGATTGCATGCAATAGCGGGGCGATCATCAAAGCTACCCAGGCCTCGCATCAGTACACCAAGATCAGCGTGTCACAACTGGATGACCATAGCACCAGCTTTGCTCTTTCCCAGCCAATCAGAACCGCGATACTACAGAGGAACGTTGATATCGCAAGAGCAAATCTCGATCTGTTTGAGAGATTCGTCAACAAGTTTGAAAGCATTTGCTCATAGTACAAGCTCTCCGCAGGTACAACAGCGTTTATTAAGCTCTCGTCGGGCGGGGCACCAGTTGATGACAAGAAACTATGCCTGGACTCGATTGAGAAGGCTGGAGTCTTCCTCGTCCCGGGGAAGAGATGCTTTGGAGGTGGTGAGGATTTTGCGGGGCATGTTCGGATGGGTTATGTCGGTCAAACAAATCATGTAGAAGAGGAGTTGAGAAGGCTCGGTGCTTACTTAACGGAACGCTTCCTGAACCAAGAACAACAAGGCTAGTAGAACTCCTTGATGGCGCCTTACAGCTCAGGTAGTCTTGCATGCACCCTTCTCACTGTCTTACGTATCTTGGTATAGTATATCACTAGGATATAATAAGGATATTGTCACTTAATCTATGTTTAAAGTATGTATTATGGCCGGGGTACGTAATGAATGGTCCGATCGCATGAGCAGGGAGTCCAGGGTCTATAATAAGCAAACATTGCTACCCCTTTACTATGACTATTTAGTGACGATAGCGATGCAAGCGACAAATTTCATAACAGCTTCGCCTTTCTCATTTCTAGAAATTCCTGGTGCGTTATTCAGCTGTTGAAAGATATCATCAAGGGCTTCTTCCCAGTGGGCTTCATCATCCTCGAGCCAGCCAGAAGGTAACGCGCCCAAATAGCTCCAGGCAAGCTGAGTCCAACGCCTTAAGTCTGAAACTGTTATATAGGCAACCTTCTCATAGAATTTCATCTTGTTATCGTCGAATCCTCCACCTTGCAGAGCCTTCTTCAGATCCTCCTGTAGAAAGTCGTCATCCTCGAGCAACACCGGCAAGGGACATTCTTTTCCTCTCGTACGCCGGTGAGCATGCTTGATAGCATCGCTATGTGGCATGCTCACCCAAACTGAGGTCGCAGCTATACCGTCCACTTTCAAAGTTCGATAAATTTCCTTTGCAGCAGCTGTGGCATCACCTATGCAATGCAATGCAAAGAAGGTGAAGGAGTACGAGAACCTGTTGTCGGGAAATCCAAGATCCTAGTTTCTATCAAGCCAAGCAGACAATTATGTGAACACATAGCTGACCTTAGCATCCATGACTTGAGCGTCTAAGGGCCAGTCATGATGTTGCGCCAGCTGCTTGCAGCCTGCAACAAATTGAGGGTTTATATCAGTCGCATCGATATGAATGGTGTTGGTGTTCGATGACATCCTCGCCATGATGGCTTCTTATGCAGCTCCTGCGCCGCAAGCATTATCGTGAATAGTGTCAGACTCCCGGAAAGGAGGCATCAAATCGAGGGTGAAGTCGATAACTGACTCACTTACGTTGCCATGCAGTTCGGTGAGATGTGCGGCCTCGTATTTGGTGATTTGCTTTGGCATGAAGTTTGAAGACATGCTTGTTGTAAACTCTTGGTTATGGGATAAACTTCCGATTGGAGTGAAAGGATAGCATGGCTTGGGTCTAGATGTAAAAGATGGGAAACGCCATCAATTTATAGCTTGCATCTCGGCCAATGTATCACAGCAGACTAGCTTAGCTTACGCATGCAACTTCCTGTTGGCATGGGGCATGTTACATATGTACACAAGACCAAATAGTATCATTAGTATCACAGCCAGGAGTATCAATTACCTGCTATCTTATTAAGGTCGCCGACCCAATCGCACTTTATGGAGTGACCGCTGCCGGCTACTCCCTCAACACTAAGATTTTAATCAACACAGCCCTTGTTTCATAAGCTATTCAGGCTTCAGAAAGGTGAGGTTTGACTCTACCATGTGTCTGTTGTAGTCTAGTGCTGAAATCTGTCAGCCTGAGAAGAATTCCCAACCAGATACTTAAGACCCAGTTTCGGAGTCTTTTCAAGGTTGAGGATTTCAATTAGCCAGGGTGGCTATGGTAAGGGTGGCTAACGCCTACTGTATACAGAAAGTACTGTGCTACAATGCTCAATAGGGTAACGTCAGTCTCGCCAGACTAGTTGGAGATGGCATACACATTCATACAGTGACGTGATCGTCCAGCACACTCTACTCATTATGGCCAAATACCCGAACGGACCCATCACTTTGAAGTTGCTGAAACCTTGGAAGACCCTAGCTTACGTCAGATCGTCTCCCCAAACGGGATTCCGCTACGTTCACAAATATCCCTCGCTTGAGCAGTCGTACGGAACACGTGTGATTGGCTTTCAGCTCTGTGAGCGTACCTCTATTCAAAAAGTCACCTTCGCAATTAGTGAATATGATTACATCATCAAAAAGTCGTTAGCTATGGTTTCCTTAATAATAGGTTTATCACATTGTAATATAGAGCCTTCCCCGCAAGGTAAATCGGTTGATATTGGGCAAGGGACTTGTTGGTGATCAGCACCACACCTTAGTTCTTATTAACAGACATGTTTGTCGCAACGAGCTTGAGTCCCCCAGAGTGAATGGATCGTGATAACTCCAGTCGATATCAACTCTAGAGCAGCATAGCGCAGGTATTCAACTAGTTGTTACAGCATGGTAACATAAAGATAGTTTCAGCTGACCAGGTCGCAACATTCCCAAAGGTCTACATGTGGTCATATTCCTCGAGATAGAGCTTTGGGCGTGGTTGAGAGGATGGTTAAATGTATTTAAGCTTGTTGTCGCATCGAGGCCTCTGGTCAGAGTTCTCTATGAAGGGCCGACTACTTATTGGATCTGAGACATCCGGTAGCAATGTTTTTATCAACGTTAGTAAGAGCAAGGAAAGATTATAAACCAGCATATTTTCCCGACTGCTACAATCTGCTATTAAAGAGGTTTCTCGATGATACGTCCTATGTGACCCTTCATTTCATATTATCGTACACGGCAGCTCTCGGTCAACAAGCGGTCGAGGAAAAGAAGATACAATATATCTCTTCTAAATTCCATGATCTTCTTCGTCCCTTACATTAATAAAAATACACAAGATTCACGGAGCAACTAATAACTTCGACTCTAGTCTTCTTTCCTATGTAGAAATACATCGATAGCAAGCGGTCCAACTAACGCAAAAGTTATGTCGCGAAACCTCGTTTAATACTACTAGCGATGTTTGAAACACAGATGCATTAACCGTCGAAGTAATCTCAGGACCAATCCCACTCGCGAATCTCAACCTTCACATTGGCGCTTGGTAACATAAACGATAGCCGACATCCGACGTATAACCCACAGTCAACGTCTTGGCCAAACGATGAGCTCACTTTCAGGCGCTAATCGCGCCAAGATTTCATAACCCCTTCACTCATGTGAACAGACTCATCCAAGAATCGCCAATACAAGAACCTCTTACGGACGGACTTAATTATTGTGCAGGAACTATGACCATAGTAAACTAACGCAGGTCGGCCAAAACGCTGTTAAGTCCAGCCATAGCACGTACTGATTATATCTATGCTGATTTATGCCTCCTTTGTGCATAGTATAATACTTGGGAAACGTATGATCACGCAAGCCATGTTGGCACGTGCTTGTCTGCACCGAGATTGGAAAATGTTTGGTAGCATTTCAACCAGGATACAACCAAGAGGCATTCATTACAACCAACATGCATTTAGTTCTTCCAATGACATTGCGTCGTTTAATACTCTTTTACCCACATAACTAGGGCCCAACCGTATCATAAGATGTAACTCGAAAATGCAGTTGATTGCGGTATTTTCTCTTCGACAACTATCGGCGCAATTGTTCGTGCTTCTTCTAGCTCATCATGCGCCTCAATAAGAAACCAATTCGTGCGGCTGAGGCGGCCGGAGATACAGCTGGAGAAGCCACAACCATTGAGCCGGAACAAGCTGACGACAACCACATTGAGATTGTGAGCCAATCCCCCCACTCCTGTTTTGAAGCGGCTGACAAAATTCGCGTCTTTATCAGGATGATGATTCCGACTCTTCCTACTCAGCCGCGTAAGTCTCACGAACCTGCTCTACGGTCTTTCTGTTCAAAGCTGACACCCGTAACCTAGGACCAATGTAACTGACACTCAATCACTACGAACGTCCATCTTAAACTACAAATGGGAGAATGGCCGACGATACCATGCCTATCAAGACGGCGCATACTGGTAAATTTTCTAAACAATGGCTTTCCAGCTTCGATGCAAACTCACAACCAAAGGGGACCAAACGACGACCGCCAGCAAGAAGCGGAGGATTTAATGTCAGTAGTATCATCTGGTGACTCGATTCGAACTAATAAGTAGTAGGCACGAGATGTATCGTATAATCATGGATGACAAGCTTTACGCTGCCCCAATTGGAAATCACTCTCAGGCTTGTGGATCTATCCAACTATCACTACAGGCTCTAACATAAGTACCAGCATGTGCTCGATGTGGGTTGCGGTACGGGCATCTGGGCTATGTGAGTTGCAATCATAATTCACTCTAGCACCTAGATCCCAATAACTCATCCTTTCCAGCCAATTCGCAGACGAACACCCGTCGGCCGAGGTCCTTGGCGTCGATCTTTCGCCCATCCAGCCTGGATTTGTTCCACCGAACTGCAAGTTTGAAGTCGATGACATCAATCAAGAATGGACATACCCAAATGATACATATGACTTCGTCCACATTCGCGGATTGACTGGCTGCATTCCAGACTGGGTCGAGCTTCACAAGAAAGCATATAAGTTGGTAGTCTCGGTATTTCTCCCAGGTACTACTACGTTTCTTACGTTAAATCAGGTCACTCAAGCCCGGCGGCTGGGTCGAGCATGTCGAGCTATGGGGCATCGCCAAGTCAGACGACGGCTCTCTCAAGCCTGACTCTCCGGCAAAAAGATGGGTAGATGTTTTTGAAAAGATTGGAGAGGCAACCGGCAAAGATTTCTTCACAGGTCACGAAGCGGCCGACTTCCAACGAGAAGCAGGTTTCACAAATGTTTATGAGAAGAGACTCAAGGTACCGATCGGCCCGTGGCCGAAGGATAAGAAACTCAAGCAATGGGGCGCTTGGAATCGGCAGTTCTTGCTTCAAGCTCTCGAGGGATTTTCTATCCGTGGTCTAACGGAGATGTTGGGGGTTAGTGAGGATGTTAAGTTGGTTTTTGGAACATTTGGGCTAACGATTATAGTGGTCGTACGATGATGCACAGTTGTTCCTCATTGATATGCGTAAGGAGCTTTTGAATCCACAGCTCCACGCATACACTGATGTGTAAGCACCTCTTTAAATTCTATGTATGTCAAAAAAAAGCTTACCTATCGTCGTTAGAACTGTTATTTACGGGCAGAAACCGAAAGAGTAGGGCCAAGGTGGTGGGACTCCTCCAAACTTAACTTATCCTGAGTACACATTAGTCTTTATGGGGCCTGCTTATCGGGTTTGGCAGGGTTAACAATACATATTATTACGTATCGATATGGAATGAATTAGCATTCTTATAAGACTAGCTAACCCTCGTTGAGCTGCGTTCTGTTCATCTGTATCAGTCAAGCTCATTCTCGCGTTTATATCTAGACGCCACAATAGTAGTAGATGTGGGCTGTAAGCAAATAATATGCCTCTAGTTGGAGGCTCGCCGCCAGACAAACTTGTTGCAGTTGGCGAGAATTCTCTGGACCGTAATAAATCAAATAGCACCAGACTACAGGTCGAAGTCGGAGATACCTCAGAAAATCATGTAATATCTTGCTATAAATAGATATGCTGGGCATCGATCCAACCAATGAAGGGAGGGAAGGTTCGGACCTTAGTTCTTCCGAGCTCGGCCCACAAAGATTAGAGTGCGGAGCCTGCATTCAAAGGTAGCCGGGCTTATCCACCTGTTGACAAAATCTAGGTATAATCAGCGAGACAACTGAATCATCTGCGACTGATTCTCTGCTCGTTTGAGATGCCATGAGTTCCGAAAATCCAGCCACAGTTGAGTACAGCTCGCCGCCAGCCTTCACCGCCACTCCACCAAATACTAGTCTGCGATCCTGTGTCACATGTCGCCGACGGAAAGTCAGATGTGATAAGATACATCCTTGCACTAACTGTGTGAGGCACGGGGCCACGTGTGTATTCCCACCGCCTGGTCGGGCTAGGCCGAAACCACGCCCTCGAGCCGCACAACGCGTTCTCAACAGAGGTCTTGGGAGCAGGGCCATATCTGATTTAACAACTGCCTTTGTCTTGAATGGGAATGAACGCCTGGATGCGAGTCAGTTAGATGACCAGTTGAGACTTGATGAGTCCATACTGGGGAAAGAAGAATGGATAGAGCGTTGGTGGTACCTCGGAGAGGGACTCTCAAAATGGCTCTACCGGGATGACACCAAGCGAGGAACTCGAGCATGGAAATTTGAGCAAGAGGATGTCTGCGAGCATAATTCACGCTTAGCAGAGCTATATCATCTGGTACGGAAAGTTCTTGGCAGACATCTCTGTGCTCAGTTATGAGATGTGTGACAAATATTCTAATGAGGTTTGCAGATACAGCTTCACGACATGAGTCACAACAGCGTGAGCGATTCCAGCAAAGAGAATTCAACCCGACCCAATGCCTTAACCTTCAATTCAGTCGAAAGGCTTCCATTAGAGATGCCTATCCCGCCTGATGGCTCTGAGTTTCTTCTGGGCTATAACTCTACCAATTCCAATCCAAGTAGCCGGCATCCCTTGCCATCACAGATACCATTCTTTTGGCAGACATTTGTCGAAAACGTCAACCCTTTATTTAAGATCTTTCATGTCCCGGCCTTGGGTAAGTTGATGAGAAATATTCAACGGAGAATTGGTTCTCTCGCACCAGCTGAGGAAGCACTGATCTTCTCGATCTACTTCGCCACTATAACTTCTATGACACCGGACGAGGTCGGTAATTGCCTCATGATCTGTATACACGGATTTTACTGATATGGAGCAGGTACGAAAACTTTTGGGCGGGGATAAGGCGACCCTCGCCACAGATTATCGCCGGAGCACGCAGCAAGCACTTTCTCAGGCTCAATTCATGACATCTAAGGACCTGATGACGCTTCAGGCCTTCGTCTTGTTCATTTGCTCTCTCCAACAGTATGAAGAACCACGATTCACATGGAATCTCACCGCCCTGGCTGTACGAATAGCACAAGGCATCGGTGTACAACACCCCGATCCTCAGTTATCGCCATATGAAATTGAGACCCGTAGGAGGTTATGGCTTTGCCTCTGGTTGTTGGATTTTAAAACTGCAATTGCTCTAGAGGCCGACTGGCTGATAGCTGACGATGATATCAGCATGGAACTTCCCCTTAACATCAACGACTCCGACCTTGATCTTATAAATTTCGAGTATCCAGCTACGAGGACAGGCATGACCGACATGGCCCACGTTCTAGTCAAATACGAGATGGGGCTTGTCGCAAAAAGAATCCGATCTAGGCAAGGGAATAAGTACCAGGAAAACCTCAGTCATGAAGACAAGGAGTCATTGGTGGCGGTGTGCAAACAGCAGATACAGGAGAAGTATCTTCGACATCGCACATATGACGATCCCTTGGAGTGGTTGACTGCTACGAATGCGAAGCTCTTCTTTGCTACGGTTATCATCTTCATCTACCATCCTATCTTATCATCCGAGTTGCGATGCTCTATATCAGACGACATCCGAGATCGCTTACTAGCTGCATGCATCGAGAGTCTCGAGTGTCTACATATTTTAGAGACAATGGCAGCATCTCATCGCCAGGGTTGGCTGTTTGGCAACTATCTACATTGGCACGCGATCGCCTTTATCTTTGAAACCCTTCAGCTTCGATTATTAGAGCCAGACGACACTAAGAAATGTTGGAACGCAATGGAACTGGCTTTAGGACTTTGGGCGGTAATCCCTGGTACCCAACGGCTAATTGGGCCGTGGCCTGCTCTTATGGAGCTTGTCAAGAAGTCGAAAGCAATCCGCCAAGCCGAACTGGATATCGATAGTCAGGGATACAACGTGATGGATGAGAGCGTCTCAAGCATAGAAAGGACACGTGCTGAAATGAATCTCGCACTTCCTCAACATGTCGAGACGGCGTCTCCAATTCTATCAGACGTACAAAGCATTGGTAGCATGAGACATGAGCTACACTCTCTACCTGACGATGACATGGAGAAACCAGATTCAGAATCTCGAATTCTTGGTATAGCTCATGCTGTCGCGCTTGAGACACACCCAATCGACACCGGCCCACAAGCACCTAATAGACGGCTGATGAGTGCTGATAATCTTTCAACAGGCGAATTTGCGGATAATCTTGCAATGTCAGAAGGTTCCTTTTCGACAAACCCTGTATTCTCAGCAGTATGGTCCTTCGGCCAACCACCCACTCAGAATTTCGCCTTAACTACGGGCGAGGCGTTGACGGATTATTCGGTAGACGACACGACAGAGTACTGGGCGACATGGAACGACATGATTGGTGATCTTGAAGGGTAACGTGAGGGAAATGTTGCCATCGTTATGCAGATATGGTCTAAGTCTAGATATTTAATCTCTTGGCATCCTGCCTTCGATGTCCTGTTGCAACGCCATTGGGTGCCTTGAGCGATTGCTCTAATCATCGCACTCGCAGGCTAGCATCTTTCTGCTAACATATTGTCGCTTAACATGCTGTGATCTGTAGACTGGGTTGGGATCGAAATAAACGCGCAGATGTCTACACGTACGGGTTGCTTCGGCTCCGTGACACGTTTTTGATACACTGACTGTTCATATGCACCGGAAAGAGCTCATACTAGCTTTCAAAGTCACGATAACACGATGCCAATTTCTATTTTTACTGCCGTCTGCGGGTGCCTGTGGCTACCATACCATCTCCCCCAGGAACTTTAGCTGCGGCCTCGGCATTCTTCTGATATTTATAAACAGTCCAGTCGAAGACGTAGTCATATTGAAAGCCTTCTCGTACAAATAGATCTCGAAAAATCTTTCGCAGATAACTATAATCAGGTTTATCATCGAAGCGAAGAGACCTGCAGTAGTTGAGATAGATAGCGAATTCATTTGGTAGGCCACGACACAACACTTCTGTCGGGGTTGTCATCTTCTTTTCCATGATCCGATCGTACTTCTGTTTTTTTGTCGCTGCCTTGAGCCCTTGCCATGGCAAAGACCCGCGACTGAAGTATAACATAACATAACCGAGGGATTCGAGGTCATCTCGGCGAGCCTGTTCGACGCCGAGGTGCGTATTGATAGAAGCATAGCGAGCGGTGCCAGTGAGGTTTTTGTTCTCACGATACGGAATGTGGAAATGTGTTTTTGGGTCGCGATATTTCTTTGCTAAGCCAAAGTCGATAGTATTGACTTGATTGCCGCGCTTCCCGATGCCCATCAAGAAGTTATCGGGTTTGATATCCCGATGGATAAAGGACTTCGCGTGAACGTATTCAATGCGTGAGATGAGCTGGTCGACCAACAAGAGAACAGTTTTGAGCGAGAATTTGCGGTTGCAAAAGTTGAACAAGTCCTCTAAGCTAGGTCCAAGGAGGTCGTAAACCATAGCGTTGTAATCTCCTTCGGTGCCGTACCAACGAACAAAAGGGACACCAACGCCGCCAGCAAGTGATTTGTAAACGCGGGCTTCGTACTCGAGTTGTGGATGCCTGGCTTTGACACTTTCCATTTTGATAGCGATCTCCTCGCCTGAAATAATATTCGTGCCCAGGTATACTTCACCAAAGGATCCAGAGCCAATTTTTCGTCCGATGCGGTATTTATTACCGACCCGGAGGTCCTGGATCAGGCTGTCAGTCAATCGATACCAGAGTATAGAAAAATGGTGAGATGGTGAGAAAACCGGTAAGGAAATTGCTTCTAGTATAACAACAAATGAGAGGGATTTGGGGGAGGGGAGTTTGCTTTGATGATATTATAAGGAGGCGCTGCATACCAAGGCCGACATGTTGTCACGTGTTGAATTTGTTCCGCAATCCTAGCGTGTGTTGATTTCGTGTTATTGATCGCAGGTTCCAGTCGTTAGAGATTGTGTTTGCGGCTGAAACGATGATGATGATGATGAATGTGTGAGTGAAGGAAGATCACAGAGGTTTGAGTCTAAGAAGGGTGCTTTCTGATAATATATAGTCTTAAATTGAGTGGTCTATGCTTATGTCTCGGCTAGCCCGATGCTCGGTCAGCTCGATGTTCGCCTACCTTAGATTGGCTCGGCCCTCGTTCTCGGCCTTCGGCCTTCATGACTAAAGTGGGGCTGCGAAAAGCGCGCCGACAGTAACCCTACATGCGAATCATACGCATGTAGTCAACAGCATCAAGTGTTTGAGAGCTGATAGAGTCCTCCTGAGTCACACTATCTACAGGGCATCTCAAACAATTGATTCGGCCGGGTGGTTCCAAGAGTGTCATTGATAGTGATATCCCTTGAGATCATGAAGCGACGCCGGGCTTGGCCAATTCTTGTAGATGGTTAAATTTCTGGATTGTGGTTCCCAGACTCCCAGCCTTAGACCTTTAATCTTTTCTACTGCTGATCCAATCCAGCTACAAGAAACGGGTTTCAGTTTTGCGATCCACTGCAGAACGTACTTTAGGATCTATATGTGTTGAGTTCTTTCCAGAGTCGGATTTTCATCGCTTGGCAAATTGAAGGACTGTTCCTTTCTGACGCTTGTCGAAAACAATGCTGGTAGTAAAGCAGTATACCTGGCCCGCAAGATAATATTATTTATCATCTGCGTAATTTGAGGTATAAAATAAAGTAAGTTGTTTATATGTCATATTAATATATTCTTTATAGAAGGTGTCAAGTTAAAAGTAAGAAAGTAGGTTAATTAGATTGAAGTCACTACTTTTCGGATTTGTGCTATAATATTATCCTCTCTGGATTTATCTTTGCTACTATCTAAACTTATTTTACTATACTATACTTCTACTTCTATAAGTGCTATAATAATACAGTCTACATACTGGTTCTACTACGACACTATGATTTATAGTTAAGGACAGAGATAATTAGCCTGAAATTAATAGGTGGACTTAGTTTCCCCGCCTTGGTTTTAAGTAAATCCTCGTACCCCTTTCAAAGATTTCCCCGCAGGATGATCTCCTATTTACACTAACGGAAGGGATTTGCAGGAACAACATGGGGCTTGTCGGCTCCTAATTACCCGAAGTTAAGCTCCCCACGAGTCATAAAGCCAGTTCAGTGGAGAGTAAACTTAACGAGGTGGCTGGTTATTCTACAAGTTTTGAAGGCGACAGTTTGGATACTTCACTGGAAAATCTACATACCAATTACAATGAAGTTCCCTTTGTTGTTTGTTGCCGCTTCTGCGGTGATTGGAAGCACCAGAGCCCTTAAAGAGTCCAACCCGTGGGACAAGTATGTCTTCAGCCCTGCAACACGTAACCCTGCGCCGGTTAAGGTTCACTCTATGGTTGGCGATGCATCCGTGAGAACTGGTGAGAAGAGTGGTCATGTTCTCAAGATGCGAGCCGGCTCACGTGTCTCCATGGATTTTGGAGTTGAAGTCGGAGGCCATGTCTCATTCAACGTCGATACGAAGTCATCGAAGCCGCTGTCTCTCGCTTTCTCTGAATCCCCGGCCTTTGTGCGCAGCATTAGCGACGACACAGGGTCAACCCCATCAATGGATTGGGATCAAGCCATGGAAGTGTCTCTCAGCAGCAAATTGAAGGGTGATATCTTTTACCGGACCCCGCCGGAGCGTTTTCGCGGTGGATTTCGCTTCCTCACCTTTAACGCACTGGAAGATGTTGTCGTCTCTAACATCAGCTGCCAGATTGGGTTTGCACCTAACATGAAAGATCTCCGTGCTGGTAGTGGTTACTTCTACACCCCTGACCTTGGATCTGAGCTCCTCAACAAGGTTTGGTACGCAGGTGCATACACCACGCAGACCAACATAATCCCGACCGACACTGGTCGCTGGCTCCCTCAAGTACGACCTGGCTGGGCATATAACAACACCCTTGGAGTCGCGTCTCCAGCTCTGGTCGACGGCGCGAAAAGGGACAGAGCGATTTGGCCTGGGGATCTGGGAATATGTGGTCCCATCGCAATGAAGGCTTTCGGTGCCTATGGCAGACAAGCTGTGGCGAACAGTATCGAGACACTCTTCTACTACCAGAACGTGTCCACAGGCCAGTTTCCTTTCGCTGGGCCTGCTACAGGAAGCTTCCGAAATGGTGCAAAGAGTGACACTTATCACACGTGGAGTCTCATCAGCATGTACGATTATGCCATTTTCGCAAACGATAAGAAGTGGTTAGAGTTGCATTGGGAAAACATCACGCGTGGTATTGAATACATTATTGAGAGGTTGGACAAGGACACCGGGTTGCAGAACCAGGAGTGGGAGAATGATTGGGCTCGTGGAAACACTGGAGGTTTTAATTCGGCTCTCAACGCTCTCAACTATCATGCACTGGTGTCTCTGGCGACCTTTGCAAATGACGAGAAACAGGTAAAGTCGTGGCGTGCCGCTGCCGCCAAACTCAAGAAGCACTATAATCTGTTACTTTGGGATAAAGAAGCAGGTCTCTACCGAGACAACACCGAGAGCAACCTTCATGCGCAGGATGGAAACTCGCTCGCCCTCCTATACAACCTGGCCGAGACCAAGTCCCAACGCAACGCAATTAGCAAAGGCCTTGAGCGTAACTGGAACTCGATTGGCCCCGTCACTCCAGAGCTGAACGATACAATCTCACCCTTCATTTCATCCATTGAGCTCCTTGCTCACCTACACGGCGCTGAGAATCCAACTCGTGCCCTTGCTCTCCTTAGACGCCTTTGGGGGTATATGGTTGAAGGGAGTCCGAAAACCATGACCGGATCAACACTCATCGAAGGGATGTCAGCTAACGGTAGCTTATACTACCGCTCAGAAGCCGGTTACAAGTACGATGCTTCATACACGAGTCATGCCCACTGCTGGAGCGCAGGGCCGACAACAGCATTACTCACTGGAGTCCTGGGACTGCGGGTCACTGAGCTTGGAGGCCGCAAGTGGGAACTCAAGCCTCAATTGGGAGACCTCAAGAGTGTTAGAGGAGGGTTCGAGACGGCACTTGGTTGGTTTGAAGCCCAAATTGAAGTGCTTCGTGGAGGTCGGTATGATATCACCTTGAAGACCCCTAAGGAAACGCAAGGGACTATATTCTTCCCCACGACGAAGCAGCAAGTCACTGTCAACGGAAAGAAGTACAAAGGGTTGAAGAAAGCTTCCATACATTCATGAGGTAACTTGGGCATGTGGAATACGTAAGTAGACATGACTAAATTAACGTCATATTAAAGGCTTTTCCGATTTATCTCTATTCCAGAAATTTACCTCCGTAGTTTCCCTGTTCTTGCTCAGATCTTGGGATTGGCGTTGCTTTCTTTTGATACCCACCAGGTCCTCCTTATATGCTCTTTTCTGTTTTTTGTTTTTTTGATAGGTATAGGGAGCTTGTTACCTATGGATCGCCCCAAACTGCACCAATGCAGATCTGAACGTCTTCCAGGTGCTAGGCCATGTTCAACTATTCTACCAGCCAAAGGGCGCAAGTGATTGCAATTCCAACAAAGGTAATGAGATTGTCGTGAGTATCAATACCCCCCTTGGACATATCAATTATATCCATTGCCTTGCTGGCCATAGGATGGGTGACCCTTGCCCTTGCTCTCCATAACTGCGAGTCCTTCACCTCTTCGTGGCTCTACCAAGTTCATGCCCAAAAGCTTCTCGTAGAACGGAACGGATCTCTCCCAGTCCCCCGTCAACAGCATAGTCCGCCTCAAATCCGGCATCTCGTCTAAAATCTCCTGAATGCAGCGCATCAACCAGCTTCCTAAGCCTTGACCCTGATATGTTGGATCGACCCACACATCAGTGAGGTATGCGAACGTAACAAAATCGGTAACACATCGTGCTATGCCGATGAATTTTGACTCTGAACTAGTATCATCGTATATGCCGAAAGAAAGTGAGTTATTGAGCACCTCTCGGAATCCTTCAGGGGACAGCGATTTTGCCCAGTAGAAGTCGCTAGAATCGAATGCTTCGCTGAGTCTGGATATAGGGAAAAGTTCAGGATCCGTAGATATCGAGAAGCGATCTTTCTTCCAAGATCGTGACTGGAATTTTGACTTTATAGACATGATGAAGAGGGAGCTTAAGCGATTATCTGAGCATAGGTTGTTTTGCTTAAGCCGCGGGAAATCTGTGTTCGTCGTGATTATTGAAGCCGACTCCAAGGCACACAGCACCTTCAGGTCAATCAGTTGCAGGCAGTTATCGAAGAATCTTGCACAATAAGTTCAGGTGTAGGAATTACAGCTATTGTCACAGGAAGATCTAGTTATATGTATCAAGAGTGAGTCATATGATTAGAAGCGCTATCTGTACCGAAGGGCGTAATAGACTTTTATGAGTAACAAGTTAGCTTGGTGAGCTCTGGCAGCCCCACAAGTCGGAGGTGATGCCGAGAGAACTCGGAGACAAGGGGCCGAAATTTACGCCGATTACGCCAGCCTTTGGCTCAGGCTCTGATTGGATGATCGGCTATAAGACTTACCATATACGGGAATAAGTGGGTTGTCTTCGAGATAACGATCTCTGAGTCAAGTATCAAGAACATGGACTGGCTTCTCGATCAATTGGCTTTGTCGTCAAGTGCTTGGGGATTTTTCGCTGACTCATTTTACTTTTCAACACTTTCGTCCTTGCTGGAGGATTTTCAGTAACTACATAAGAGTGTAGGGTTCCCAGGAAGAAATCCATCATTCATGCATCGTTTTGGTCTATAAAAATTTGCTGTTGACACAAAATCTGCCATGATTTGTCGTTGACTTTACGAAAGCACAGATAAAGTGACAAAAGTAGAGAAAGCGAAATGCCTAGAGGTACATGAGGCCATCGCCCACTGATGCCATGCGGTCAGTATACCTAATTCTTTAGATGCCAGATGTACACGGCGATTCAAGCAGCGTGGTGATGCCACCTACCCTAGGGCTTCCCCCCCGACGCCGCTAGCCCGAGTTGGTGATCTCGATAGCCACTAGCCCGAAAGCACTTGGAAAACTCGGTCAACACTGAATATGATAGGCATAACTTTTTTTTGCTAGCTACTGTCACGTGTGAGCAAACCAGTCCTGGGCGCTCACGCTAGAGTGATCTGGGTAGCTCGGTTGTGATAAACTCACCCCTACTACGTGATCCATAAGCTGTGCTAGGAGCCTTAGTAGGACATGGGTACCGTAAGTCCGAGTAAATAACCCAAATGTCATGGGTACTTTTACCCAGAAACGTGCGGTAGAGCAAATAAGATCACGTAGACTAAGTGTGAATTGAACACCTAAACGTAACTCCATGGAACGGGTCAAATTGACCCGAGGGAGCCGAAAAGACGTACAAGAGGCAAAGAGTCCCGGCTTCAAACCCTCAGCTATTTTTACCCCCACTTGAGGTTCTTGAAAGGATCATCGTTTTACTGCAGCGCTCAATAAACCAGTAAATCACCATGGAAATCAAATCTTGCGGCATTCACGGTTTCGACGAATCAATCGGTATTGATGTCGATGAATTTCGCGTCTTCTGGAAACTTGACGTTACCGAAGAGCATACCACCCAGGTAGCATACCGTGTCGTCATCTCAAGCAGCAGCAATGTCAATGGTCAGAACCAGCAAGACATTTGTTTTGACTCTGATCGCGTGGTGAGTCACGAACAGCGCAATATTTTGTGCAATCCTAAAAACGGATTCAAATCAACTACACTCCACACCTGGACTGTGACGGTCTGGGATCAGGATGGGAAGCAAGTCACAAGCTCAATCAATGAGTTTTACACGTCATATCCTCGGTCTTCCAAGCTTTTGCCGCCATATAGTATGAATCAAACATATGTGAGGATCCGTCTTCCGCGCCCCATTATCTAATTTTCTGACGAAATCTCTGCGCCAGATGCCGCATACCAGCCTCATCTTTCGCACATGGTTCGAGGATGAAGCAAACCGTTGGAAAGCTGTATGGATCGGCGATGGTGGTGATAAGCCTATCTATCTACGGAAACCCATGACATTCCAACGCAAGCCTTCACGAGTTTTTATACTTGCCTCTGGGTTGGGTCATTTCAACCTTACCGTCAATGGCAAGTCTGCATCGACGCACGTCCTGGATCCTGGCTGGACCAATTATCACAGAACAGTGCAGTTTGTCGGATATGACGTGACAGACCACATTTTCGATGGTGAGAACGTTATTGGGGCCCACGTAGGCAATGGCTTCTACGCCGGAGACCAAGGCGATCGCTTTTTTTGGCCAAAATACGAAGACAACACTTATGTGCGCTACGGGAACGAGCTATGCTTCTTTGCCGAGATACATGCCCACTATATGGATGGCTCACATGAGTGTATCATTTCGGACCCAACCTGGAAAGTCCGCAAAAGCGCCACGACACTTGCAAACATCTACGCTTCCGAAGACCATGACAGAAGAGCGTATCCGATCGGATGGGATGCGCCAGCTTTCGACGACGTGGAATGGCAGCCTGCTAAGCCACTCACGGGACCAAGAGGCAAGCTGCGCTATCAGAGTCAACCTCCCGTTACTCTACACGACACATTTGTGCCGGTAAGCCAGAAGGTCGTTAAATCAGGAACCATTATGTATGATCTCGGACAGAATGCTTCGATCATGGTACGAATCGCTGCAAGTGGCCCAGCTGGAGCTAGGTATCGGGTGAAATACTCCGAGACGATCGGTGACGATGGTTTAGTCTTGATGCCGGACCCACTGTTCAAGGAATTCGAAACTGGTGTCTACTCAAGCATTGCACTAGCTGGTCACGAAGATCAAGAAGTTTGGACGCCTGATTTCAGCTTCACAAGTGCCCGATACATTCAGATTGAGGGTGCATCACTCGATAACGATGACGGCCTTCCTGTTATACACTCTCTCACCGCTCGGCACATCTCGTCCGCTGCCCCACGACTCGGATTTGTCAAGACAGACAAGGAAGACATCAACGCATTGATCAACGCATGCTACTGGACCTTCAGCTCCAACATCTTCAGTTATCACACTGACTGCCCGCAAATAGAAAAGTTCGGATGGCTGGAGGTAACATCTTTACTTTTTCCCGCCACTCAGTACGTGCGTGATATGGAAGCTGTCTACTCCAAAATTCTTGACGATATCATTGATACTCAAGAGTCGTCCGGTCTCGTTCCTACTATGGCCCCTTTGATTCGCTACATGTATGGTATACCTAGCGAACTCGGCTCTTGCGACAACAGCTAATAAAAGACAACAGGTGTGGCCCAATGCACGATACAATAACCTGGGGTGGTGCTGTATGCCTTCTTCCAGAGATGATCAAGCACTACTATGGTTCCACGAGTGTTTTTAACAAGGCTTACAGGCCTTGTTTGCAGTATATGGATTATATGAAAGGCAAGGAGCGGCTGGGTGGACTCATCGAACACGGACTCGGAGACTGGGGCTACGATATTGCTTATGGTAATCACCAAGCAAATATCGAGACAGCTGTCTACTACAAGTGTCTGCGCAACATGGCCATAATGGCTAAGGAGTTGGGTCTCACTAGCGATGAAGCAAAGTTCACGTCGTGGGCTGAGCGGATCTATGAGGTCTACAACCAGCATCTCCTTGTCACTGACAAGACCACTTTTCCATACGCATTTTACACCTCTCGCGACGATCCCGGTAAGCGGGACCGCACGATGGTCGCCCAAGCTACCGCCCTTCAATACGATTTGGTTCCGCCACAGCACCGTGCAGATGTCATACAGGCGTTCATCGACGCAGCAGATGATTCGGGTCATGTCATGCGCGCAGGAGAAATTGGACTCAAGAGTCTTTGGAACACATTAGCAGACCCAGATGTGGATCGACCTGATATTGTCCTCAACATGATACGACAAGAGGAGCACCCGTCTTACATGCGTTTCTTGCGGCGCGGAGAAACGAGCCTACTTGAATTTTGGCAGGATAACTGCCGTTCAAAGTGTCACGATATGCTTGGTACGATATACGAGTGGTTCTACGACTACGCTTTGGGCGTTAGACCATTAATAGACGGATACCGTACTTGGAGACTGAGGCCATGCTTCAAGGCCGAGTTTAACTATGTTGAGGGAGAGGTCGAGTCACCTTATGGTTTGATATCTATTCGCTTTGATCGTCGCGAAGAGTCCGATGCGAACAAGGCAACTGTGGACGTCATTGTGCCAGCTGGAACAACTTGTGAGCTTGTACTGCCGAATGAGACTAGCACGGTGGCACTACAGCGACGTCCAGTTGAAGAACCTCGAAGATTGCAAGGAAAGAAGTTAAAACTGCTTCAGGGACGTTATAGACTAGATATTGTAGCTTAGCCCCATAGAGTTACAATCGAGTGCGTTTTGACACATTTGAATCCACATCGATGAGAATTCCCAGGTATGGTCGGTCAATCGGAACAAGGTGTTGGGTATGTGAAGTCAGTCTGCACCGTCGGTACTCATTAATCCGTTGCAAATGACTTCCGATTTCTCAATGGATGTGAGGCCCTTCAATTGGCACAAGACAAACGCGGAGAAGAGGAGGCGACGTGATGGTCCATGTGATCTTGTGGGGATGAAGGGTTTTCGAGGTGGATGAGATTGGAGACTAGCGCCGGCTTTGAGAGTGTTTGATTGGATCAAATGACCGGCTTTGTATCACGGTGATTGGATCTCTCCGTCTCCATGCTCGCCGCCCCTCCCTCCCTGCCTTTGTCTTTGAGGATCCAGGGCTACAACTACCCCCTACCAACAGCTATCACACACCTATGACCTTGTCCATTCCCTGCACAAAGCGACAGATCGGGGTCAATAATTGACTACGAAGAGTCGACGCCAGAAGCCGGGATCTTATGTCGGTGTCGTACTACCAATGGGTGTGCAACCTTCACCAGGATGCGAGTTGCAGGGGCAAGAAGGGAGCAGACAAGCAATTTTTGGAAAACTCGTGCGTGAATATGCTGTCAGAGTTTATGTGCAAGGCGATTGTTTTATGCCATATATCAAGGCCTGAATTTTCAGTTCTCATTGCGACTTCTCAGTTAAATCTCGGGATACGCCATCATATCTTCATCTGCATCATAGTTCTGTATATCCATGATCATAGCGTGAGTGACACGACCTCGCTCAAGGTGCATGTCGCCATATGTAAGACCGGTGGAACGATCTGGCCAGATGTCTTCGGCTTTGTCCTCAAGTTCCAAAGCATGGGCGATAAGGAATTTGACCATCCATTTGTCGAACCTATATGACTCTGTGTTCATAGACTTGATGCAATTCTTCTGGAACACTACCAGCCGTTTGATCTGTACACGTTTAGCAGTTGGTCCAATACGTTAGCTGAGAGAAATCTGCACCATTAATTCTACGCTCGGCCAATAACTTCGTAGTTGCACCAGCGACTCAAGGTTTGATCCAAGGCGGTTTTGAGAGTCTTCGAGTTCATGAGACTCCCCGAAAAGGTAAGTGTGCAGTAGAACTGATGAAGATACAATGGTGACATGACCGACGATATTGTAGAGAGCTTGTGCTCCAGGGGTCTCTCGGGATGCCTTCAACACATCGCAAATGATCGCAGCATGCTTCTTGCAACACTCCGCATACTTCTTTCCGTTCCTCGTAGGTGGTCGGCGCTGGTCGAGATAGTGGTAGAATAGTAGCGTGTAATAGTGATGATATCCTAGATGGAAGGCCATGAAAACACTTCCCAGGCCGCGGTCCACAAACGCTGCTAGGTTTTCGGCTGAGAACGTGAGACCAGGCCCGAGGTTCTCTTCAAAAGTGGCGAGCTCAGCTTCAAGACGCTGAACCGACTCGTCTATCAAAGCCTCATTCCATTCAACTGTGTCGGCGAGTTCCTTATGAAGCTGCTGTATCTGAGAGTATATCTCGACCAGCTTGACCATATGCGCCCATAATCCGGGCTCCCACTTTGAGTCTTCTACGTCAAGGTCTCCTGGATTCATGTTGTAGAAGACAGACTCGTTCATCGGCGCTCGAGGTTGTTTGGCCTGCCATCCAAACTGTCGCGACAAGTTGGAACCTCCGCTGGCCCATGTGTCGATGATAAATAAAGTCCAGAAGATTCGTCGTTTTACTTCACGCGTAATGCCGTCATCAGCCTCATTATGTACTCCGAGATTAAGTATCTGACTCATTCGACTGGCAAGTCCTAAAGATGGTTGTCAGAGGCAATGTTCACATTTTTACACAACCGAGACCCAGAGTTAGGTGGAATATACCAAAGTAAAGTGATTCAGCATCTGCTTGACAATCGCCCATACAGTTGTTGCCTATCAAGATACAGGCTTGAATGTTCTCAATACAGACATGCTCAAGATCGTCTTTCAATGCTGCTTTACCTTTCGCGCGATACATTGGCCCGCGAGCTACTATATCAGGCTGTGCTGCAAATCTGGTGCTTCGTTAGATCTGGAACCCAATTCAATCAGCCAGTTCTGGCGGGTGAGTTGAGATACCGAGCTGACATGCCAATCATGCCGAGTAGAACAGGTTGAGAGACAGTTCCTGCTGCAACGCTTGCCTTGAACGTGGGCTCGTGGAAAAGACTGTGGGGTTGATCGTGGATGAATCGAAAGTATAGATCCACCAGATGCATGATCTCCTTCCTGGTCTGAGATGAATTGATGGGCGGTAAAGGCTTAGAAGATGCAGGTGATGAGGGCGCTTGAAGGCTGTTAATGGTAGCAGGACATTGTAGATTTCGCTGAATGCATTGAGAACACGCAGAGTTGCCTGTTCGGTCGCATTTCCGTTTGCCATTCCTGCAGTTCAAACACGCCGTTGTAGGTCGCATGGTCACGGGTGTGGAGGCCGATGGATAGTGTTCTAAGGGTATGTAGATACCAAGGCATATGGGGAGAAGAGACTCTACGTGGTAGTCGTCAGAGAATGATCGGCTATGATTAACGCGACACAGCTCGGTCTTTAGTGGTGGGCTAGTCCAAATATAGAAGTGATCTACTTGTCATCAACTCACGTTGAGCCCCTCAATCATTTCTCATCGATCAGCAATCAAACAGACCCAACAGTCAAAGCAGGAAACCGGTATATTGGCCCTACAGCCTCGTAGCTGGCCGTTCTTATCGGATCCTCGATCTCTCAATTGATCCGGTCTTGACAAGTCCCATTCAGTCCCGAGGAAGCCGAAAGATGGGATAATCATCGCCCTCAGAAACATGAACCAGCCCAAACGAAACATAACTATCCTTGCTCTCCGGCTCCAATGCCGCAAATGCCAGGCCAGCGTTCCTCTGTCTTGCACTGACCCAAAAACTTCCAGAGGGTAGGCTCACGTTCTTTTCGTATGGCTCTGTCGTAACAGTAGCCAAAATGGTGCCCTCGTAATACTCCGTATCAAACGAGATGGAAGTGATGTTCAGAACCTCAACCTCTCCACCAAATTCATACGGAAGGGTCTGCACCTCCAAGCCCAAGTCTTTCAGCCGTGACACGATATCTGAGTAGGTATGTGGGATTAGATAACCTTCTGGTCTTGAGCGCTTCTGGCCTGGAGTTGATGGCTGTGTGCTCGAGTAGTTGACCGGGACTTGCACGACATCGCCGTTGGTGGTGTCGATAAAGGTAAAGTTTCGGTCTATGTAGCTGCCATGCTCGCTGAGAATTATGTCTTCGTCGCTGTCCACAAAGCTTTCGATGCTATCCTCGAGTGTGGAGTAAATGTCATCAAAATGTGACACAGCTGTTTCTAACAGGGTGGAGAGTTTGACCAGCTGAGTGGCCACTCTACGCTGAAAATGTTGGTCAGCGAGACCAATACCTCGAGTTTCAAACAATATCGTAACGGTTTCTAGGTTCAGTCAGTTTTTCTATTTCCCGGTTGAGTCATTAAAGAAGGGTTAGGTGGAAGTCACTCACGCCATAATCCATAAGCACCCATGCCACTCCTCGCACTATTGCCGCCTTCTTCAAGGACGATCTCTGCGCCAGGAGTAGAGTTCCAGCTTGGGCTTGTAACGTAGGATTCCCACGTTAAGTTATGTCGTTCAAGGCCTTCCCCTACTTTCTTGATGAACAGATCTTGGGCCAATGCTCTGATCTTGGGGTGGATGTTGAGGTTCCTCCCGTAACTTAGAAGTGAATCTGGCGCGATCTGGTATATACCTCCTCGATTGTAAGCCGAGTACTCGTGTAAGTCCAATACTATATGTGGAGAAAAAGCGGCCGCAAGACGTTTGATGCCTCGGGTCTGCTCGCTTTTCAGCTTGGCATGGTCCCTATTGGGGTCAAGATTCGACGCGAGTTCCCGCTGAAAGTACGCCACGCCATCGACATTATACCTAGGCAAAAGGACAATGTCTAGCTTTTCTAGCAACGAAGCTGTCCACGTTTTATTCGCATCTAGCTTCGCTAGGAGGGCTAGAGCAGCCTGGTCTGCTGAAGGCTCATTCCCATGGATTGCGGCCTGGATCCATACTTTGAGCTTTGTGGCATTGGCCCCTGGTGGGCTCGGTTGGGACAGGTATAAGTACGGGATCGTTCGGCCCTCTTCTGACTTGAAGTCGGGGACGTGATATGTAGCCCAGTCATTTCTTTCCGCAATGGAGCGAATGAAGATGTCTATTAAAGATATTGTCAGACAAGGAGATATCTTGAGAGTTCATACACTCTGCTATCTTACCTAGTGTTTGATGTGGAGTTGGCCCTTCAGTTCCGTTTGCAAAACCGGATGGAACTGTGTCAGGATTGGCGAAAGCCGGCGACAGGAGGTCGATGTCTACATCAGGAAAATTGGCTGCAACTAACTCGCTGTCTTTCCTAACTTGGACGTGATTCTCGCCATATGTCTTTGCATCGACTGCATTGAGGAGCAGTGTTAGCTCCAGGAGGTATCCGAGATTGCGTCTTAAGAGAAACATTGTGGTTCAACTCGAAGGATGTGCCCAAGAAGAAGGATCACTGAGTATGAAGTTGGTATAAAAGTAAATAACGCAGATTCTGAGTAGCGGTATATATACTGACCACGACTTTGTTCAAGGAAGGTCGCGATTGTATGACTCCGGCGATCAGCGT
Organism: Fusarium sp. FL617; assembly: GCA_030142105.1. Classification (NCBI taxonomy): domain Eukaryota; kingdom Fungi; phylum Ascomycota; class Sordariomycetes; order Hypocreales; family Nectriaceae; genus Fusarium; species Fusarium sp. FL617. The sequence continues at coordinate 1,012,299 of JAREIL010000034.1, read as the reverse complement.
GCCAAGCCCCTTGGCCTTTACATCATGGATGCATACTATGGTGTGCGATTGATTAAAGAGTTAATTCTACCTTGCGAACGGAAAATCGCCATCACGTATTTAAGCATAAAAATCGCGAGGTTACATTGAAGGATTTGACGTGCGAATAATCACGCTACATCAAGTCAAGAAGAGGGGCTCGCTTACACGACTTTGGATTTCTCACGTTGATCTACCCATTTCCCATATGCCCCTAGTGCATTCTGCAAGAGCCGTGTGCATGAACTTGGGATACTTGACTGTATTCTCATCTCTGAGGTGGCTGGTGTCTTGATGCTTCGCAGTCAGACTGGGTCCATTATCGGTGGCTGTCATGATTTCGACCAGAATACAGACTAGCAATACGAAAAGGCGAAAAGGCCATCTAGTTCATGCTATAGTTAGGTTGATTATACTTCGTCCGAGGCTGATCATTCACGGTTGAAGTTTCATTGATGCTTCTAATGGGAAGAAACACGAACCTACCGTATACAAAGGTCTGTTTGACTTGAGATATATTATGTCCGATTTCAAAACTAAATGGAGAACTGCTTAATGTCATGAGATTTATGTGTGTCTTGAAAAATGGCCCCTAGGTATCTAATTTTAGTTTTCCCTCTATAACCTTCGGCTATATACAGCTCGCTCGAGCGATTACTTGTGCATCACCACTCGTCGCTCTTAGAAACGGTATGACATCCAATTCCTCCAATGAACTCTCTAGCCTCTATTTCTGTTTCCACGATCTTCAACTTCTTCCCCGTACGTTCAGTATCCAGTTCCAAAACACTCGAGGGATCGATAACAACCACAGTCCTGCCATCAAGAAGCAATCGAGTGATGTCCGCCTGGATTATGCGTTGCGCTACTGCATTGAAGGAGAAGACATCGCGGAATGAAAAAACCACAGCGCAAGCATTGCGGCAATTGCCTGAACCTGGGACGTCAGGGTTCACATCTCCAAGTTCATGTGTGATGGCACGCGTGAGTCGCTCAGAGCCTGCAAAGCGAACAACACCCCGTAGGCTGAAGATTAGGACCTCCCGGTTGCAGTTTTTATGATGAGGCTCGTTCTCACCCGCGACAATAGTTGCCACGGATGTACGAACAGTCGCTTGAGCAATCTGGCTGACATCCATCATGTGAAGACCCATGTCACGAGACAGCTGTTCGCATATAGCCACACCTCGAACACTGTTTCCGCGTTCTTCAAGCTTTGGTGAGAAAACAGCAATACCCATTTGGCCAGGCAAAGCACCAATGATGCCACCAGCTACACCGCTCTTGGCGGGTATACCGATTCTCGAAACCCAGTCTCCCGCGGCATCGTACATACCACAAGTGGTCATGACAGAGAGGATCTGACGGACACTATCTTGCGGGATTATTGTTTCGCCACTGACTGGGTGAATACCCGCGTTGCAAAGAGTCGCTGCCATCATGGCCAAGTCGCGTACGTTGGCGTTAATGGCGCATTGACGGATATATCCTTTAACAATTTCCTGCACATCGCCAGTGATGATGCCCGCCGCCTTGAGCATGTAGCCGATTCCCATGTTGCGATCAGCACCTCTCAACTCAGCCTCGTACACCTCCTCGCATACATGCAATTCTCGGCCGGCTAATTTTGATAGTGCTTTGAGAATGCGGTCGTTCCTTTGGTCTGCTGTCCAATCAGGACCTCCAACAAGAGAATGTGCGGCGATAGCTCCGGCATTGATCATCGGGTTCATGGGCCGATTGCTGCCACGTTCCAAAGACAGGCTGTTGAACGCATCACCCGAAGGCTCCACGCCGATCTTTTCCAGAACGGGATCTAGTCCCGCGTCCTCAATCGCAAGCGCGTAGACGAACGCTTTGGAGATGGACTGAATGGAAAACTCGATATCGTCATCTCCAGCCGAGTATATTTGGCCATCTACCATAGCAAGGGCCACCGCTATCTTTGACGTGTCGGCTTTGGCCAGTGTTTCAATGTAGCTGGCCGGCTTTCCGGACTCGATGGGGCGTGCATTCTCCAGCACCCGGTTGAGGTAGTCGGGAATAGGGGACTTCATTTTGAGTGACAATAGTTGATAGTTTGTAGTTTCTTTGACGAGGAGTCAAAGAGTTTTCAATTCTGAGAATAGTGCGCAAGAAAGAATGTCGTAAGCCAAGGCAATTGACCAAGGTTACGTACAAAATTGCTCATCCAATGGCAGCCAAGCCAGCTGAGTGAAACTATCTTGTTGTAGACTAGTCTTGTGACCCACAACTCGGTTTCTGACGGCATCGTCGAGAACAATAGGGTAGTTGATGCTGTCATTTGTCTCACGTCGGGTGATGCGTGTAATGGGAAAAAATGAACAAAGATCCATATTAAGCAGGTATATTGTAGATGCTCGCATATCGAGATGATCAGCTAAGGACAAACTGGCTATAGAAAGGGTGGATTGAAAGGCCTGGTAATATCTGTTGGACGAAGTTTGTTTGCAGGTAGTTTCAGACGAAAGTCTCCAGTGGGTGAGCATTTTAAACCTCACATGTCAACTAGTAAGTGCTTGCATTATTCTATCCTCCTTTCATAAGATATGCTAAGATCAGGAATATTAGATTACATTTAGCTTTCCAATCATCCTATCAATCTTTTGGGAGCATTATTTGTCATCCAGTCTGTCTTATTTATCACGACCATCACAAGCGCCTGTGTTGGATCCCACTAGTGCTTGATGAATCCGAGCTTGTGAGCTGGGAAAACACGAACTGACAGCGCGACGCGTCGGCTGGATAAGGTGACACAACAACGCGTAGGAGCTTCATTCTGCCGCCGTAGTTCCCACATTTGTGCGCTGATCTCGCTTCCAGAATAAACATGTATGTACTCCGTACTGTATGTTCCTCGGCTGTGGAGAATCAGCCTTTGCCTCTTTCGTAAGATGGCACAGAAGACCCCCGTGCGTTTGATGGCGTTGGGGTGTCTCGTAGCGACGACGCGGTGATTGTATCACCAGTCGATAGATTGCACCGCGCTTTCCATACCGCTGAATCATTCTTTCAAGTCAAAATTACGAGTCATTTTCTACAAGCTGACATGGCGGCGATACCGCTTACTTTAGCTGTGATACTCATCGACTCCAGTGATCCAGGCAGCCGAAACCCCTGTCAAACGAGCAACGCGGCGGCAAAACAAGCTTTGATTAGAGTTCCGATCCTTGCTGATAGCCCCTGTCAAGTGTCTCACTGGAGTGTCATCATTGGCTGTCCTGCGCCACCACCGCCAACACCAAACAGGTTTATTATGATCTCAAACCCTTCAACCTCTCCTCAAACTCTTTTCCAACCTCTCTTCTTGGCTTCTCTTTATTGTTGCTGCTCTTCTGCCCAATACAGCTTCATCCAAGAAACACCACACTTGTGCTGTCGACCAACATGGCGAGCAATATACTCCCAGGCCACTCTGGCAATGGCCATAATAGCTCGGGACACAGAGATGAAACGACCCCGCTTCTACCACATCTCTCGAGTCACATCGCACATGAAGGAGAAAGCGGAAGAAGCGGATTTCACCCACGTCACTTTCTGACCGTCCTTTGGCGAAGTTCGTGCACCGCATCAATGCTGGTCAATGTGCTCTGGCCTTTTGTCCCGGTCGCAATCATCCTTCAATTCTTTCCCGGGTTACACCTCTGGAAGTTTGCTACTGCATACATCGCCGTTATTCCCACTGCCAATTTGCTGGGGTTCGCTGGACAAGAATTTGCACGAAAGATGCCCAAAGTGGCTGGTATTCTCATCGAAACAACATTTGGATCCATTATCGAGATTATTCTTTTTATTGTCCTGATTTCCAAGCATGAAGCTGACTCCTCCAAAGGGAATGGGGACGAGGGGAACCTCATTCCTATCATCCAAGCCGCAATTCTTGGCAGCATTTTGACCAACCTTCTGCTTTGCCTTGGACTATGTTTCTTTGTTGGTGGGCTCAAACAAGCCAGCCAAAAATTCCATGCCATTGTCTCAGAGGTTGGTACTGGGCTTTTACTGGTCGCCGCCTTTGGCCTACTCATCCCCAGCGCTTTCTACTCAGCTCTTAAAGCCGAGGTTGTACCCGACTTTCCAGGTTTCAGTGTGTTGCACGAGAAGTTCACAGAGGGCAAATTGCAGGATGATGTTCTTCGCATCAGCCAGGCTACTTCGGTTGCACTGATTGTTGCCTTTTTCCTGTACATCTGGTACCAGGCCAGCAGTCAGCACAGCATCTTTGACGAGGTCATCGAGATGGACGAACACCGGGACGCCGATCGTGAAGCGGACATGGAGAAGCCAAAGTTTACCATGACCGAGACCATTATTGCTCTGCTCATCGCTCTGACGCTTGTGACCGCCCTTCTCATCTTCCTCGTTGAGAAGATCGAGCACGTCGTGGAATCTGGAGTGCCCGATCAGTTTTTGGGCTTGATCCTGCTGCCTCTGGTTGAGAAGGCCGCCGAACATCTGACTGCTATTGATGAGGCATGGGGTAAGTTACAGATCCAATAAGGAGTGAATTGCTTGTTGTTAACAAATGCGCTAGACGGAGTGATCAACGTCGCTCTATATCATTGTCTGGGCCCGTCCATTCAGACCGCGCTCTTCAATGGCCCGCTTGTCGTTCTCGTTGGATGGGCTATCGGAAAGCCCATGGACTTGAACTTTGAGATCTTCATGATCGTTCTACTGGTTCTTTCTATCTTGGTAGTGGGCAACTTTCTTCGTGACGGTGAATCCAACTGGCTCGAAGGAGCATTGCTTGTGGTATGTCGCAAGTACCGATTCCTATTACCATGTGTGAAGCTGACGTTCCTAGGTTACTTACGCAATCATCGCTATCGCGTGCTGGTATTATCCTAACCCTGATGTGGCGACATCTAACGGTCTCGAGGGTTCAGAAATGGTCAATGTCACTATGAGCGTTGACACACTTCGTCAACTACAGCAGCTGCTCAGTGTGAACTTGCCCCAGTAGTCAAGACAAATCTTCACCATCGCTATTGCGTAGAGTGCGGCGAGAAATGCGAGCTGTGTCTCGTACTCATGCGGCCTTGCTTGTTCTACGAAAGAAGCATTCTGCGTAACGACGGTTCCCATGATTCTAGCCTTGTTGTATCATCCATCCGACGAGCTATCAGAAAGATGAGGTGGAATTATGTTTTGTTTTCGTCAGCGGAACTACTTTGACTGCGTGGCTTAAAACGTTTGTTGTGGACTTTCATCTTTCCCTCCCCCTCTAGTCCTTAGCCAGGCCTTGTCCGAACCATTATTGGTAAATTCGACAAGCCTGCTTTTGATCATCATGCACACCGATGATTCTTCCAAGATGCTGGCTTGTTGAAGATGGGGTCTACCTACTTCTTCCTGCGTAGCAGCTCACGTTGTAAGATAGTAAACTTAATTATCTGAGCTACTCATTAATGTCCATAAACTGTACACGAAAGAGTAAAAAAGTCTGCTATTTTTGTGCTCCTATTTACAATACATCAGGATAACTAAACTACTTCTTCTCGATGATCATAACATGGCTATCATAGTCACCCTCGAACTGCAATTGAATACCAATATTCATAAGAGTCGAACCAGAGACAGTCTGGTTCTTATCAACAACATACTTGGCGCTTGAGTCCAAGCCTTGGAGACGGAACCAAGGCCAAGAGTTGTTGATGGTGGCTCGTGTCTGGAAGGCAAACAAGACAACCTTTTTACCATCTTCAGAAATGAATTGCGCAGCCGGGTATGGGGTCTCCTCAGGCAAAGCCAGCCGATAGAAGTCTCCAGTTACTACAATTGGGTTAATCTTCTCGGAAAGCGCAACGAGGCCAGGAATTTGATCCTTCTCCTCGGGTTCGAGATCACTGGGGTCAAGCTCAACACCAAAGGAGCCACCCATCATAGCAACGTGACCTCGAAATTTTACAGAGGTGATTCGCTGAGTGTTGCCATTAGGGACGTGCGATATATGAGCTCCCATGGCAGACGGAGGATAAGCCAGTGAAGTGCCGAACTGGATCTTGATTCGCTCGACAGCGTCCGTGTCGTCAGATGTCCAAATCTGAGGGAACCACTGAAGAACACCAGGATCGAATCGGCCACCGCCTGAAGCACATCCTTCCCATAGAACGTCAGGGAATCGATTAGTCAAAGTCTCGAAGACGTGGTAAAGACCCAACATGTATCGGTAGTTGAGAGTAGGGTCCGGGGTCTCGTGGATACCGCGATTGTTATCCCACTTGACGTAAGAGATGGGCGATTCTCGCAAGACCTTGGAGACAGAATCGATGACGAATTGCTGAACTTCGGGCAGTGCAAGGTTAAGAACCAGTTGCTGGCGGATCTCAGTTCGAGGATAGGAGCCCGAGTGAAGTGTCCAGTCCGGGTGCTCCATGTACAAGTCCGACTCGGGATTTACCATTTCAGGCTCAAACCAAAGACCAAACTGAAGCTTCTCTGATGAGTTGGCAACCTTAAGCTGGGTAACGTCATCAACGAGGGGTTTCAATCCCTCTGGGAACCGTTCCTTGTTAGGTTGCCAGTCACCAAGGCCTGCCGTATCCGCAATTCGGGGATACTTGTTGCCGAACCAACCATCATCCATAACAAACAGCTTGATACCAAGTTCCGCGGATTGCTTCGCAATTTTGTAGATGGATGTTTCGTTGATATCGAAAGATAGGCCTTCCCAGCTGTTGAGAAGCGCAGGACGGGTTTTTTCGGCGAATTTACTCTTCATCAAGTGCTTCTTGTAAAGGCGGTGGAACTGCCTAGACATACCACCTACACCCTTGCTCGAGAAGACCGAGACAACTTCGGGGGTGGTAAAAGTCTGGCCGGGCTTGAGTGGCCATGAAAAGTCGTATGGGTTGAGTCCAAGAATTGCTCGAGTGATACTCTGAGATCCCTTCTCGACTTCAACAGAAAATGACCCAGTGTACACCAGAGAGAAGCCCCAAGCCTCTCCTTGGGTCTCGGTAGTCGTAGATGAAACCAGAGCGAGAAACGGGTTATGAAGGTGGGAGGAGTAACCAGTAGAGCTCTGGAACCTACAGTCTGTTGTCAGCTAATCACCATTGCGGTCATGAGGAGGATACACACCCTTGAGTTCCGTAATCCACCTTTCGGCGCACACGCATGCCTTCACGAGCCCAATCACCTCTGAGCTCGAGTAAATCAAGGTTCTCCTGCTGCAGATCGATACTCCAACTAGCGACCTTCTTCAAGTTGATGGTGCCGTTGCCCTGGTTGGTAATGTTGACACTTCGTACGATTGCATCGTACTTGGGGAAGATTGAATACGTCAAATCGGCGGCAACAGAGCTGTAGTTATCGTATAGGTGAACAACGAGAGTAGAAACGTCGCCAGCATCTCCGAAAGTGGAGGGAAGACCTGGTAATCCTGGCTTGCCCTCTACGACCTCGTGGGACTTGTACCGAAAGTCGCTGACGGTGGAACCTCGCGATTGTTGGATCTGGAAGGCTGGCACTCGGAAGTCTCCCCTGCCTAGATCGGGGAACTCTCGCCGGACTCGTCCGAGCATTCCGACCCAGCCCTGAACAGGACCAATTTCAGCGGCGATGCCATCTTCAGCCACGGGACCACCGTAATGGTCGTTAATCAGATCCCCAGTAGTGTTATCGACATGGAAGCGATATGAGACATTGTCTCCATTGAGGGCAAATGATGTCCCATCAACTTGAATTGCTGCCGATTGATCAGTTTTGCACCAGATCTGCGGATCCTCCGGGTTACCTACGCTTTGAACTCTGAGCAGAAGCCGAGAAAGCCTGGCTCAGCACCACTACGGCAGCCGTAGCGATGCGCTTGGATGTGATGAGGACCATCTTGTGTCTGGGAGATGATTGCGATGGGAATGAAGACGATAAGAGTACAATTAGAGGCCAGACACTTCTTATACCGGCTTCAATTCTCATGAGGCCGAACCATCAGGATCAGCAAAAATGTCACCTCGGAGGTTTAAACACCACAAAAGGAAGTGTAATTACCCCATACGTCCTGGTCTTCTGATCATCCGACCTTAACGGCCTCTCGGACCGACCTAGCATGGGGGAAAACTGGGAACATGCGGGGGAGGGAACAACTTGATCACTGGGTGAACGTGCGATTTAGGCTCATTCTAGTGGGGATCGACATCGTCTGCTGTGGAGGATCAGCCTGATTTCTCCAGAATCGGCCACTCGCTCGGTCATTTAACGGTTCGGCAGAGTTTGTCATGACGTAGAGCTCAGGCGCGCGAATCAGCAGCTACAGAAGACGCAGGAAGATATTCATGAGAAAACGCCCGGAATTAATGTTCACGATGCAGCGTTTAGCAATTTTTAAATCATTGAACGGTCAAGACGCTGCAAAGTCGAATATTTGTGCATACTCAAGACCAATTCATCAAGGGAGCTCGATGCGGCTCTTGATGGGGATATTCCGTAGCGGGCAAACATTTTTACCCCGCTCCACTCCCTTCCATCATGTCATTGATGAGACCTAGAGGCCCGGATGAGGAGAAAAAATAACATTCCATGCATAAGAAATTTCAGATGGACTTATCCCTAGACAAGTCTCTATCAACCTCATCAAAGCTTAACATGGACCTCCACAACACGCTTCTACCCTTGCAGGACTCCTCGCAACAATGGGATATCAGGATAGAGGGTGGAGTGGTAGTCTCCATGAAACCATCCAACACGACATCAACATCTCAACTACCGAGCATACTACTTCCGTCTCTTTGTCATCCGCACATCCATCTTGACAAGCCATATTTGTTAACCTGCAACCACTCAACATCTTCAAATCACCCCGACTACTCGGATCTAGCTCCGCAATCCGGCAGCTTCGAAGAGGCTCTGACCAATACGTCGGAAGCAAAGAAACGGTATACAGGGGATGACTTGTACTTGCGGGGATCTCAACTTCTTGCTTCGAGCTACAGCCAGGGTGTCACTTGTATGAGGGGGTTTGTCGAGCTTGATCATGTCACTGGACTTCAACCCCTGCAAACAGCTATCCGACTCAAGGAGGAGTTCGCGGATTTTGTGGACCTTCAAATTTGCGCTTTCGCACAAGATCCCATATTCTCAACTCAACATGGCGAGGAGAATCGATCTATTCTCCTAGGAGCTTTAAAGGACTTCGGGTCATCGATTGACGTTGTTGGAACTACACCCTACGTAGAATCAGACGATGAAACTTCAAGACGGAACATACAATGGGCGGTACAAACAGCACTCGAGTACGAAAAGTATCTCGACTTCCATATAGAGTTCAACTTGCAAGGAGGCAACATCATGGAACTTTTCAACTACGTCGTTGACGTCCTTATCGACAAGTCCTGGCCTACGCATCCTGGAGCCCCTACAGTCGTTCTTGGACACGCTACCAGGCTCACCCAAGCTTCTCACTCTGATATATCTTTGTTCGCCGAAAGACTGAGAAGCAACAACTTGCCGGTCCACTTCATCGGTCTTCCAACGAGTGATCTCTTCATGATGGGTAGACCAGCTTCTGATAAAGTCTCAGAGCAGGAAACTCCACTCAATCGGCCATGCGGCACTCTTCACGTGCCGAAGATGATTCAAGACTACGGCCTCAACGCTTGTTTATCAGTGAACAATGTTGGTAATGCGTTCACACCATATGGTGATGGCGATCCCCTTGATATAGCAAGTTGGGGCGTTGGGTTGTTCCACGCTGGAAGAGCAGATGATGCCGAGCTGCTGTATGAAGCTATCAGCACCCGAGCTATGGAAGCTATCATGCCATTGAAAAGCAGTCACATCGAAATGTATACAGTTAGCGAAGGCAAGCCATGGTTTCCGATGCTCTTGATAAGAAATGAAGAGTACGTAGAGATTGCTTCAGCAGCGGGAAAGACATTGAGGGTCCCGGCTCGACCAAGGCTTGCTATTCGAGATGTCATATGGAACCCGCCAGAGACGGGACTACGAAGCGTCATTAGATAAGTGCAACAGACAAGAGCTATCGACTAACTGAGTGGGAGCATTATTGAATTGTGTTGTCACACACATAGAATAGTTACACGTTATAGTGCAGTTCATTAAATACAATACTCTTAGATTTGGCTGGATATAAGTGCAACAGGAAGTCAAGTGTAAGCTATGTAATGTAGTGATATAGGGAGGAATAACATAGAATATTTCTGGTTCTGTGGGTTGTGTGAGGCTTTATGCTATCCCTAGTATCCTGAACCTGAGAAACAACAGACAGCGCTGAAACCTTTTGACACCTTCTAGCCGGAATACTGAGTTTTGTGCATGCCACTTACTTACGGTTCCTGAGATGCAGAGATAGACCTATCTTTGGCGACACAAACAGTTTGACTAGTAGGGAGGAATGAGCATACCGTATCACCAACTTGGCTCTGATAGTCACACGCAAAGGCAAGATTGTTTGAAAATTGAGAGGGTTCTCAGATATCTATACTTTTCGTCTCTAAGTTTGCGCCTTACACAAAGGTCCATCTGGCAGCTCAACCCATTCATCAGAGCCAACACAAGTTGGACAGTAAAAGATGTGGAACGGATCATACTTCCGTTTTGCCTTTAGGTGATCGTCGTACAGACTGCCATAGAATGATTTCTTGAAGTCAGGGTCGTTGCGATCGCCCTCGTTCATATAGCCGCCCGTGTTTGGAGCCAGTTTCTTGGCAGCGGCGCCCTTGACAAAGGTTACATCATCTGCAGCTGCTTTGCGTTCAGCAACGGTTGAATTACGCGAGATACCCGTGCTAGATACGATAACATAGTGTGACTTTCTCCAAGCCGGATGGAGGCCGCTGGTTGTGTCCGAAGCATCCTTGAATACTTGACCTCCAGAAGACAGAAGAATGACATTTGTGCCAAACTCATCCGGCTTACCGCTCATGACTTCGACAGCATCCCTCACATTGCCAAAGTCCTCCACGCTCTCACGATCAATCAGCCTCGATGTCAAGACTGAAGTATCTCCGGTAGGATCGTATAAGCCTGACTCGGCGTGATAGAATGACCAGTAGTCGGAGTATGTTGTCCAACTTTCGTTCATGTAGAGCTTGTCCTCGAACTTGGCTAGGGCTTTACGTACTGGAGCCCAACCGACCTCAGCCTCTTCGCGGCTCATTCCAATAGTCCAAAAGCCATGGGAGTAACCTGAAGTGGCATTTCCAACAAAGACGGTTGGGAAGTTGCGGAACCAATAGCCGTATCCGGCAAAGCCAGCATCATTGAGATCGGGAAGCATCTGCAGTAAGACTGAGACAGCATCGAGAAGATCTGCGTTGTTCTTTGTCTTCTTCAATGGTGCCACTTGGAAGTGGTGGGCTGTTACGGTCTTGATGTTTGGATGAGCCTTGATGGTGCTGCTCAAGGTGATTCCATATCCAGGTCCACCACCTCGCATAGCTCGAAAGAGGTCGGTGTTTTCACAATGATTGGCGATAACTATGCGACCATCAGCAAGCATCACCTCAGCCTCGAGAATCTGATCTGCACCAAGACCATAGTTCCTCGTGGCTGGCCCATGGCCGCCTCCAGATACATAACCGCCGATAGCACCAGGCGTGATCGAACCGCCACCGACCGCGATGACATTGTTGGTTTCGGCTACCTTGTATACATCGCGCCACTGGTAGTTGCCGTCAATTTTAATTGCGCCACCCTCCCAGCCGGACTTGGTACATTGGTTCTCAGATGTATAGGTTTTCTGGAAGTCGATACTATTCTTGAACTGATGGAGCCACAATTCAAGGCCGGCGAAACCGTCAGAGCGGCCGAGGAGATCATGGCCTGTTCCAGTGACAACAAGGCGAAGGTTGCGTAGACGAGCATAATTTATCGTAGCCCAGATCTGCGGTCGAGTGGTGGCATTGACTGCGTATACAGGAAGAGAGCCAAGACTGCAAGTGGTGGGCTTTTGGCCAGAAGCGTAATCCACTGGAGCACAAGTGATATTGTATGGATACGGTCTTCCAATCGGGTTTGAAGACTGAAAGTCTTGATCCGACCACATCTTGTTCACGTAGGCGCATTCTTTCAGGTCCTTAGCAGGGCCAGGGTAACATGACTCGGCAATTGGCTCGGTCTTGATGAGCTGGCCTCCAACCAAGTCATCAAACGCCTTCCATTCTAGATTGGAGGGCCAGCACCTTTGTCCGGGTACCTTTTTCCGTGTCAACCAAGTACTTCAAAGTGAGTGGGCTAGAAATTCTTCTCTGTACATACACATCTGCACTGGGGAGAGGGGCCGTTGGGTTCGGACGAGTTGATTGCTTCTGAGCCCCTAGGTCCCACAGCAAAGGTGGAAAGCAAAGCAAAAACTGTTCTGAAATGCATTCTCACCAAGGGGTTCCTAGCTAAACGAGGAAACAAAAGAAAAACTTAGTTTGAGATTAAGAAACCCCAATGCACTCAAGTGGCTCTGGGCTACTTTTTAATCTATGCACAACATTCTGCGCCATTTCGCTGACGACGTGGAGAATCGCTATGTAACCCTGTTCATTAGGAGAGATCTCGTGCGGCGATCGACTCGCAATTGTGGCCATTTGAGAGGTCTCACTGGGGTTGATTTGTTGGACACAAGTTACATCCTCCGATTACTAGGTAACATGAGGTAGGTAACAATCGATCTCAAGATTAAGGACTGATGACGGTAAGATTTGTGTAGCGGAGATGTAACGGCGATGCAGGCACCAGGAGCCCCTGGTCTGTTACCCCTGCGTCACCGGGACTAGAGGCCCATGCTCAGTGTAACCTTTTGTTGGTAACAAGTGAAAAAGATGCGTAGATTTCGAAATGTTTGAACGAAATTTGAGCTATCGTTTTGAACAAACACGCAAATGCAGATTAAATACCAGATTTGGGTTATGGTCACGCCAGATGCCCGAGGCAACTCGGGCACACCAACACTGGCAAGCAAAAGTTTGCCTTCTATGCACTGCAGCCCCTTGATGTAATAAAAAGTTCCAGCAAATTGTGGTGTTAGTTGCGATACACACCGTAATTGACACATTCTTGATAGTTTATAAATTGACATCTTGTTGGCGAGTGACAACGAGATGGAAGTAAAACTTCTCTCGTAGCCTTTGGGGTCTGAAACATGGTTTCAATTTGCTGTCGATGCCAAGGCTCTATCTGCACGGGAATGACGGTCGTTAACGGAAATCTAAAGCGGGACTATCCACCGTTTTCTTCAAGAAAAAGTGGTTGGAATTTCCACTGTCTCCACCGCCTGCTGGGGAGGCTCACATGGTTTCATAGGGGCAAAAGAGGGTCGCGGAATTCTGACATGTAAATTTCTTGCAGATGTTGCCACCGCAAATAATGCTAATTGCATCGAATAAGGTCAAGATGTGCGCGGTTTGCCAAGCCGGGGGTCAGTAATCGCATGAGAGGCAAACTTGCGACTCCTTAATCCTTCGGAGTCCAACGGATTTAGTCTCTTAAAAAGCAAATACTAAGGCAACGTCTACTTTTCTCTTTTCTCGTTAGTTTACCCAAGCAAACATGTCCTGATGGCCCACACACTTCGCCTTGCAGACAGTTCTTCAGCCAATCCAATTCTTATCCAGAGAGATGAGAATTGATCACAATATGAGGTCGCACTTTGGACCCTGGGCAATTGTCAAGCAGAATAAGCAAACTGCCACCTCATCCAGAGGATTTTACCTCTCTACCATGGCAGATCCACCCACAGCCCGTGTTTTCTTCTGCAGTGATAAATTCTCGATTTGTTCACTTGCCCAATCAGCTTGAACGGGAATTCTTTACCCGGTGCCGCAGGATGATCCCTCCCTTTCGTATCTGATGTCGAGGTTACAGATCGTTTGGCTATGAGGGATATGGGCGATTATTGCTATGCGATGGAGCCTGACTATGGATCGCGGATAGGCATTCTCTGGCTACCATTCGACGGTCCCAGGTCATTCTGTCCGAACGTTTCTTTCCTCGTTTCCCCTGTAACGCATACAGCTGCCAGAACTCGACATGTAAGTGATATTAATTAAGTATATCGAAACTCCATACCAGTGTTACTTGTCATATCCAATCCATCGTAAAAATTTATCGAATCCCTCTATATCAATAGCTGTGCCATACTCTGAAACACTATGGCACTAAGACCTACTAACTACCAGTATGTCTACCCTTCAGCAACCGGACCCTGATGCTCCCCTCACTGGAGCTGCCCGCTCTGTCGACCGCCATGGTCTTATCGTCATCGTGTGGGTTTGCTTCACAGTAGCTACACTATTCGTATCACTACGACTTTTCGTTCGCTGGCGCCAGAACCGCAGATTCCTAGCTGATGACTACTGGATTACCTGGGCATGGCTATGCACGTTGACCATGGCAATTTTACAAACTCAGCAAATGGACGCCCTCTGGTATATGACCAACCTTAGTGCCGGTCGCATCGCCGTCGACCCAAAGGAACTGGTAGCACAGCGTACGGAATTGAGTCGTTGGCAATTTCCAATCATCAAAATGTTCTGGATTATCTTATGGTCGATCAAAGCGAGTTTTATGTCACTTTTTTTCAGACTCGTTCGCCCGTTCCCCATCATTCTTCGATGCTGGTACTGCGTGGCAGTATTCACGGCCTTGGCTCTCATCGTGTGTATTCTTTGTAGTACACTCACTTGCGATCCCCCTTCTAGCTATTTTACCAGTGAGTCTATACACCACTACAGCTTCATGTCTGGTAATGTCTCCCAATTACGTCTCTGACACTGTTCAATTACAGGTAGCTGTGACTCTCCCCATGAATTATGGATGCAATCCTTTAACGTCATCTATTCCACGAGTGTCGATATCACTACGGATCTTATGATCATGGCGCTCCCAATTGCGGTCTTGCCTTCGCTGCAGCTCGACAGAAAAAAGAAGATTGGACTGGGTATCGCATTTTCCTTGGGCGTCATCATCATTAGCGTAGCTATCGTACGCATGTCCCAAGTCATCGTTGGCAACAAAGTCGATCTTGTTGGACTCGCCATTTGGGGTGCCGTCGAAACTGCTACAGCACTCATTGTTGGGTCATTACCGGCTTTGAAAAGTTTGCTTACACGGGGTGTCAAGAAATATACCTCATCGAGAAGTGGAAGAACAGATCCTACCGCCTATGATAGCCGAAGCTCCCAGCGACGAAGGGGACATGGCTCGGTGATGACTCCGCGGGCCATAGTGGTTTCTGACTGCATTCCGTTGGATGACATGTATCATAGCGGTCAGGTTGATGGAGGTATTTATGTGCAAAAGACGTTTGAAACGGCAACTGAGAGGGACGGTTATTCTTCAAGAGGGGAGGACGATGAGGCAGCTATCGTGAGAGGAACTCTTAAATAGATACTATAGTGGCATAAAGAGTGAACAGAATTATTAGAGATTTTTATGATCAGTTAATATCTATGTAATCACTTTACTTCATTGAGTTAAAGTGAAAAAGAAGAGCCAGGATTACCCACCTTATTATTAATACTGCTAATTAAAACTTTTATACTATACACCCCTATTTGGTTTAAATTTTCGACTTTATAAAGAAAAGCTTATAGAAAGTAATGACAAAATTTGCTGTTAAGGCTCTTTCCTTTTCTGTACTTCTATATACTAGGATAAAGCGTGTTCAGGTTCTGAGATCCATCAATCATTCATGAAGATATCCGCAAATCAGGCATAATAGCCAGCTAGTCTTTACGCAGTAATACAGTCACCTCTAGGTTACTACAACTAAAAATCAGTTTCCACAGACTACTTAACACCTTGCTGAAATCCATGTCTGTTACATGGCATCACAGATCGACACCATCATCGCAGCTAATAGCGCTTGTGGGGGTAATATCACACAAATGCGAAGGATGCTATCGGAGCCTGTATCAGTTAGATGTAGATATCGGAATACAATCAGGGCATCTTATCATATCGTAATAGAGATCCGCGAGGAGTGAAGGATATTCCTTAGTCGGTTGACACTGGGCATTCCAACACTGTTGGATTCATGAATGATCGTGAATAAGATCTCAAGCTAGTTTTCTTATGTGTAGTGGAAGATATCTCAATTTAATACAAGTCTGGGCGAGCTATCTACTCATAGAGCCAGGTGGGCTTCCGTCTAACCCTAATCCAATGTTGTGTACTAGATGACTTTCCAATCAAGGGCCACATTTATGCAGCCCCCGAATCTAATACACCATGCAGTGCAGATAGTTGTGGCTTGCGGTTAGTTGAAAGATTTAGCAGCCGTTGGCCGGGCCGCATTGAGGGTGTAGAAGAGTCAACTCAATGAAAACGACGAATGGTGGTCGGGATGGGGGAAACTTACTGCAGCCTTTGATGACTCAGTAAGTTATTGATTCTTGACAGTCCAGTATTTATTTATTACAATTTATGAAAGCCCCTCGTGTGAGCCGCTTTTTCTTCTATCTTTCACAAGGTAGAGTTCCAAAGGGGAGTACTCACTACGCTCCGGCCAGAGGTACAAGATTACCGTTCTTGTTCCTCGATAGTAGTGGATCTGACAGAGGAACACGTTTTATGTTCCCAAATCGTGAATCAGCCAATGGTATCGGCGCTTAATCGCTCATTTCGTTTTGTATATAAAGACGAGGTTTTGAGTGATTATGCACCGAGATCTTCATATTAACTCTCTGGAAAGTCCTGATCTTTCCTTAATAGCACGAGACTCACTTATTTATTTTTCACAAAAACTTATACATGTGGTATATTCACAGTGACGAGGGGAGAGAAGTAGATAAGTACCATCGTTGAATGCTCATACGGTACACTTTAGCCTAGTGAATCTAGTTGTTAAATCCTCCATAGAGACGTTATTCAAAATCCTTCCACTGTCTAACTATCTCATAGAGACTATCATTTTGGCCGACGTTTCCTGGAAATACCACATAGTTCAGCCCCGGCCATTTTGATTCTGGCTCATCGCATCGCCACATAGGAACTCCAGGTGCAGCTTGGCCAACAATCAGAGCACGCTTCATCCTCAGACCTTTTGTGGCCATGTCGGATGAGGTAATACCTCCTTTGGCAATTATGTATCGTGGCTTTTGTTGTAGCCCCTGAAGGAATGAGACCAAGGCCAGAGCTACCTTTGAACCGATGTCCAAGCTCTCAACCTCATCTTTCCCAACTATCAACTCCCTGCTTGTCATGATCAAAACATCCTGACTTTGCTTGATTTGCTCAGATGCAAGCTCAATCGCCTTTTCGACATCCGCCTTGGCTGCTTGGTCAGACTCTAGCAACGCTCTAACGTTCAAGGTGATGGTTGTAAGGTTGCTGCCTGACTTTTGAACCAAAGCATCCAATTGTGCCGTTGTTTTGGGTACATATGAGCCAGCGATGATCAGGCCCCCGACACTTTTTGATAGGCCCAACTGCCCGGCGGAGAGAGGTGGAATAGAAGAAATCCCTAGGCGCGATGAAACGAATGCAGCTCCAGTCCGGTAAAGAAATCGTTTGCCCTGCTGCGATGCTTGCAGGAGGGCAGTCACAACCACATCGATGTCCTCGTCGGCCGCAGCGTTGATGACGAGCACCACAGGCGATTTGTCCCGCTTCGGTAGTTGCATGATCTTCTGAAGAACACCATCCGGCCCGCCTGTTCGAATAGTTTCAAGGCCAATAGAAGTGATGTTATCGTGTGGAATGTTTCCCTTGGACTTCTCGACAACATAGTCTCGGAGATTGGAACTCTTGTAACCGAATGTAGCATCTTTGGCGAATGGGGTTTCTGCTGCCGGGATGAGGCTGTCACCTTCATGAACGTAGTGTATGTCGTTGATTGTGTATCTTCCTCCTTGAAGAAAGAAAGGGCATAGTATCCAAGCATCGAACGAGCCGAGTACCTGTTCTACCGCTTCGGGCTCGAGAGGAAAGTGGCCTCTCAGGATGGAGTCTCCGCGCAGGACGACATCGTATGACAGACTAGTTTCTTGAGACGCAGCTTGGAGATTTGTACATATCTCGACCATAAGGTCTCGAGCCTGTGGAGGGTGTAATGCACGTGAATTTGTCAAAATGAAAAACCCATTGCCGGTTCCTACTTGCTTAAAAGTTGAGACCAAGGTTTGAACGTCCCAACCTGTAAGGATGGTCACATCGTGACAGGTTTGTGTTCCTGTAGGGTCATCATCGAGAATGACGAGGAGGGGAGCTGGTGATGCCGCATGACGAACGGTGGACCGTGTTTGGCTCCGTAATTGCAGATGTGAAGATGGGACCGAGGGCAAAGCTGAAAGAGCCTTGGTTAACTTAATGGTGCCGTCTTGTGCCATGATGTGTTAGTTAGGCGAGATAAGATATCTGGAGATACTAATAGACTCAGGAAGAAAACAATTTCTAGCGAATGATCAAGTATTACCCAAATTCACATAAATAATCGTCGTGTTTAGAGCAAGTTCAGGGTAACTAACAGCCACGGCGTTTTCGGCCGATCCCCGCAGCAGACCCATGTTGTGCTCAGCGGTCTTCGCTCCTATTGGCTTAAACGTCTACGAAGCCCCAGTACAGTGATTGAGGAGAAGCGGAAATTCCGAAAGCGGAGTCATCCTAGGGACGTTCCGAATTCTGAATACAGTGCCTTCCCTACTAAGAAAGTGATTTGTTCAATCTTTTCAGGGCTCGGGGGAAGCTGCCAAAGCTCAAGTGGCTCCAATTGGTCATGTCTAAATTGTGTGAGTTGACAGCCAGGCTTCGTTGTGGTGAGCGTCATTTGGCTGCAATTTCATGTGGATACTGGCATCGGAAGCTGAAAAGAATTCTTATCATTAACCGTAGAATACCCGCAGTTAATCCAGATTCGGAGATGAAGGCATCATCTGTATTGGGCATGCGGAGGCACTCGGACTAAGAATACTTCCGTGGTCCTCCGCAATCCCTGAACACAGACCATTGCTATGTTTGGCTTAGATCAAGGAGTTTACCTACGCTGACTAATTTCCCCGCGTTATTGGCTTGAGCAACTTTGACGTGTTTTGGTCGTGAACCACTCGGTTGGTCGAGATATCAAGTCACCATGTCGAAGCGCAGCGCAAGCATCTCCACTCAAGACTATGATAGGAACATGGTATGTCCTAGAAACCACTCTTTTGAGCCCACAGTATGTGGTAGGCGGGCACTAACAGGAATATCAGCAACCCCCTAAGAGGGTGGCAACGGCCCCATCCTCGGATCAGCCTGTAGCACATATATCGAGACACATTAAAGCATGTACAACGTGTCGGAAACACAAGGTATGGAAAGGGTAATCGGAAGTAGAGTCTGGGACTAAACTAATTCTTTCAGATCAAATGCTACATGGACGATACCGGACCTCCATGTCGGAGATGTCGTGAAAAGAAATTGAACAACTGCACAGTCAGCAAGAATCTTCAGACTATCATCGATGAGAAGACAGAGTAAGCTCATCGTGTGCTGACTAAGAGCTTATCCAAACTCACATGCACTAGGCTATCTGAAGCTATGCTGTCAGATCTTGGCCAGATGTACACAGCCGTCAAGGAGATGAGGACTATCATGGGGATGCCTGAATTACCTCCCCTGCAGATATCACGCCTGAACAAAAGACGAGATGGTTCTGTCACTCAACCACCAGAAACAAATACTCAGCAGGTTCTCGAAGACAGCTACGGTCCTTCCTGCGATAACTCACCCAAGCTAACTCCAGAAGACGATCGACTGCCACACGCCCCTATTCACTCTTTATATACTCTCACCAGAATGAGAGCCCTACGTTCGCCTGGGAGCGGCAATGACAACTCTAGCCAAGCCATCAACGACTTCATCTCTCAAGGACTGATATCATTGGCTGATGCCGAACGGTTATTCAGCATTTACAGAGATCGACTTGACGGATTTATTTACTCCATTGGTTGTCCTTATAAAACGCTGGATCAGCTCCGTCGAAAGTCCTCTATACTATGTGTCGCTACCCTCACAGTTGCTGCCCTCCATGATCCAGCAGCCGACAAAGTCTATGGTGTATGCAATTCCGAACTGCGACGATTGACCGAAAAGTCGATGCTTCAACGGCAAGGCGACCGAGATTACTTTCGAGCTCTCAGCATCGCATCATACTGGCTGAGTGATCTATCTTGGACAGTGTCTGGACATGCGATCCGCCGTGCTGCAGAGTGTAACATCCACAACAGCTACAGTTTGGCGATTAAGGAGCAATCAGAAGAAGCCATAGACTCTGCTAGAATCTGGTCCATTCTTTACATCTGTGATCAACATCTCGCAATTCTGTACGACAGGCCAGCCATTATTCAGGACGACTGGCTCACACAAGACTGGGAAGGCATCCTTGAGTGCTCTGTCGCTACAGATCAAGACGAACGGCTAATGAGTCAAGTGGAGTTGATGGGTATTTTACGGAATATTCGGCGGCTATTCGGTCCTGATAAGGGAGAAGAAATCCCGCGGCTCTACCTGAGTCAAATAGGACACTATCACCGATAACTAGATCAGTGGATCACGAAATGGACTGCCCGACTTCCAGGTACGTAACAACCTCTTGTGGTCTCCACCGAAGCTGACCAGACCCAGAGGGACACCCTACAATAGGAGGTTTCCCCCGAAAAGGTGCCCTCTTTCACTTCCACTTGGCCCAGCTATATCTGTATTCGCATGTCTTTCGCGGCCAGTCAAGTTCGATCCCCGGCCACTTTCTCGACACAGCATCGATGGCGGTTACATCAACATCGGCCATCATCGACATCCTCCTCACTGATCCCGATCTCTCAAACAGCATCGTTGGGATACCCTCCTACCTTCTCTCAATGACTGCCTTTGCCGCAATGTTCCTCGCCAAGGTTTCTCACAAGTATGGCGATAACCTCTTTAGGCGTGACCAGGCTCTTGATCAGATTACTCGCCTCATCAACCATTTTCGATCTTTATCTATGGGGAAATACCATTTAGCCAATCTCATGATTAGAGGCCTGGAGACTGTGATAAGCTTACTTACCTCGAACGGCGCCCAAGATAAAACTCAGAATGCCATGGCACCTATGGTTGCAGGGAATGAGAATCATCAGGGCCTTGAGGATATCTATGCCACCAACAATGACATATTTACGGGCATCGACAGCAACACAATCCCTACCTGGGACACCACCTTTGGGCTATCACCCATATTTGGCTTTGATCCGTCTCTTCTAGATGTGGACGGATACATGCAGTCGATGGCCATCTTCCCCAATGCCGAATGAGCACGGCTTCCCTAAGATGTTGGAACTGGAGGGATATGTTAAAAATGGTCTCCATGTCTATATAATTATCACTACAGTCTTATGCCCTATTGTTTTATTCCGTCCAGACTCCGATCACATACCCTGAATATTCCTTGGACGGTACTCGCTTTCAAGATATTCCAACTCTTCAGGTGTGAACTTGATGTTCAAAGCTTCCACAGACTCCCTAATTCGCTTCTCAGAGTTCAGGCCCAGGATCGGGTAACAACCCTTCTGAAGTACCCATGCTGTTGACACTAGTGCCATGCTCACACCCTTATCGGCTGCCACCTTTTCTACGCGATTCACAATCTCCAAGTTAGCGTCAGCGAACCAAGCATCCGTCTTCTTGTCGTTTTGACTTCGTAGTGACTGATTCGAGGCGTCGCTCTTATTAGACAAAGGCTTGGCGAGGAGTCCTCTGGCGATAGGGCTCCATGGAATGACACCGACACCTGTGGCCTCACAGAAGGGAAGCATCTCTCGCTCCTCTTCACGGTAAAGGAGGTTGTAGAAGGGCTGCATTGAGATAAATTCTGTCCAGCCGTTTGATCGCGCAATGTACTGTAGTCGTGCAAATTCCCACGTGTACATGGATGAGGCGCCGATATAGCGGACTTTGCCGGACTGAACGACATCGTGAAGAGCTCGCATGATCTCTTCAGGTGGTGTTTCTCGGTCAAGACGGTGGATTTGTAGCACATCTGACGTCAAGTTAGTACCAAGTTATTCGGAGCCACACAGTTCTCTTACCAATGTAGTCGGTTCCAAGTCTCTCTAAACACTTGTCAACAGCATGGAAAACATGCTTCCTACTCAAGCCCATTTGGTTGACAAGCGGGCCATCGTTGACACTAGCGGGTCTTGAGTCATCGTCCATGACCGGGTTGAAGATCTTGGAGAGAAGGACGACTCTTTGTCGAGGAATATTGAACTCCTTCAACGCCTTGCCAATGATGACTTCAGACTTGCCATTTGAGTATGTATCGGCTGTGTCCCAAGTGTTGATGCCATTGTCGTAAGCAGCCTTGAGTAGCTTGAGTCCATCCGCTTCATCCAAAACCCAAGGAGATCCTTCCCATGTGCTAGAGCCAAACGTCATGCAACCAAGAATAATCTTGGAGATTTTGAGGCCAGTGTTGCCTAGTCTGTGGAAATGTTAGTAGGTGGCGGCCGTGGGGAGGATGTGACGCTTCACCTCACGTATTCCATCTTGGACATTTTGCTTATGAGGGCCAAGGAAGATGATGTACACCGCTTTGACTTGCAGATATTGGTAGTGATATTATTCCACCTGGAATTATTAAATGACGCTTTTTATTCTGATCATCTTGATGCGCCACCCATAAATCACTCTCACCCGCTGATATCGCCGAGCATCTCATCTTCCCCGCATTCTGATGCAGGGATCAATTAGCCTCCGCCATAGCCCCTCAATTGCATCCTACTCTCGCCACATTATCGGTCATCACTCCGGTTGGTCTGCGAACTGCTAGAGTGGACTTTCGTTCGGGCGCATATCCGCTGAGATCGTGGGGAAGCTTGAAAGTTCCATGCTTGGAGTTCATGTTTTAAACCGCCAGAAGCTAGACCAACCTATACCAACACTCCATCAATGACCTAGGCTTGACAATCATCATTCATGCTCACATCATCATGGCGCCAAATCTTCAGATAATTTCTGTCTCTTCGGCAACAGTTCAGTCTCACGCCTCAAACCTCCTACAACTCCCAGACAAGACCATACTATGTACATGGTTCGGCGGCTCTCAAGAGGGTCTTCCAGATATCAGCATCTGGCTGTCTCGACTAGAATCGGGATCGTCCTCTTGGTCTACCCCGCAGAAGATCTCCTTTGACGAAAACAGAAGTTGTCAAAACCCTGTCTTGTTTAGGGCACCACACAACGGGGAGATCTGGCTGCTACACACCTCACAAAACGCCGGCAACCAAGATGGGGCTTATATCCTCAAGCGTACATCCTCTGACCAGGGTCGTTCTTGGTCCAAACCTAGTCGTCTTCTCAAGGATGTTACTGGTGTCTTCATCAGACAACCCATCGTTGTGAAGGAGGATGGTACCTGGGTTTTGCCAGTCTTTTACTGTCGCACCGAGCCTGGCCATAGGTGGATCGGAAGTGATGATATATCTGGTGTCTTCTACTCGCAAGACAATGGTGCTAGCTGGAAAGAGAAGCAAGCCTCAGACAGTGTTGGGTCCGTCCACATGAACATTGTTCCTCCAGCCTCTGCCCAGTCACCCTGGGTTGCGTTCTACCGCAGCCGCTGGGCAGACAACGTGTATCGGTCAACATCCAAGAATGGGCTAGACTGGGAACAACCAAAGGCCACCGGCTTGCCAAACCCCAATAGCGGTATCTGTGCTGCACGTCTGTCTTCAGGCCGGATCGCAATTGTCTTCAACAGATCGAATGCATCTCCAGATACGCTCAAGCGACAAGGTCTCTACGATGACATCACTCCTGAAGACGATAAGCGACCGAACCAGGTTACCAAGTCTGGCAAGGATGCAATTTGGGGAACCCCCCGCAAGACGTTGACTCTTGGAGTCTCAGATGATGACGGACTGACTTGGAGAGAGCGTGTACTTGAGGATGGTGACGGGTTTTGTGGAACCAATAGTTCGTCAGGCCAGGAGAACAGGGAGTTGAGTTATCCGAGTATTTACATTGAGAACTCTGGGTCCACGGACATAGCACATGTAGCATACACATGGCATCGACAACACATTAAGTATGTGAGGATAGATGACGTTGAAGGATGGGTTAGTTCTTGAAGGAAGCTACATAAGTGCCAAAGGCGATGCCTATATAACAAAAGTCCTTAAATTATAACTAAGAGCCTGGGCACCGGTATTCTACTTATACGCTCCGCTTGGTAAGTAGGAGTTAGACTGAACGATTATGATATGAGTCTAACAGAGACTACCATGTTCATGCTGGTCGATCCTTGTGGTAATGATTTCATTGTATGCATGTTAACCTAAATCATAGTATTCATGTACTGAAACCAGCTGCTGACCAACACTATGAACTTAGCCTCTGGTAAGGAGAGTGTCATGGAGTGTTAACTAAGGCGTGGTACTTCAGAACAAAGATGACTACGGTCTGGTCTAACGATCCACCTTGATATAATGGAGGTGAAACAACCACTTCCCATTCAAAGCAATACAGAGAAATGGAGACTCAATCACATGAGACTTGTGTGTGTAGTCCTCAGTCTTGTCGGCCTCGTAGCCGGTAGATGAGTGGGCCTAACCAATTGGACTTTTGACCGGACCCCCACAATGGATCGGTCTTGACTTGACCGAGCCGGCAACCACTCGCTTTGTTTGGCTAGAAGTGACAGTTCTAGGTCTGTCAATGTTTCTGGCTGTGGTGCAACACTACTCACAATTTTCGAGTAGTTATAGAATAAAGATCCTACATATAAACGGTGATCGCAATTGAAGCAAAACGCAAATCACAGTGTCTTATCTTCTGATCACACAATACCCAATAGGACTCGTCTGACCTTTATACTATTCATCTAAACATACTTGAACATGACGCAAACAAAAGATAACGTCCTCATCACAGGAGCCGGTGGCTTCATTGGCCAAGAGCTCATCACCTCCCTCATCCAAAACATGCCCTCTGCCCACTTTACCCTCACTGATATCGCCACACCCCCTGTACCTACAGGCGCAGAGAATCAAGTCACATCTCTCAAGGCAGACCTCACTGATCCCTCAGCGGTCACATCCCTGCTTTCCAACCGCTTCAGCCATGTTTACCTCTTACATGGCTTAATGTCAGGGGGTGCGGAGGCCAACCTCGATTTGGGATACAGGATCAACTTTGACTCAGCCCGGAATATTCTTGATGTGCTTAGAACTCAACATCCCGGTACAAAAGTGATCTTTGCTAGCTCATGCGCCATCTATGGACAAGCCGAACTGGTGACGGAGTTTGGAACTCTTCCTCAACCCAAGAGTTCTTATGGCATCCAAAAGCTGCTTATTGAGCACTTCGTCAACGATTACTCCCGCCGCGGTCTTCTCGACGGCCGTATCGTGAGGTTGCCTACTGTTATTGTTCGTCCTGGTGCACCCTCAGCTGCCGCGTCAAGTTTCGCATCTGGCATTGTTCGAGAATCCCTACAAGGGGTTCCGAACACCCTGCCTGTTAGCCGTGACCTCGAGCTCTGGGTATGCAGTCCAGTGACAGTCATCAAGAATCTTGTCAAGATCAAAGACGTTCCAAAGGAGAAATTTGGTTCATCAAGAATCGTGAACCTACCTGGTATCACAGTCACAGTACAGGATATACTGGATGCTTTGGAAGAGGTTGGTGGCGAAAAGGCTCTGGCCCAAATTGAAGAAAAGAGGGACCCCGCTATCGAGGCGATTGTGAATAGTTGGCCAGCCAGATTCGACGTTTCCAGGGCGTACAGCTTGGGACTAGAGGCTGATGGGAAGGTATTGGATGCTGTAAAGGCGTTCCAGGCAAAGATTGCCAAGGCTTAGATAGTGAGAATAAACTTCTGATTCTAGACCAAGGGCGTCGCTTGAACAATCACCCCTAATTCTTGGACTGGCCAGTCGGTGAAATTGATTACGTACAGCCAGCAAGCCGGAGCACCCATGCATTAAAGCCCGCATGAACTAGAAAGTAAACGTGCATGAGTAAGACGAATCTTGCGCGGCCGAGACGACATTGTCCTAATCCTGTTGCTCATGAAGTCGATGCTGACGAGATCTGACCACCTTTTCGGAAACTAGGCGTGTAGCATCTAGTTATCATTGGGGACTTAAAAGTAAAAGCAAGTATTCTGTACAGGAATTATTGCTTGGGACAGATAGAGACAGACAGCTTTATGTGGTGATATTCACTATATCTAGTCTATGCTATGAACACAGAAACAAGAGAAAACCTCCATGCAAACTAAAACAATAGTCCAGCATATCAGTCACTGATGTTGTTACAAGAACCATGGCTCTATAACTTCGATAACAGTCGCCTCGACGTCTCTCTTGTGCCGCTGTCCCCGATGACCATATGATCCACATCTAATGAGTTTATCAGGCTAGGTTTCGCCTCACTCAGAGAAGTAATCCCGCAAAGTCGCATCGACGTCTCTAATTCATCTTTCAAGACTTTTCTCTGTTAGCATAGTCCGTCCGGCTTGATTTGAAAAGGTAACTTACTGTGACAGAGATGCTCGGCACCATCTTGGCCGTGGATGAGGGAGTACAAGAATGGGCGTCCAATTCCAACGGCTGTCGCTCCAAGTGAAATAGCCTTGAGAATGTCGGAACCTCGTTCAAAACCACCGTCAATGTAGACCTCTAGTTGGTCAAACACCCCGGGGCAGTTCTTCCTCAGTTCCAACAAGACTAAAATACTTGCTTGAGCCCTAGAACCAGTTAGCTCATACTCGCTCTATGGAAGAGCAGTGACTTACCCATCTAATGATCGACCGCCATGGTTGCTTAGCAGTACTCCCTCACAGCCATATTCTGCAGCCTTTATGACATCTTCGGCAGTCTGGACGCCTTTCAAGACGATTGGCAACCCGCCACTTGCCTCACGGATCCATCCCAAGTCGTCCCAAGAAAGAGCCTTGTCGATGTACTGCGCCATAAGACGACCGAAACCACTTCCTTTCTTATCCTTACTGCTTTCACCCCCACTAATAGCTGATTTGATGGTTTGTTCTTGGGCAGCTCGTTCGTCGGCTTCGCGTTTACCAGGGACAGGCGCATCAACTGTTACAAAGATAGCCTTAACGCCAAGGTCACTGACTGTCTTGAGTAACTCGACTGTCTTTTCATGATTTGAGTTGACATAAAGCTGAAAGAAGAAGGGTTGCGATGACGGGGCGGCTTTTACGATCGACTTCAACGAGAACGAAGCGTTACTTGATACCTGCAGGTTGTTAATATTATTATTCTACATGCTGAGGCGATGGAAATCTTACACATTGGATGATACCCTCGTTAGCTGCAGCCCGGCTAAGAGCTAACTCGCCTTCAGGGTGCGCAAGTCTCGCCATAGCAGCAGGAGATATAAAGAACGGGGCCTTGCTGTCGAAGCCAAGGATATTTGTCTTGAAGTTGATGTTTGAAACATTCCTCAAGATTCTTGGTCTGATCATGACTCTCCGGACCAATTCTTTGTTTTTGCTATGTGTGACGAGATCCGTCGCCGCTGAGGAATAGAAGGCCCATGTTTTGGCCGTGAGCGCCTGCTGTGCTGCTTTTTCGAAGTCTGGGGCGCTAAGTATAGCATCCAGAGGAGGTATTGTCTTGTTGGTCTTCGGTGTCTCTGGGACGACGTTCGCGTTTGTTGGTGACGTTGGGGGCGGTACGGGATCGACCTCAGCGACCTTGGACTTGGTTGGGCGGGTGATTGCTGATTCCTCGAGCAAGCCAATTAGCTTGTCACTGGGAAGCTCTTCAATGATATCTGGTGAGTGAACATCGTTGTAAAGTTCGGTGGCATCGGAGCCAGCAAGATTCAAGAGAACTGGTCATCATGGTTAACATCCCCATCATGCGCGAATGACAGAAACAACCCACCTTCTGGACCGCCCGGGTGCTCGTTGATGAAATGAGTTATGTCCCAGACCTTGGAGTGAACGGCAATCCAACAATCTGTTGCCGTGTTATGCGCCTTCAGGTCATTCAACGACACTCTCTTTTGCTCAATTGGAACCTCCATATTGCTTGCTGATGTGAATGGTCTACAAGTCAGAAAGGAACGATTTGTAGAGCTCGAGAATAAGCTAATCATGGAGCTTCAATTAGTCTTCAAACGCTTAGCCGTTGTCCTGTCCGATAAGCCGACAATCGGCCTGGGGTTACGGAGAACCCTCCCATTGGTCAGTATGTTAGCCCGGCAATGTCTCCGGCTCTCTGACCCCGCATCAACCCTTGGGGTTTTGGTACACTTAAGAGCGGTCGGAGATAGCATGGATGATGACTGGATCAACAAACTCGACTATCTCTTTCTTTGTTTGCACAAGGGCCGACACAACTACAAAAAACCTGTGCATCTTTATTCACTATCGCTATTATTCACTGGTTGTCACCATTCATAGAGTACCTTCAAGATGAACCGAAGCACTATCCAAGCCAAGGCTAAGCCGCTCCCACCAGGAGTCTACACTCCAGTCGTCACACTTTACAAGGCAGACGACGCAAGTCAACAAGTAGATTATGATGCCATGAAGACACAGTGCCAAGCTTTAATCAAGGCTGGTATGCATGGCCTGGTCTACCTGGGTACAAACGGAGAGTTGGTCCTGCTTTCGCGAGAAGAGCGACAGGCCATAATCAAGAACGCCGTTCAAGCGGCTACTGCAGCCGGTGGACCCAACTACCCAATTGTCGCTGGTATCTCGGCGCAATCCACTCAAGAGACAATCCAGAACGCCAAAGATGCTGCCGAGGCCGGTGCTGGTTTCGGTCTTCTTCTACCACCCAGCTACTGGCCCAAAGCACTTCCAAGTCAAGCTATTGTATCTTACTTCAAGGAGGTTGCGGCTGCATCACCGATCCCAATCGTCATCTACAACTTTCCCGCCGTTACGTCCGGCATCGACCTGGACTCAGATCAACTAGCTACTTTAGCGGCTGAGCCTAATATCGTGGCGGTCAAGCTGACTTGTGGAAACGTGGGTAAGCTCGCTAGATTGACAAGCTTGTTTTCCCATGAGCAATTCGGAGTTTACGGTGGTAGCAGCGACTACTTGTTGCCCACACTCCACAGCGGTGGAAGCGGTTGTGTGACAGGGATGGGCAATATCTTCCCAGCAAGTACCTCGGGTGTTTATGACTTGTTTAAGGAAGGCAAAATTGACGAGGCCAATAAGCTTCAAGACCTTGTTGCCCATGCCGAGTGGGCCTGTAAGAAGGGTATTAGCAATACGAAGTACGGGGCGTGGCACTTCCTTGGTCGGAACATTGGTGTGGATAATGAGACATCATGGCAGATGAGACGGCCGTACCAGCCTCTCGGTGATGAAGCGAAGCAATGGACAATCAAGACACTCGGAGTGTTGGCTGAAACCGAGCAACAAAGGACAAAGTAGAGCTAGATTATGGTACTGTCTAGTCGCCTGATAAAATGACAGCTTAGTACTTATGCATATTTATTCTGTACTTCCCATATGTGCTTGGTGCTTACTATCTATCCTGATTTTGGCATGAAGCGTATCTTGGTGAACACCCCAGTATGCACGCCTAAATCAAGTCCAGACCCTGCAGTCTCGTGGCAATGTTCAAGCGAGACGGGCGTACTCATGGGGACGTATACAGGGGTATGTATCCCTGAATCACCTCACTTTATTGCGTCTCAAGCTTTGAAACTCCAAGAGTCTGTGCATGTTTGTATCTGTCCATCAAGTTGAATCACGGCTTACTTTCCACGTAGGCGTGGTACAACACACCTTGACCATGGCATCATTTGCCGACAATCTATTCAGCATGCAACCTACCTGCAATTGTCATAACATCGCCAACTGCAGTAAATCATCATCACTACCCTACGGTTGAAGTTGTATGTACTCGGCCATGTTTCCGTTCGCAAATAGGGTTTTGCGTCGTCGACTATCCGTCGATGCCCCCTCCTCTTGTAATTTGGGTCGCACTGATAACGAGGGGAAGACGGGGAGACCGTAGTCAGTTGATCGGTCTTCAATCCTACTGGCTGGCGGTGTCAGATTCTACCAATCCGCGACCATCAGTGCGTCTCCAAGTGTCCAGTGGTACGATTCATGGGTGGATGGCTAGTTCATAGCGCCGAATAGCTTAGAAATTCCTGGTCTTAGGCAAAGTCTGGGGCAATCTTCCCCAGATTCGATACCCTGTACCCCGCATTCACTCCCCATAATTCAGAAGCCAGGACTCTTCCAAGTTTTGATCCCATAAAAAGGACTTGATATCCCGGACAGATTGGTTCCTCATCAACGCAAAGGATAACCAAGAACATCCTTTCAACAGGTCCATCTTACAATACCTCGAGTTAACAATATCGGATTGTTTCAATGGCTCTACGAAACAATTCCATCTCCGACGAGAAGGATGTTGAGGCGGTCGCCTCGCATCTCGATCACACTGGCACTGGAGTCAACAGCCATGGCCTCTCACCTGAAGACATGGAGTTTGTTGCAAACTTTCCAGAAGACAAGAAGAAGAAGGTCTTGGCCAAGATTGATGTACGAGGACCCGACATGCATTTCACGTTGAACTACAAGCTGACACTGCACAGTGGCGACTAATGCCCATGCTAGCAATTCTCTACCTTGTTACCTACATCGACAAGGCCAACATCGGAAACGCAAAGATTGAAGGAATGCTTCCCGACCTCAAGATGAACGGAGAACAATACAACATCGCATTGTCTATCTACTTTATCCCTTGTAAGTTGAATCCACGACTCAAGCTTAGCCATATTAACATTGAACAGATATTTTGGCCGAAATTCCTAGCAACATGATTCTCAACAAGTTCCCGAAGCCTTCCCAGTACATGGCTACTATTATGTTTATCTGGGGTATTGTCGTGGTTTGCACGGGTCTTATCCACAGCTTTGGCCAGCTTTGCGCAATCCGAATCCTGCTTGGTCTCTTTGAGTAGGTGATGTCCTTGTTTTAAGCGATGCATAAATACTAACAGATTTCTCAGAGCCGGTTTCTTCCCAGGCGCTATCCTAATCATTTCGAAATGGTACCTCCCCCACGAGACTCAGACACGAGTTGCGATTCTATACACTTCTGCCGCCACTGGTGGTGCTTTTTCCGGCCTCTTTGCCTATGCCATCGCGAAGATGGACGGTATTGGTGGCATGGGTGGCTGGCGGTGGATCTTCTTCATCGAAGGAATCTTCACCATCGTCATGTCCTTTGTTACCTGGTTCCTACTCATCGACTCGCCCACTCTTTCTTACTGGCTTACTGATGAGGAGAAACGCTACCTCATCCTCCGCCAAGCTTCTAGGAGAGTGACTAACTCGGGCGAATATCGCGAGAAGACTTTCGACAAGGGTGCTTTGTGGTCCGTTCTCAAAGATTGGAAGGCATATCTCCTCATCGTCATGTCTTGGTCCAACGCCGCGCCAAACTACGGCCTCAAGTTCTCTATGCCTTCCATCACTCAAGGAATGGGTTTCTCATCAAGCAACGCGCAGCTTATGACGATTCCGCCCTACCTTTGTGGAGCTATATCTTCATTCGTTCTCGCTAAGTTTGCCGACCGATGCAAGTGGAGAATGCCCTTTATCATCGGTCCTCAGCTTTGCATCGTTATCTCCTTCTCGATCCTGATGACCAAGGCCGAATTCATTGTCGATAATCTTGGAGTTTGCTACTTCGCCGTCTGTCTCGCCTGTTCAGGAATGTATCCCATCCTGCCTGGTGTTAGTGCCTGGAACATCGATAACACTCTCAACCCATCGAAGCGCGCGATCAGCATTGGATTCGTTACCTGTGCGGGCACTATCGGTGGTATTTATGGTAGCTACATCTACATCGACAGTGAGAAGCCCAAGTATACCACAGGATACGGAGCTTCTCTGGGATTTGCTGTCGCAGGAATTATTTGTGCAGTTACACTTGAGTCATTGCTTATTATGATCAACAAGAAGAGAGCCGCAATGAGCGAGACCGAGATTCGAAGCAGGTACACTGAGGATGAGCTTGAGACTATGGGTGATGAGAGCCCGTTGTACAAGTACAAGCTATAGGGATAATGTAGCGGAAGCGTCTCAACGGAAATTTGGTACATACATGTTATTCAATGCAAGATGATGAAGATCAACTGAGCTTTCACTCGAAGAAATGTGACAATAGAATGAAGTGAATACCCACTGTATTTATCTAGCTTTCCGTTTTACATGCTTTATAACCTTAACTGACCTATTTACGCTTGATGGCAGTTGTGTTGCGGAACTTCAATTATATTTAAATCTTCGTTTTCCGACCTAGAAGCAAGCTACTTGGCGCTGGTAGGGTATTCGTGTTCCTAAGATCGTTATTATGCTTAAGATTGTGAAAAAAAAAAAAAACAGTGTTCTTTATCATAGTTGAAGGCAGGACCTTATTCTAAAATAAGGCCGACGCATCATGAGTAGTGTTCCTAAGATCAAGCCTGGCACTAAGCCTTCTTTCGTGGGTTGAGGGATCCATCATAGTAATGATAGGCATTCGGTTCAGGTTGACATCTCGGTCGTAACTTGCGAACGTTAGACCTCAGCAGTAATAAGAAAGGACTGATTTGCGTGCGGTACACGAAACTTCTGCATGTGAACTGATAAGGCAACCTGTTAGGTACGTAGCAAATGCAAATATGTTTGAAGGAAACGGCTGCGACAAGGGTCGAAGTCCCAATCGCCTAAAGGAACTCAAGCATTCTGCAGTATAAACCGAGAACACTTTTACATACTGGTCTACTGTCTCACGTACATATCGCCATCTTGCCAATACTGTCGCTTCATTGGTCCAGAAATCTAAGGTTTAAGCATTGAAGTCTTGTTGGGGACTCCATGGGCTGGATATTGATTCGCGTGAAGTTGTTTCCTGCATTTCTACGCAGGTTAGCTGAGCTAGATAAGTATTTCAAGTCGTCACCGTGCAAGGATGTTGGACTATTTACTGTAATGCCATGCCTACCCCTGACCTTATTAGCACCGCTGATGTTATTATGTTATATCATATTAAATAGTATGTAACTTTCTTGTACTAGTGTATTTATACTACTCGCTGTCGCTTTCAGTCGTTTATTATTATATTTTACTATTATAGTACCCGAATTTGCAAGTATGCCGGCTTTAAGCTAGTACGGCTATATAACAATAGTATCGGTTAGTAACATTTTTCTATAAACTAGTGTTTGCGGTATGCGACCTACGTATGTGAAGTCGTGGAAGGAGATTTGTCTTACTATATATATATACCTTATTCAATATCTTGAAGGGATAAATCAAGGCCAAGCATCTAAAAAAACACAATCGTTT
This sequence comes from Fusarium sp. FL617, assembly GCA_030142105.1. NCBI lineage: Eukaryota > Fungi > Ascomycota > Sordariomycetes > Hypocreales > Nectriaceae > Fusarium > Fusarium sp. FL617. Next base: position 979,005 of record JAREIL010000034.1, on the reverse strand, counting down.
GCTCACATCGCATATAACGCTAATTCAAGAGTCCGCATAAATTATCTTAAATCGTTCGTCTCTGAAACTTCGAGCGTTAACGCAATTAGTGATAAATAGATAGCAGAATACGACTATAATCACACAAAGTACCGCTAGAGGTCCCAAGATCGAGCAGACTGTGAACCCATACGAGGCTGACTGGAAGGCTTTACTTTCTGCTAAAGCATGAGTCGAGAGACCAACCTGCATCGCCGTTAGGACAACAGCAATGTAAACAGTTGAGCTAGCCAGCCAGGCGAAGTTATCCTTGAAAAATGAGCGATAGTGATTCCAGCGAGTTGTATAACGCAAGAATGGAGTTTGCCAGTAGAAATGAATCTTGTCAAGTCGACTAAGGCGAAGCTCGCCATAATAAAATCGTCGGTCAATGCATGGGTAAATGTGTGACACTCCCAATATCTCCCGCATAGCCGCTGTCCATGCTGACCACTGGACCTCGCTTGGAATAAGGTACCTTTCTTTGGCGATATGGAAGTCACTTTCATGCGAGATAAGGGCTGCATAAGAGAAAAGAAAGCCCAGTGCACGTTTCCGCCGACGGTCACAGCCACAGCTGCACGGGCTGGTGTTATGGACAGACACCTCATGCCGAGATAGAAACCTAGTCCAGAAGTGCGAGTCGAGCAGGAAACGAGGTAACGGCTTGATACAGATACGACCAGTTGTCCATACCAAGTGTAAGCCCATATCCTCTGTGACGACGATTTCACGGTCAAGTTGGCGCTGATGGCAAAGAGGGCGAGGTGGTATGGGCCGGCCCGCAAGCCATAATAAGTCATGAACCTTGTCTAATCGGTCGACGTTGAGCTCCTGGTCAATCCAGCTATGGATATCGACTTGTTCGTGTCCATTCCTCCCACAGTTATGGTGCATATCCGGGAAAAGAGAATGCAGTTTCAACTCGTGATCTTTCGTTCGCACTGAGGCTGGTAAAAGAGATGCGAGATCGTTGTTGTTACCCAGCAGTTGCTGGGTCAAGGGAGGCGGCTGAGATAGTTTGGTCAGCATACATGGGATGCACAGACAGGTTCGAATCTTGATCTTACTTGGTTTAGTAGCGATGCCATTCTAGGTTGGAAATTTGAGTAGATATGCTCTATTCTGACTGGAGAGAGATATGCCTTGAGAAGAACAAGTCACTGGAGTTAGGCTAAGGCTGTCGCGTGCCCGAGCCGCCTCAAAGCGAGATAGGTACTGTGGGAACACCCGTCGTGTTGGTCCTTGAGCCCACTATGGGAGATCAATAAGCGTGAATTCACTGCATTTCTGGTCGCATGCTTTTCTGGTTAGAGAAAAACTCCACTTCGGTGACTAGGATGCTATTGAATGGCCCCCCTCTTCGAGAGTAATGAGGTCCAGGATGGGATTAGCCTGAATGCCACTCGTGGTAGGATGGCTCGGGATAGAGTAACAAGAACAGTCAGAATGGTGTATTGAGCTTGACTGCTGAAGATCATTAAACCGTGTCAGTCAGGTTGAGGCGAATTTACTTACGTCAGGTACTTATGGCGTTTCGCTTCCCCTCAGTAGGACCTTGTGATGATCATCCTCATCCATCGTGGAGCGTTTGATGGGGTGAGAGAATGCTTTGCCGTGCTTGATAGGGTGGTCGGTAGGACCAGACGCTCCTATGTGCCTTAATCCTCTTGCCGAATTTCGGTAACTCGGCACCTTGTTACAAGGCAACGACAGCCTGATTTTCTCGTCTGCCATCCATCATACTGGCCCTGGAATTCCGTCTGAACAATCGACTTTAATTGGTGAAATGAGACTGTGGTCATAGCCTGGTCAAACGTTCTTGCATTTCAACTTCTCTCTTTAGTCGTGCCCAAATGTCTAATTTTAATCACTCGACGAGGCTGAGATGTTGGTCGTTCGAAAAGATCGGCGACTTGCATTATTCCCTCGGACTCGAGCTAAATGGCTGGTGTTATTGGCTAGTAGGAACCAGGATATGAATGGATTCAACTTGGCAACAGTTCAGCTCGGGGCCGATGAAACACCAAAAGCTCCGCACTCGTCGGAAATAGAAGGAAAGGGGAGCAACAAGGCCTTTTAGTATGGCTTGGCTGCATGTGATAGGTGTGATTATATGTATGTCAGACTCATGCGCCACCATCATACGACAGTTTTCTCCAAAGAATGCATGAGCCATTGACAAGGGCGTTGAAATTAGATTATTCTCATATCAATCAGAAGTACATCACAATCAATGAATTCTAGCAGGCTGTAGAAGTACCCTTAGTATGCACCTATAGACCTCAAGCTTTACGAATTTTTGCGGCTCAAAAGTGATCATAAATGGACCCTACACGCATTTCCTGGAGTTCCGCTAGTACCAGAGGCTCTCTATCACTTCTATACAACCCCAACTATATTGACACTGCATCTGTGACAATGACAGAGCCAGACAAACCAAAGGTAGCACCGCTTGGCACCCTTGAGCAGGGTCTTTACGTGGTGAATCGAGAGCTCAAAGATCCAACTGTAGAGTACGTTTAGCCCCCAAGTTGCTTTTTCAAAGATCTTTACCTTAGAACTAGACATTTACTAACCTCTGTCTGATAGCATCGTCGTTGTTCCGGGCTTTGGTGCGAACCCGCGGCATTGCTGGGCGTGGGAAGGCAAGGAACACAATGAAAACAATGAAAAGAATTTCAACTGGATTGAGGGGAAAATGGGCCTTCGGCATAGATTCAAGCGGGCCCGTATCCTACGCTATGCTTATGCGTCTGCATGGCAGGGTCGATACGCCATTGACAACGCATTTACCAGTATCGTGGACATATTACTGAGTGCACTGCTGTTGGAGAGGAAGGTATGCTTTTAGAGATTCACAATAAGTTTCAGTGGCTAACAAACGTTAATCTACCCAGGGTCTTGATGCAAGTTCTCGGCCTATCATCTTTATTGGGCACAGCATGGGCGGTCTAGTTGTCGCTAAGGTACATATCACATCTATCCTGGCAGCGAACCGGTTGCGAGAGATGACTACAGCTAACAAACACACAAAGGCACTAACTGAGTGCGATCGCAAGCGTGACACATTTGGGGCCCTATTTCCTTGCATCACAGCATGCTTCTTCTTTGGAACGCCATTTCTTGGCACTGACATGGCCTCTTACATGGCTGTGGCAGCTGAGAATCTGAAAACCGCGAAGGAACCCTTCAGCCAGTCCTTGTTTGAACATATGAAACCAGGAAACAAGTGGCTTCAAGAGTTGGGGCAGGACATGGTTCAATTGGCTGCTCGAATTAGTCCCAACATCGAGTTGGGCTATTTCTACGAAAGCGAGACTATACGACACTATATCGAAAAGTTTGCCAAGAACAAGCTCTTCGACAGCGTGAGGAAAGACTTAGAATCGTATTTTGAGAAGGTGTGTCTGCAATCAAGAGAAAGTCAGTATTCACGCACAAGCTCACATATCAACAGAATCCTTCTGCGCGCTTCGTCAGTCAAGAGTCTGCCACAAATGGGACTAACCGAGGTTGGGCTTTGCAGACAGATCACGCCGGTCTAGTGCAATTTCGAAACTTCAGAGATGAAAGATACAAGTTTGTCGTGTATATACTCCAGCTCAGTATTGATAAAGCACCATTGAACGCTCACAAGAGAGGGGCTGCGGCAAATCAGAGCAACATCAATCCTCTAGCTGTGGATTCTCTGATGACACTTCTCGATTCGGGCATCAGGCGAAAGCATCATGAAAAGTTCAATATACTCAGGAAGGACTCCCGGCTTCCGGACCACGAGAACTACCAGGCGTGGCTTCAGGACGACAAGTACAATCAAGCGTGGCTTCTCAGCGACGAACACTACCAGGCGTGGCAAAGCCTAAGTCGGAAAGTCCCGTCATGTTTGTGGGTGGTTGGTCCAGCGGGCGTTGGGAAGACAGCAGCTGCTATATCGGCAATCGCTTGTATCGACAAGGAGATTAAGATTCGAATGTACAAAAACGAGGATGGCTACCCACTTCTGGCTTACTTTCTTTGCGACTCGTCCCCCTTGGGCTCCTCTGCTGTCCAGCTGATCCAGTCTCTCGTACTGCAATTTATTAGCAAGAATCACCACCTGGCTGTCCACGCCAAGCAGTTTCTAAGGCAGAGTGACTTCGAGACATCGGCCAAAGCGAATCAGACCGGCGAGACTGACGAGTCTAATCAGACAAGGGCCACCATGAGTCTTCAAAACCTGTGGGACTGCTTGCGAGGCATGCTGCGGGACGACTCTTTGGGCGACATATACATCGTCATAAACAACATCCACTGTCTTAACAACGACAAAGACACGCGAAAACTGATGGCTTTGATATATGACGACGTCATTGCTGTGCATCCAAACTTTTCTACAACAGCCCCAAGGGCAGCTCGCAGATTTCTCTTCACCGGGGTGAAAAAGCCTCGTAACGAACCACTCAGGAAACTCATGGATCCTGAGACTACGACCATTATTGACCTTTCTACCGGGACATATGCAGAGCAGGTCAGGAATTCTTTGGGGAAACATGTGAGAGATCAGCTTGGCATGTTGGCAAAAGATAAACTCTATCAACGAGACCAGAGGTACTTGGTTCAGGATATGCTGATCGACCACGGAGACAACAAACACTGGATCGACATCCAATGCATCAGACTTGGGGCTCTGGAGAAGGGAGCTGATACAGATACAATTGTGGAAACTCTGGGGCTGACCAGTGCCACAAGCTTGAAGGAGCTCGTTTGCAATATTTGGTTAACTGTAGGTTCCACTATTCACCTTTTATATCGTGTACTAACGTATTTTATTAGGTGCTAGAACGAAACCCGAAAGATAAACACCATTTGAACGAGTTGCTGAAAGCTCTTTTGTTAGCATTTCGCAGTCCGTCTGTGCAAGAGCTTTCCGTGCTATCAGGTATAGATGATGTAGAGTATGTCACGGAACTCATCACTCGTTGTACTCCTGTGTTAGGCCACGTCGATAAGGATAGTGTTTTCAACAAGGTCAAATTTGTCAACCTGACAGTTAAAGACCACCTTCTTTCTGGAGCCTACGAGATTCTCGATCTTTCGGGGGACTCACAAGATGATGGGAAAATACACACAGAGACAATGCGCTATCAAGGTGTTCTAGCTTGGCGATGCTTTTCTTATCTTGAGAAGGTCGTCCCACAACTCGGACCTCTGTCCGAGATCGGTTATTCAAACACCACTCAAGTCTTGGGAGATGGTGTGAGGGTCAAAGAAAAGGTACTATCTTATCCCATGGAGTTCTGGCTCAGCCATGCCATCAAGGGGAAGCCCGAGCTTGCGGAGGACCTTGTTCTGAATTTGCCTGGCTTTTGGCAACGAGACTCTTCTGTCAGAAGCGCTTGGCTAGCTTGGTATCTGCAGCAAGCCCAGAAACCTAGCACTGGCCTCAACTCCAACGGCATGGTGGCTCTGCATGTCGCCGCGGCAATTGGATACAACGGACTGGCTCAGAGTCTACTTGCAAGACCTGAGCATAAGGATGAGTGTGCGATTGAGAATGCTAGTGGATACACCCCAGTAGGTTTGACAGTTCCTTGATGAAGACAAAGCTAACAATCACATCCAGCTTCACGTTGCTGCTTATTACGATTATACTGAGATGGTGAAGGTTCTCCTCGATCAAGATTATAAAGCCGAGGAAATTGTCAAGATCGGGGAAAATCGCAATGGTACAGCACTTCATATTGCTGCTGTTCAAGGTCATTTCGAAACAGTCAAGCTGTTGCTCGAGTACAAGGCCGACCCTAACGCTTTGAGCATTAAGCATGGCCCAGTGGTCAATGCTGCAGTGCTCTCTGGAAACAACGAGATGGTGCAATACCTTCTCGAACACAAGCACATCAACCTGGATTTTGATAGTAGTCAGCAGAAGTTTCCCCGTCCTCTTGCACTCTCCGCGGCAAGATCAGAACTTCCAATCTTTGAACAGATTCTGGTTGGGGGAAAGGGGAAGTGGAAGGCTGAAGACTATTCTCGTGCTCTAATCGACGGTTGTTATCACAATAGGCTCGACAACGTCAGCCTTCTTGTTTCCATGAAAGAACAACACAGGTTTGAGAACAGGGTCCTCGAGGAGGCTATGCTGTCCGCAGCTCTTGAAGGCAACTGGGACTGCATCCAAGCGATTCTGGATCTCGGACGCAAAGGGTTAGAATGCAGCGACATCTTCTACCTCGCAGCAATCGTGATACCCAGTACCCCGATGTCAGACACGATACTTGAGAAAGTATGGGAAACTTGTCACTCAGCAATTCCCCTTGAAGTTGTCAACGCAGCTCTTTATCAGGCTACCGACAACCAGAAGGAGGAAACGGTAGTTTGGCTGCTAGATCATTGTCATGCCGATGCCAACGCAACTGATAGTATTCCTGATATCCTGAGCAGGGAACGCTTTAAGGATAAGCCAGTCAAGACTTTTGGAAATGCCTTGACTGCTGCTGCTTGGGATGGCACACTTAAGATCGTTGAGAAACTACTCGAATCCGGTGCTCAGGTAGACAGTCTTCAAGGCTGCGCACTTCAACTTGCGGCATCAGAAGGAAAGGCAGATGTTGTTAGGTTTCTTATCCAGAAAGGCGCCAATATTGACAGAATACCGGCTGAGGAGGTCAATTATCAGGGCCCCAAGTTCGAGGACGGTACCGCCTTGCACGCCGCATGTTGCTATGGCAAAGTCGACGCCGTTCGCGTGCTGCTGGAATCGAAAGCCAATCCCAACATTGGTAGAGGGCCCTATACAAATCCTTTGACTGCAGCAACTGAAAGGAACTGGCCCAAGGTTCTCGAAGCTCTTCTTGATGCTCCGGACATACAAGTGAACACCAGCGGGGGCGACAATGAGGCGACGCCATTAATCAATGCTGCTGACCATATGTCACCCGCGGAGGTAAAGCAGCTTCTCAAAGCTGGTGCTGATGTCAATCGCACGGATAAAAGGGGGGACACTGCTCTCATCATTGCTGCTGATAGAGGCGATGCAGAGACTCTGAGGCTGTTATGCAATGATCTAGCGACAGTACTTCACGGCAGTCCAGAGAATGGTTTTGCACTCACTGTCGCTGCACAAAAAGGCAATATTGAATGCGTCCAGGTGCTAGCAGAAAAGCTTTCCCCATTATTTTGCGGTCTGAACAATGCCATTGCAAGAGGGAGCACGTTTGTTCGAGACTTGGTTGCAAATCCCAAACAAGAGAAAGAAATTGTCGACATGGGTGGTTTTCATCGACTACGACAAGATAACATCAAGCTTACGCAACAGCTTGAACATCTTCACTCTCTTCAAGCACGATGGGATGCAATGAAATCAGAGGTGCGGCAAGCCAACCTTGACAAAGAGGAGGCGGAGCGACGAATGCAAAGCATGGCAATGGATCGAGTAGAAGAGACGAAACTAGTCGAGAAAGAAAGGAGTGAGTATAAGGCTGCGAGGTACGGCTTCGAGGCCATCCAGATGAACGCAGATACTCTGAAGCGAAACTTGACAGTCTCCCAAACTCAACTAGCTGAACAGAAGAAGCGCGACGACAGGCTTGAGGAAGACCTGAAACAAAGCCGTCTGGAAACGGATAGCTTTCAGAAGAAGCTGACTACGTCTCAGAAAGAGGCAGAAAATCTGAGACGGGAATTATCAAACTTCAAGTCTGAGCTCAACACCCACCAGACTCGTAACACGGATCTTGAAGCAGAGCTGAGATCAGTTCGTCTAACAGTAGAAGGTCCACAGAAAAGAATCAAGATTCTGGAAGGCGAAGCTGAACACTCCCGGTTAAAGGTGGCCCGTTTGGAAGCTGAACTAGACGAGGCAAGGCAAAAGTCCAACGGTCTATCCGTTGAACCGAACGGTGACCTCGGCAGAGCTAGCCCGACACTCAATGACATTCAAGCACAAGATGGCATGAGCGATAGAATTGCTTCTCAGGATGAAGAAGACGCTAAAAGCAAGTCGTCGGACAAGAGGCCTTTTTGGCATCATAAGAACAGCTCTTCCTTTATGAAGAACAAGGAGAAGCGGGATGATAGCAACGATGGAGGTGAGGGAAGTGGAGAGACCAAGAGAGGGCGCCTTTCCTATCTTGGAATCAAGAAGTAAGGCAATGTACAATATTTAGGTCATTTTGTACGGGATCGTTGGCTCTTTGAAATGTCAAGTCAGCTGTGTGCTATTAGGAAGTGTAGGTTTTACGTGTCTTTAGCGAAGGACAATAATTTACGATAGTAGGATATATAGTCCTTTGGAAGTTTTATTGATCGTTATCCCACACTGAAATGTCTGGAGATATCCAGTGATAATTGCACAGGGCACTATCAAGATCAATTGGGCATAGGATTGATTACCTGATTCTAACCCTTGTCCATTGCTAATGTGCGTGATTGACTGCAAAAGTTGCCCAATGTCTCACTACCCAACCAAAATTAAAGTCTACCGCCGAAACAACCCTACACGACCATGTTTCAACCCCGCCCAAATGCCAAGAACTCACAAAGTACCTGCAACCTTATCGACCTGCCCCAATCAGTTATGCCGATGCACAAGCGGCCCGTCCCAACCTGGTAATGCAACGTCGAGTCGATACCTCAGAGGCTAATGAGATGGTATCGCACGGCATATAGGTTTATTCCGGAAGGTCTTAATTTATATGCTTAATTTGTATATCGCGTCAGTAGGAACTTCTGAAGTCACTGTGACCTTGTACTTATGATGTAGGAAGCTGGGTTTGTGGTCTCACCAGTGTAATCTTTCTCCTGCCACAATGGAGCATTAAAACCGAAGTCAGATGTTGATGACGCTTGGGGTTCTTCAAGCTCTTATACCTTCCTAAGAGAGAAAGTCGGAGGAACATTCGCCTTTTTCTTATATAAGTGCGGCTTCTCCGCCGTTAGTGATTAACGGTCAAGCCAGATCTTGACCTCGTGTGACTCTTGCTTCCGTCCTAGCTACGATTGGACATTTCTTCACTTCTCAACTTGGTTCCTAGTACTCCTAATCATCATGCGTACATCTCTTGCTCTCGCGGCCCTTTTAGGGCTGTCAAACGCTGCAGCAGTCCTTCCCCGCCAATCTGAGCCGACTAAATACAAGATTGAGCTTGCGCCTGACGATGTGCGCACCGTCACAGAAAAGGAAAAGTGGGCGCTGAGGGCTGTGAGTTCGCGATACGAGGTACAATGTTTCGACTTGAGTAGTCATCTGACCATAATAGGAACACAAACATTTTATCGATGTCACCAACCTTGACGAGCCTGGTTACAGCCTTCAGTTCCTGGCCAGCTTCCCTGGAGCAGTCGCACAGACCACTGCAGTGAAGGCTTTGCTGCCAAAGTTGAGCCAGACTAACTTACGTAGTACTCTGACAACATTCTCCAACTTCCATAACAGATACTACACGTCGACTTATGGACAGCAGTCTGCTGAGTGGCTGTTGGGACAAGTCCAGTCCATCATCACTGCCAGCGGTGCAACGAATGTCAAAGTAGCCAAGTTCACGCATTCGTGGCGACAGCCCAGCATCATTGCTACTATCCCCGGTAAGAGCGCCTCGACAATTGTTGTCGGTGCTCACCAGGACTCTGTCAACCTCCAGAACCCAAGCGGAGGTCGCGCCCCCGGTGCCGGTAAGTACTGCCGTATGGTGTAAGTGCTCAATTACTGACCATTCCTAGATGATGACGGATCCGGAAGTGTCACTATCCTCGAGGCTTTCCGTGTCCTCTTGACCGATTCTAAGATTGCATCTGGCCAGGCTGCCAACACAATTGAGTTTCATTGGTATGCCGGCGAAGAGGCTGGTCTTCTCGGCAGTGGTGCCATCTTCCAACAGTACGCCCGCGATGGCCGACAAGTCAAGGCCATGCTTAACCAGGACATGACTGGCTATGTCAAGCCTGGAACTAAGGAGGTTATTGGAATCGCCACTGACTATGTTGACGCCGGATTGACTGCCTTCCTCAAGAAGGTCATTGCCGCTGTAAGTGCCGATTTATACGAGGTCCAGATTTCAGCAGCTAATCCTATACAACAGTACTCTTCTCTCACTACCGTGGACTTCAAGTGTGGCTATGCTTGCTCCGACCATGCTTCGGCTACCCGATCAGGTTTCCCGTCAGCTCTAGCATTCGAGTCTTCATTCGACAACGATAGTCCTTACATCCACTCCGCTGACGACACTGTTAGCACTGTCAACTTTGCTCATGTTCTCGAGTTTTCCAAGGTTGTGGTTGGCTTTGCCTATGAGCTGGGATTTGCTACCCTGTAGATGCGGTGAGGTGCGTTGTCTGTCGGATGGCTATAGATAAGCACGCGAGAAGGCAGAGGCGTTCAATGACTCGCTTTCTTCAAGGCATAACCCTCGTAACCTCCGCGTTCTTCTTTCCACATGTGGACTACCCTGCACCTTAGTTTACATATTGATTTTCTTGGCCCAAAGGATCTACAAGCAATACTAGCCATATGACTTTATTATTTCAGAAATGCTACAGATGTGAAATTCACGGTTATTGCCGCCCTAACTGGCAAACCTCAATCATGGCTTTCGCTTTTGGCGTTTAAAATTATTTGTTGTGATGATGACGCATGACTGATCATTAAAAAGGTTTAATGACTGAGATTTTGGTCGCCAATAGCACCATGGACTTTCAGCCCATCTAATCGACGAAGCTATAAGACGCATCGTGGCATGTATCAACTGATATGTCATAGGGTAGCAATCTTTGCCCGTAACTTTCTCGCAATTTATGAGGCTTTCGCTTAAATGCGGATCGGCGTTCTACCAAGCGCCGCATTTCGACAGAGTTTCAGGGCGATCTAGTGGAAAAAGCTTCCTGACAGACGATGTAACAGAAGCCGCAGTAGGGCATTAATGCGTTCATATTTTGCTCCGGACTTGTTGTATTTGAAAGCAGGCGATTACAAGTTGCCGCTAATTTGGGTAACTTGACTCAACCTGCAAGAGTCAGGTCAAACAGCCACCGCGCACCACTTGCAGATCTTGAAACCTCAAGAAAGTCTGTTAAGATGAAACAAATAGTGTTGCTACCTTTTGGTGTCGGCACTTGAAAGCCTTAGCCATTCTGAGATCGATCACTCAGCTTGTGCAATGATCGGTTCTTCCACCGATTGGCGCCTATCCGCCAGCCGACGATTGCCGATGGCGAACCAAGGATCTTGCTTCACTGAGCCTTCGCTGGAATCCACATGATTGGAAGACAACTCACTTGATACCACCGTCTAGTATTTTTTCTTCGGTGTCTCTGTCTCATTGACGCGCGGAGCGTTAGGTCGTGCGTAGTTTGGAATCTTGTACGCTCCCCGTTCATCCCAGCATCGCATCATGTCAAGGATTCGGTACTTGAGGGGCGCAGCCTCCGAATGTGCCGAGCCTCTCTTGTGAACGTCACTATCCGAGCTATCTGGTCCAATGAAAAGACTCAATCTCATTTGTAATCGGTCTCCAAGCCTGAAAGTTGGGCTTCAAAGGGGTGACATCCTGGTCGTTTGAAATAATCAGGCTCGGCATCAACGGGTTGCCCCTGTTCGAGAAGACGCTAGATAAACTCTAAAGCGAAACACCACCAATTATTAGTTGGCGCTTGAGCGTTCAACGCTCAAACACGCCCGCAGACAAAATTACAAAGTCTCTTCGTCGCCGCCTAGTCATATTCAGCTTAGCAGAAGCCATCGTCAGACGGCCCGTAGTCTTGTCTGAGCTTAAAGTTTTCAGGGTCCAACCCCGTAAACGATAGACGAGTTGCAGGTGTGAATATGATAAATCTCCAGTTTTCCCCATTGTTTTCATCTGATTTCTCCATTCTTGGCGACTGATAAATGACATCTCAACGACACGACCACGATGAAGTCTGTGGCAAGTTCTACCATGTCTAAACGCGAGTCTCTTCCCACTGCTGGCAGTGTCTTTTTTGTTTCTTCGGCTGGCCGTGTTCTCAAACTTCCTATTCCCAGCAAGTCGTACCGCGATCCCCTCACTTGGTCATGTTCCAAAAGAATTCTGGCGTTTTTTGCTCTACAGTTTTACTCCGTTGTGGCCTCCTTCGAAGTAAACTTGCCTGGTCTATTAGTCAAAGGTATTCAGGATGAGTTTGGACACGATGTAAGAGTAATAATACCAGTCACCTTGTCCATCGCATGCTAACTTAGGTACAGGACATGGGCCCTTTTGGCGTACAATCGCTGTCTTCGGCAATGACTCTCTTTACTGGCTTCGGCTACCTCATAGGAATCCCACTTTCTACAGCTGTTGGGCGACGGCCTGTCTTTGTTGGTGCAGCTGTTATCACAAGCTTTTCCACCTTGTGGGCCGGGAATGTTGGTAGCTTTTTCGAGTTGCTCGCCGCGGTCTGCTTCCAAGCGTTGGGTGTTGGATTATGCGTCGGCATGGTATGACAGAACACTGCTCCATAGCATACACATACTGACTTGTCACAGTGCTTACTCATTCTCATCGATGCTACCTTCATACATGAACGTCCCAGCGCATTGTCTTTGTACTGGTGCATAGGATCCGTTTTCATTAAGCTATCACTCCTGGTATTGCCATTCACTACCGATTTGGAAACAAGCTGGCGATCCGTTTATCAAGTCTGGCTTGCCCCTTGCGTGACCGCCCTCATCTTGGTGTTGGTCTTCGTTCCAGAAACTTACTTCTTACGTCCTCCTGTCGCGCTTGATGGCCGGGTTCTTGTCCAAAGCAGCTCCGAAAAGGTGGAGGTATACGGAGGATGGGATGAAGTGGAACTGATCAGGAACGAGAAGCCTTTGCCGGATGTACCATCGTCTTGGTCTTTTTGGTCTCATTTCAAGATCTCGCGAGCGCCTGGAACGAACTGGAAGTCTATGGTCGCTACATACGGACAGATGCTACTGTGCATTCTCAATCCTCTCACCTTCTGGGTCTCCTTGCTCACAGGAGTTATTCTCAGTGGTGTCATTTTCTTAAACCTTACTCAACCCACCGCACTTGTTCGGTCTCATGGAGAACTCGAATCTATCAACATCTTACTTGGAGTCACCGGCATCGTCGGCTCTATACTGGCATTTCCCGGCACCGGTCCTCTCGCCTCCTGGTTCACACGCTACTACTCCTTTAAAAAAGGTGGTATTCGTCATGCGGAGGTTTACTTGTCTCTTTTTGTGATTCCTGTTGTATCAGGTTTGGCAAGCGTGTTATTCAACGGACTTGCTATCGTTAACAATTGGCACCCGGCTTGGATCTACGTCACGTCTGGATTGAGCATCGTCAGCTACTTAACGGGTAATGTAGCATTTACGCTCTGGATTACGGAGGCTTTCCCGCGATGGGCTGCTGCCGCGTTGGCAGTTCAGTTGTTTGCAGGCAACATGGTCGGTTTTGGGATCGGAACAGCCATAGCACCTTGGGTTGAAGGAGACCACATCTTGGAGCCAACCCTCCTCATTTCAATTTTAACACTGGTAATGGGAGCTCTTGCTGTTCCGGCAGCTTTTTGGGGGCAGACTGTTAGGCAGTACATCCAAGGTCGATGGAGTGACTCGGAGAGGACTGCGCTTCGCCCACAGTGATGGAAACAGTCTTGTTTGATTCGAAGAAGTATGGCGCTATGATCGTTGGGAGCTACAGATACCTGAGAGAGGCGTTCAAAAGCGGTAGGATGAAGTACATGAAGCTTGCTATAGAACCGCATGTATAAAGCTCTTTTCCTTTGTCAACTATGTAATTTATGCTCTTCAATAAGGAAGCCGGCTCCAAAAAGTTCTTTATCGATAGATAATAACATCAGTCTGAATACCTTCGAACTCAGGCTTGATTCTCGTTTGCCGCAGCTGTTTAAACACCTCCACTGCATAAAGCCTGGGTGTCTCAAATAAATAATGAATCTCCTCCCGGGAGAGGTACCTAAACTCTGAGAAGAATTTCTAAGCTAGATATAGACCCTCGAGGTTAAAAGTAGTGAAAATGAAGTAGATCATGGTCCTACTTAGCACACTAACAGAAAAGAGCATTCACGTCTAATTCCCCAGTCTCCAATGCCCACCAAACTCTTGGTTGAAGCAGTTCAATAATATCTTGACGCTTACGCTTAATGGCAATAGACAGGGACGTTTTGCCATATCGATCGGGCAGCTCAACCTGAGCACCTTTCTTAAGCAGTAGCTCCACGATAGCATATTTTCCGCCTTCAGCCGCCCAGAACAGGGGTGAATATTCTTCGAAATCCATCGTATTAACATTTGCTCCCGTTTCAAGGATGAGTTTCACAATCTCCACGTGTCCTTTAGAGATGGCATGAAGTAGTAGCGTCTGCTGAAAGCAACTGTCCTTGGTTGATTTCAATTCGAACCTAAATGATTCACAACTATGAGGCTTCTGTACTCTTCCTTAAATTCCCTGCTCACCGCGGCTGTGATAGCGGTAGACGCTGATACTGGAGCTGATATACCATCAGGATGTATAGAAGCAGTAAGCTGCGTGACATGCCTACTTACGCTGTCGGGTTTATCATTCTTACACTTGTCCAGTGTTCTCGACTAGCATCTCGGCATGACTTTGTCACTCATTTTTCGGGCAACGGCAACCTTTCTATCTGGGACTTGAAGCAACAAGAAGTGCAATCGGCGTGTCGCGTGCTTCCAACGTCCACTGAAGCAGTTGCCGCAATTCTTCAAACATTGATCGACACTTCGTGCCGTTTTGCCGTCAAAAGTGGCGGAAATGCCCGGGACCCACATGATTCTGTGTCTTGGGAGGCGTCACGATTGACCTGGTCAAGATGAGGTCTATTGAGGTCTCGCACGATCGGAAAACGGCCAAGGTTGGCAGTGGCCATGTCTTACATAGCCTCTACAGTGGGTAGGAGGAGGCCTGTCACGCCTTTCTGCCATATACGGACTGGCGATGGATAACATATACGAATATGAGGTGGGGTACCGTCCAAGAAATATACTACCTGCTTGCTAACTGTACGATGGAAGCTTGTCCTACCGAATGCTACAATTGCGGCTATCACGGAACTTACAAGCCCAGACCTTTACTTTGCACTCCGGGGAGGTATGAACAACTTTGGCATTGTCATCCATTTCACTAGGCGAGCTGTTCCTCAAGGCCGAGTTTACGGCGGTCAACGAGCATATACAGCAGATAAGAGGGACGCGATTCTGAACCAAGCATATCAACTAACAACAACTTGGAAAAACGACACTGCGATGACCTTCTATTACAGATTTAGCTACGACCTAAGAGTGGACAGTTCCACGTTGACCTTGAACCAAGAGTTTGGTCAACCCATAATGAACCCGCCCCCATTTGCCGCACTGAATCGAATTCCCTTCGAATCTAGTACTCTCCGACTTGACTGGACGAGTAATTTCAGTTAAGATAGCGTTTCCCCTCCTGGTGGTCGGTAAGTTTTTTGTCCAGGTAGTTTACCTGGTAATAACCGAGACAACCCATGGAGCGATGATACTAAAGCGTATAACAGGAATTTTTATGCCACTATCACATATTCCCCATCCGAAGAATTGGACAGAGCAATGCAAGACATCCTGGTACAGGAAGCCCGATCTGTCAAAGAGATTGTGGAACTGCAAACAGGTCTCGTCATACAACCCATTTACGAGGCTGCTATTAAGAATGGTCAAAAGAGAAGAGGCAATGCTGCTGGTATAGAGTCCGATGGCCCTCTTACTAGTAAGTCAAAACATCTCACTTTACGGGGCAAGGCACAACCCAGATGAAAGGCGTAACTGACATCCATGCATCAGTCGTTCTTTTCAGCACACGATGGGTTAACGCCGAGGATGATGATAAGGCCAACGAACTCGCCAGATCATGGGACAAAAGGGCAGTTGATGCAGCAACAGCTTCTGGAAAACATAACCGCTGGCTCTATATCAATTATGCAATCAAGGATCAGGATCCGTTTGCCGGATATGGTGTGGTAAACAGGCGTAGGCTTGAATCCATTCAGAAGGCAGTGGATCCAAAGGGCATCTTTTCGTCGAGGGGCCTGTGCAGAGGATATTTCAAGTTGTTATGAAATCTTCTAGATTTGGTTCAATCAAGCGATAAAAGAATGTTTGCCAACCTCGGCTACAGTGTTTGGTACTCTTACTAGAAGTAGATTGTATCCTGAGTAAATAAGTAAATTAAAAAATGGCTGTGGGTGAGAATCTCCTACTCAAATGAGATCGTTGAATGTACTACCAAATAGGACCTCTATGGTGTGATTATCATCATCGACGTTTCAGGTGGCTTAACCACGCTGTTGGTATCGTAATCCTGTTTGCGTACGTCCACGACGCGACTCACCCATGATATTCCATGAAACAAAAAAGTGCTCACGGATCTCTAGGTGTCACCTGTAGTGAAGTCGTACTGCTGCGACTGCGCGTTAACCTCATTGGCTAGTGCGCAGCTGTAAATGCATATGAACCAATGTCGTGTGCTAGAATCTGATCCACTCTGCCAAGTCTAGCTAGTCATGAGTTAAATTGATGAACTATCAGCAGTCTGCATGAGACTACCCATCCTTGGTGGAACTGTTCTACCGGTAGTTCTTTTTCCAGCCAGTCATCATAATTCGATCAGACACAGTTAAGCTTAGTCCAACGCCAGTAGGTCCGTACGGGGAGCCCTTGCTGTATTATGTCATTTATCCCTTGATCTTGACAATGGAACAACCGGACTTCGTTTCGACCGTTAGACATCACATATCTTGGCATGACGACGACTTCACGCCTGAGGGCAGCGGTCGACACGCGGCTTCGGCCCTACATAGCACGGTCATTCTTTTGCATGGTGACATGACGTAGATGAGCAGCTTCATGCAGCTATAAGACTGCTACCAGCTCACGATATTCGCCGTTGAATCAGATCACATCTATACACTCAGCCACTATCGATATCGACAACACAACATTATTACAATGTATGGAGGCCGCAGTCTTGCCCTTGGCGCCATGACGCTCGTAAATGCCATGACCGCCACAGCGCAAAATCTATCATACGGAGCCGACAACTTCTACCGCAGCGAAAGCGTCCAGATCCAGCCCGTTACACTCCTAACCCAATATCACACCAATGTCACGGGAAACCTCTTCTATCTCCGCAACTTGAGCCACAGCGTCGAGACTCCCGCCATTGTTGTCGGCCACCCGATGGGTGCCGTCAAAGAACAGAGCGCCAACCTCTACGCCACCAAGCTCGCTGAGCAGGGCTTCGTCACCATCTCTATCGACCTCCCCCATTGGGGCGGCAGCGATGGCGAGCCCCGCAACGCCGTCTCAGTTGAATACTACGCAGAGGCATTCAGTGCTGCTGTTGACTACCTGGGCATCCAGGACTTTGTCGACCGCGAACGCATTGGCGGTGTTGGTGTTTGTGGTAGCGGCTCATTCATCATTAGCGCCGCAAAGATCGACTCCCGCCTAAAAGCTATTGCTACTGCTAGCATGTACGACATGGGTGCCGCCGCCCGCAACGGCCTCCAAAGATCGCAGACCCTAGCCCAGCGCAAGGAGCTTGTCGACGCCGCTGTGGCCCAGCGCTGGAACGAGTCCGAGGGCGCTGAGCCCAAGCTGATCGGTGGTACCGTGGATAGACGCGAGGATGCTACTGATCCTGTTCAGCAAGAGTTTTATGACTTCTACCGTACCACTCGCGGTGAGGTCACACCACCGGGTGCTCTGCCGAACACCACGACTCACCCAACACAATCGAGTCAAGTCAAATTTTTCAACTTCTATCCCTTCAACGACATCGATCTAATCTCTCCCCGTCCCCTGCTATTCATCTCCGGTGACCAGGCCCACTCGCGCGAGTTCAGCGAGGATGCCTATAAGCGTGCTTCCGAGCCGAAGGAGCTGATCTGGATTCCTGGAGCTGGCCACGTCGATCTGTATGATCGCGTTGAGCTCATTCCCTTTGACAGACTTACTCGCTTCTTCAAGAGAAACCTGTAAAGTTGTCGCGAGGTGCACTTGGCAACAGAGGCTTGTCTGATTATAGATAGATAAGTCTCGTGGTGGCTAGCAAGGGTGCTCGTTTCAATAGCGTATGCCCTTTTATTAGCATATCATTCTCCTATAGATTGCCTCTTTGAGGTGCTTGTTAGAACTATTTACTATCTGCATATTCCCAATACATAGATACCTTTTCAGAACTTGATACATTTGTAGTGATCCTGCAGATAGTGAAGATAACATGGTGTGTAATAGGGTCAAAGGCATCATCTATGTCGAGGAATATCGCGGTCACTCTGACTTGTGCCTGCTCCACTGACGGGATATCAGCATAAGCTCATAGAGTGCAGGGAAAAAGCGGGGGGGGAAGCTCAAGAGTCGGTCAATTCAGAGCCGATTGACTTCTGGCCTATCACGCTAGGAGTTGAGTATCATCAAGTACAAGTATGCCGAAGAATCGTCGGAACATCGAACAAGATTCAGTGCCAATCGTAACCGGTACAATTAGCATTGGTTTGTCTTACACAGAAGTACAGTGGGGGCGTTTGAAGATGTCCATCCAAAGTTAGGAACGCCTTGTGATATATGTACGGTTTTCATGAATGGTCGGGTATGCACTTTACGTACGTGTGAGCTACTTGGCCAGCACCAGGCCGGAGGCAGAGTCGATCACCCAGTACTAAAATCCGGATGTTAATATACAGTGGAGAATGGCTCCGGGGTTAACATTGGGCCTCCGATGTTAAGTCACACCATCTGCGACTGTGAACGACTGCCGATTTTGCGTCACTGTGACCAGCCAATGAACCATCTCAAGATTTTCTCAATATTTAGCTAGATCCCAGAAGCGTCGATCTTTTTCTATATATTTCGCTAGTGTCGGGATATCTACCGAGGCGCGATTGACGTATTGTCTACTGCAGGCACTCAGGTCAGTGACCCGGTCACGGATTTACGTTATGGCTCAAGAGTTCGCCACCCAACAGCCCAAGGGTTTTGTCAACTACATCAAGACTGTCGCAATCGTCGGTGTAAGCTCTGCGATGCTCTTTGGCACATTAGTATCAAGCTGACTGAGTATGCACAGGCAAGTGGTCATATCGGACACGCCTTCACTGATGAGCTCCTCAAGACGGGAAAGCATACAGTAACAGCCATTACTCGTGTTGGCGGCGGTAGCGTCTTTCCCGACAAAGTCAAAGTCGCTTCTGTTGACTACGACAACCAAGGATCTTTGGTGTCCGCCCTCAGGGGCCAAGATCTTCTCGTCATCACACTATCCCTCAATTCTCCCCCAGACACCCACACCAAACTCGTTAAGGCAGCGGCAGAAGCTGGTGTACCCTACGTCGTACCCAATGTCCACAGCGTCAATTTCTGGGACAGCAGTGCCATCCGCGATGATCTTCCAGTGGGCAACAACATCCTTACTAACATCGTCGAGGTCAAAGAACACGGTCTTGTGAGCCTTCCCATTTTCAATGGCTTCTGGTACGAGTACAGTCTCTCGCTGGGACCCTACACATTTGGCATCGACCTCAATAACCACGCCGCCCTGTTTTATGATGACGGGAACAAGGCCATCAACGTCTCCACATGGATACAGGTCGGCCGTTCTTTGGCCGCACTAGCCAGCCTCAAGAGGCTTACAGAAGACGAGAAGGACGAGTCTCTCACCCTGGCTCGATTCCATGATCGACCGGTCTTCGTGTCCAGTTTCAAGGTAAGCCAGGCCGATATTCTGGAGAGCGTCAAGAAAGTCACGGGAACTAGCGACAAGGATTGGCTGACCACTTACCAATCATCTAAAGAGGGCTACAAGGAAGGCCAGAAGGAGCTCGAGCAGGGCAACCCGCTTGGCTTCTACAAGTCTTTACATGTCAGGGTATTCTATCCTAGCGGCGACGCCGACTTTGAGCCTGACAACGAACTTTTAGGTCTGCCAAAGGAGATTCTGGACGAAGCTACAAAAATAGCCCTGAAATTGGCCGAGGAGCGTCCGTAAGAACGTGAGCATGCGTAATGCTGGCATGCGCTGGGTGTAAGACATAAAGCATTAATACAAACACAATCAATACCTCAGTCAGCGTGAGTGCTCAGCTTGGCGCAGAGGACTCCATCGTAGTTCTACTATGTTTATGTGTTTATCGCTTCCGACGATATATTTGCAATCGAGTGTTGGCTTGATCATGTTGGCAATATAGTCTTCGGAAAAATAGATTGAACAACCCACATCTGTAGACTGATTCGGAACAGTAACGGTTCAAGGACAAATCTGGCAGTGGACAGCCTTTCAAAAGTTACTAAGAGACCAGGAGGCCTCTCAGATTCGTAACGCGTAGACTTTACTCCTTTGGAGATGAATCCCGCGCCTTTCGACCTTGAAAATGTTTGTTTGAAGCTCAGCCAATCAATGTTAGTGCCCACAGCAAGGGTAATCAAGACAAACTTACGCTAATGCAACCTGCTGACAGTGGAGCCTTGATCAATGCATCAGATGATGACGTTATCTGTACAGCGTCGCAATTATCGCATGCTTCGTTCCATCTTTTTCCTTTCTACCTCGAGTCGCTGTTCTGCTTGCGACAAGCAGACATACTCGCTCACCATGAATCTCTTGAACCTATGGACCTTCTTCTTTTTGCTTCCTCTCGCCCAACTGCATTGCCAAGGTACGTCGAGACTGCGGATTCAGTTGTAGAGATGGAGCAATTACTGACGTACGCCGATCGCTACAGCACGTCCAGTGCGACGGGCAACGAACCATCAGAAGTCAACGATTGAAGATGTGCGTTTCTCAATCGATCCGTGGCTACTAAGGGCCTCGTCCAAATTCCAGATCGACTTCCAGCTATCTTCTGATATAACACGAATCAGGCTCGACCTCCAACCAAGTCGCACCATCGTTCGCCCCGTCGCTGAAATCATACTTGCCGAGCCGGAAGGAAGAGATGATTCCTTCATCAGCTTAGAGAATTCTCCGCTTCTTTTCGACGGGAATGGGCTTATATTCGAGGGGGATACCCTTATCTTCGACCGCAAACGTCGTGTCTGGAGGAAAGCAGGCTTTGGACGTATCGCGATTAAACATCCTCGGCCGTATCTATTCGAGGGTGTCTTTAATTTAGATGGCAATAATTACCATCTAATGCTAAGTTCCAATTATCACGAAAAACAACATTCAGCTCCGCCTATGCCAGGCTCCAGGCACATTGTCGTTTGGAACGAAGCAGATGAGATTGAAGATGATTCTGACAGTGTCGATCTCGAAGTTCCTTAACAAGCAGAAAGAAACCTTGTAGTTTGAAACATAATTAATAAAGAAAGTGAATAAAACACAAGACTGTGAAAAAAGACACGCCGGGTTGTGTATAAGTCCCCAATTCCTACCCAGTTTTAGTTTCCAATACCGGAGAATTGTCCTTCTCTTTAGACAGTCAGTTCAAACGAATACACCCGTGACACTCAAATTATCAGGCAACAAATGTCTGGCTTATCCAAGAAGTAATATGCTGAGTACTCTGATCTCCGTACAATCTACCCATCCATAGTTATCAATCCCACATCTGTTCCTGTTGCTTGCTTTATAGCGTACGAAACTAGTTCCAGGGTATCCTTCGGTACAAACAGCTCGTCCGTGGTCCCAAGAACCCTGTCGAAATTGGCCAGGTAGCCCTCTGGAGCAGCCTCGCGGCAGTGACCAGGTACTGTAGCTAACGTTGTTCTTGCCGCTCTCCCACCACCCACACTGAAAAGTTCCCCAGATACAGGGCATTCTTCGCTGCATAACGCCACGACAAAGTCCGCCACAAGGTGAGGCTGGAAGTACTCCCTTGTGATCCGTTTGATGACAGGCGATAAGTCCGACATTCTAGATGCTGCTGATGGCAAGATTCCATTGATCTTGATACCATGCTTAGGACTCATACGTCCAAGATCTCGGGTCAAACCAAAGGTGGCGCCTTTGCTTGACACGTAGCCGCCATCGCCACCAGCCCCCATACCAACGAGACTGTCAGACGATGTATTCACTATTCTCCCGTATCCTTGCTTCTCCATCGCAGGGTAGACTGCACTGATAAGCATAATGGTGCCC
Organism: Fusarium sp. FL617; assembly: GCA_030142105.1. Lineage (NCBI taxonomy): Eukaryota > Fungi > Ascomycota > Sordariomycetes > Hypocreales > Nectriaceae > Fusarium > Fusarium sp. FL617. The sequence continues at coordinate 956,902 of JAREIL010000034.1, read as the reverse complement.
AGTGCTGCAATCTCCCAGGTTCGCCGGAAGGATGGCACGTTTACATTGTCGTGCGCACTGGCTTCACCAGCAGTTCCTGCATTGTTGACAAGGACATGGATCGTTCCATAGGCTGCTAGAGTATCTTGCACCAGCTGTTGTACTTCGGTTTGTGAGGAAATATCATGGCCATCTGCGATCGCTTCTCCGCCCTTTGCTTTTATTTCGTCAACGACCGCTTGCGCCCGAGATATAGTGCCGCGTTGGCCATCTAGAGAGCCACCGTAGTCATTTACGACCACCTTGGCACCATACGATGCGAGCAAGAGAGCATATTCTCTTCCGAGGCCGCCTCCCGCACCCTTCAAAAAGAATTAGCCAAGAAATTGAAGATGACACGCGTATAAACTCACTGTTATAATCGCAACGCGACCTTGAAGCGAAGTCAATTTAGGTAGAGACATGTTTGTTTTTTGGGGGGAAAGATTTAATTTGCCACTATTCACAGAGCACAAACTTCCATTGTACATGGAGAAGTTATTAGGTCCATCAGCTCAACTTTTTTCCTTGTCTACATTCCCCCGCATCTCGACACTGATTATTCATCGACAGTACCTAAAAGTCCGGAACTGACTCAATGCGTCGGTCAGCTCCAGCTCCGTGTTGTGGTGTTCTGAGTCAGCTAGCGAGTCAGCGAACCGACCCGCCAGTGCAACCGCATGTGAACAAGGCCCAAATCGTGGATTTTGAGAAATATGGCAGACATAGTTGTGGTAATATTGAGAAGACATGTTAACTCATCGTGACTATTCGCCAACCAACGCAATCGTTCCATGACCGAAGCTTTGACAGGAAAATGACGACGTTCAATGATGTATTCGAAGATACGAGAATGACAGCCTGCATGATCTTGCTGCGATGTATGTGAGCTTGAGATATCAGAGTAAAAGAGCAAAGGGAACACTCAATTAACAAATATTGACTAGATTATGTTATTCCCAAGACCAAGTTACGAGCCCTCATATCACGACTGCTTGGGACAAACGAAGCAACGCTTCAGCACATGCTTGCCAATGCTACAATTCGATGGTGACGAGACAGAAACTACGGCATTATGCAGCATTTAGCATTTCTAATAACCTAAATAGGTTGGCAAGCACCCTATCAACACACCAGTTCAGAGCCATTACATCCTGCCAAGCTGACGCTGAGGCTCTGTTGAAGAACTGCCCAACTCTGCTCGAAGCAAAAGCAACGACCGATACAGTAATAACTTCGTTGTTACACAACCAAATACACTTTCTGACAGTGACAGGTCGTAGAGCAAGACTATCGAGGGCACTACATAGTCAAGTTCCCAAGCGCGACTCACAACATATTCTACGTCTACGGAGGTGGCTTTGTCAGTGGCTCACCAGGGTCTGTGACTCCGTATCTACTACAACTCAGCGTGGAACTTCAATCACGTGGATTTCAAGCAAACATGTTTGCCATAGAGTACGATCTTGCCCCAGAATTCCCTTATCCACATGCTCTTGGTCAAGTCGTTTCGGCGTATAAATACATCGTCAAACAGAACAAGCCCATTATTCTAGCGGGTGATTCTGCAGGTGCAAATTTGTGTCTTGCATTGCTCCGTCACTTGGTCAAGCCTCATCCGAGTATATCGCCAGTTTTTCAGGCTCAAGACGAAACGGGGCATATCATAGCAACCTGCCTGATCAGTCCATGGGTTAACTTGCAAAACGACAGTGAGTCATATCGCCGGAATGCCAACAGGGATTGCTTAGACAAGGCAGCTCTCGATCGTTGGGGCAAGGCGTATTTAGACGGGAAACCGTTAGACGAGTATGCAAATCCCATCAGTTGTAGGGATGGCTGGGATAGAATACTACCCCGAAATACGCTCTTAGTATCAGGCGAGCTTGATCTTTTCGTCGCCGACATACGAGAACTGTCTGAGTACATCATCCAGGTCTGTCTTCTTATCTCGTTTTATATAATTAATTCACTGCTGACATTCTTGTCAAGAGTAACTACCGTAACCTCGAAGTGTACATCGCCCCGAAGAAAGGGCATGTTTGGAACCTAGTCGATTTTGGTAGTACCCAAGCTGGGGTACCAGTGGTCCATGTTGAGGACGAAGGAATTCATGCTTACGCTGGTATTCAATTGCAGGTAGACTGGATCGTTGATCGGTGTCTTAGTCGAGCTGTGAATTAGATGCTGACCTTTCTCTCCTTGTTCGAGATCAAATACATACCTTCAGATTCTCGTGCTTTAAGATGTGCTCGTTGAAGTCACCAACAAGCCGTAGAACTAATTTTACTTAAACAGAATTAATTTTTTACCAGGGTTTTAATGAACGATCACACACTATTATCCTGAAGCTAGATGCGGTTCTTGGTGTACCTTCGTTCTTGATCACTATATTAAACATGAACAATGTAACACAAAGTCTGGAAAACAGCCATATATTTCAGATCCAAATAATACAGGATTATTCTCACAAAGTCTTGCTATTATGCTCATCAGTGGCCTCATCGCTCCCTAGTGAAGTCTTGTGGAAATGGCGCGGCTTGACCTTTGCCGCATAAAGATCATCGAGCTCAGCAACCGTCCGGTTCTTCGTCTCAGGCAACCAAAACCAGCAACCTACAAACCCGATAAAGGTTGTCGCCCCAAAAACGAAACCTACTTTGCCTCCAAGGTTGCCAGCATCTGGATTGAACATGTATGGGAATATGAAGCCTATCAGCCACTGAACGGTACAAAGAACGATGTTCGAAAGGCCTTGAGTTCGTGAACGCAGACGCCATGTTGGAATCTCCGCCACTACTGTCCAAGCCACTGTACCCAAAGTAATCTGATAGATAAAACCCTGAACAAGGATTGTCAGCCCATTTGTATCTTCTGCGAAACAGGTAGTTCAACTCACCCAGACAAACATAAACGCAATAGTGACGAGATTCGTCGATCGGCTTCCTGGCAAAGATGCTCCACCAACAACGAACAAAGTGACTGCGCACGCCAATTGTCCCCATACGATAAGCGGCCGCCGTCCGACAACAGTCAACAAAGGCCAAGATAGTATGTTGGCGATGAACATGCTGATGTTATTCAGCATACTCAGCAAAAAAGACATTTGCGCGCCGAAACCGGCCAGTTGATAGTAATAAGACTGGTAGCCAAGAACGAAGATTAAACCGCTGAGATACTGACACCCATATATAAACATGCAGATGAGAGTGCGTTGCCTATCTGTTTTGGAGAAACATGATGCGTAGGACACCGAGGATACTTGGGAGCGATAATCACGCTCTTGTTCGACTGTATTCTCGATAACAGCCAGAATGGCCTTTTTGTCAATTCCTGAAGTAGGCCCGTGAAGCCGATCGAGGGACTTTATGGCAGCGTCTCGACGTCCAGATCGAACTAGCCAAACTGGCGACTCGGGACAGAGCCAGGCGGTAGGGAGAACAATAGCGGGGATGACCCATTGACATGCGAAAGGAATGATGTAGGCGTTGGCATCGTTTCTGGGGCCGAGCTTATACATGATTCCAGTGAACAACAGGGTACCGCAGAATTGGATAAAGTTGGTCATGGCTGTAAGCCATCCCCTCAGCTTGAGAGGAGCAACCTCTGAAGCATACAGAGGACCAATTATCAGCCATGCGCCGATTGAAAGACCGTTGATGGCTTTTCCAACCGTCAGAATTGGAAGAGACCCATCGTGCACTGAAGCATATTGAACGCCCACTCCGATGATAGAGATAGCGCAGAAGATCATGTTGGTGTATCGTCGTCCAATCTTATCGGCAGCCCATCCCGTAACAGCAGCTCCAACAACGGCTGCAAGTTGGGATACGCCGCCGTAACAACTTTGCCAAGTTGCAGGAATGATGAAGATGGTTGCATCACCCTCTGTAAGCGTAGTTCCGTAGTCCTCTCTGTATAGAGATTCTGTTAGTTCAATGATGCGACGCGACAGGTGAAGCTTTACTTACCGAAACTTGGGAATTGCGAGCAGATTGCCTGCAATGATGCCGTCTATACCATAACCAAAAACTACGAGCTGGCAATACAGAATCCAGAGAGTGCTTCGCCAGAATACTCGAACACTTTCGGCAAAGCTGAGGCCCTTCTCGTATGCGATTTGGCCCGCCGCGGCGTCGCCAGTGCTGTCCGTGTGTTGATTTTCAACATGCTCGGCGGTAGTCATTGATTTGGCCTGTTTGGGTGATTCCATAACTACTATGCGTAAAGAGTTTCTCGTAAAAATGTGTTGGTTTTCAGTTCCTACACCAAGAAGATAATTATATAGGGTGCGACGAAAGGCACGAATCCGTCGACAAGAAGGGGGTTTTGTAGCTGTAAAAGACGCCACGATGTCAACCCATCAGTAGACCACAGCGTCAATATTCGACGTGTGGATATCAAAGCTGAGAAGCCAGCATCAACCCCGTGGGGAACATCCTGACCGTGACAGACCCGGTCGTGCTTCCCCGGCATACCCGTTGTGATGGACGTCCTCCCCGCTTCATAATTCATTAGTGTGCTGACTCTCCAGTCGAGTCAGCGAGATCAGGTGGAGGTGGCGTTGGTCTAGCCCCAATAGCTCCATCTGGTCAAGTCCGGGGTAATCTGTCTCGGCAAAGTGTCAAAATTGACTGCAAACGCGGGGTCAGTAGCCGATTACCTGTGGAATCGATCATTTACACCGGGACAAATCATTGCCAAGCCTTTTGTTCCAGTAGGATCCAGCATCACACATGCCAAGACCCTTCCCTTTATTTGTTGCGATTCTACACCATCAAATTGAGACTCTAAAATAGCAGCTATTGAGCTTTCTACTATTCCATTATAAGTCCCTCAACATTAGAGATGACAGTCTCAAACGGAGACTGCTATTCTACTACCTTCGACAACCGGGTCGGAGGTACACCCATCAGTCATGACGATACCGGTCCTTACAAAGTATCCGAACACATCCTCTGTGCCCCACGAAAGCTCAGAGTTGCATGCATCGGAGCTGGAGCATCCGGCATCATGATGTGTTATAAGAAAGAGAAAGAGTTTGGAGATTCAATCGATTTGGTTGTTTATGAAAGTATGTTGAGACAAGCTACTGCGTTCGAATTAGCATGGCATGTGTTCTAATCTTGTCAGGATATTCTAAGCCGGGTGGTGTCTGGTACGCCAACAAATACCCCGGATGTCGCTGTGATGTTCCCTCGCCAGCATATCAATATCCATTTTACCCGAAGGCGGACTGGTCCAAGTACTATTCCCCAGCAGCCGAGATTCAATCCTATTACGAGACGTTTGCTAGGGAGAAAGGGTATGTTGACAACTATATAAAACTGTCTCACCGAGTCGACAAGGCAGTTTGGGACGAGCTGAACGGACAGTGGGTACTTACCGTGACTGGAACAACCGGAGCTGGCGAAGAAGTAACCTTTGAAGACCGAGCCGAATTTCTCATTGCTAACATCGGTATCTTGAACACTTGGAAATGGCCCGACATTCCTAACCGCGAAACATTCCGGGGACACATCACCCATTCAGCTGATTATGACACCAGTCTTGACCTGCAAGGAAAGACTGTTATCGTCATTGGGTCTGGTGCCTCTGCCATTCAGATTGTTCCGGCCATTAAGACTACAGCGAAGAAGGTCATCTCGTTCTATCGTACACCGCAATGGATAGGGCCCGGCTTAGCCATGGATGGCTACACGGACTCTGAGGGGCGAAACTTCCATTGTGAGTCGTTTGGAACTCTTTGACAAGCGCCTCTAACATGAGCTCAAAGACACCGATGAGCAAAAGGAACGGTTCTCACAAGACCCAAAGGCGTACTTGGCACATCGAAAATCCATGGAAACAAAGATCAACGCGAGTTTTCGACACAACATCGCGGATCATCCTAGCCAGAAAATGGCTCGCGAGGTGAGTACATGTAAGATGATGATCCAAGGGCAGACAACATTCTGACATATCACGCTATAGTTTGTAGCACAGAGAATGGCAAAGATTCTCAAGAATGACCCGAAGCTTACTGAAAGACTAATTCCAACATTCCCAATGGGATGTCGTCGTCTCGGCCCAGCTGAGGGCTTTCTCGAAGCATTCCAAGAAGACAATGTGGAACTAGCCGAAGGCGAAATTGAGGCTTTCACAGAGGCCGGACTACGCACTACTGATGGAACCGAATACAAAGCTGATGTGATCATATGTGCGACCGGATTCAACGTCAGCTTCAAGCCACATTTTCCGGTCATTGGCCGCGATAACGTGTCACTTGGTGAAGCTTGGGAAGAAGACCCAGCTGCGTATCTTGCGCTCGCTGCGAGCGGCTTTCCTAATTTCATGTGTAAGTCATCTTCCACTTTAGGCTAACTCTGGTAACCACTAAATGCTTTGCAGTGGGCTCTTTGGGACCAAATTGTCCTGCAGGTCATGGGTCGTTCATCACTGTGCTGGAAGCCGCGCAGAATTACATATGCAAGATCATCCGGAAGATCCAGACGGAAAATATCCTTACTGTCGACGTCAAGCCTGAAGTAGTAGCTGAGTATAACGAACACGTGCATGAATGGTTGAAGCGAACGTTAGTAAAAGCCCACGCTCACTCGTTTGAGTCTGCTAACAGTTGACTGGCAGTGTGTGGGCTGCTGGGTGTAGATCCTGGTACAATCAGGGTCGCCCAGGTGGCAAGATTACGGCTCAGTATCCAGGATCTCTTGTTCATTGGCGATTGATGCTTGAGAACCCTCGGTTTGAGCACTATAACATCCGATATAGAAGCCGCAACAGATTTGAGTTCATGGGCAACGGCTTCACATTGCCAGAGGTGGATGGCGGGGACTTGGCATGGTATCTGGATCCAGAATACATAGAGAAGCCTCTTTTCTCGAACTAGTTGACTATAGCTAGCACAGTATTGTGGTTTCAATACCATGTGGGCATTATCTAGAAGGCTGAGGCTAAGCTACGTGGTTTTTCCACTGTGGATAACGATTAAAAAACTCCCCGTCCAACTTCCAATTCTTCAGATCCAATATCTTTGAGACAATCTGCTGTGGGTCACGTAACAAGTCAGACTCTGACATGGAGATGTCGACCGTAAGATGTTTTCCCACATCAGCAGAAATATCATGCAAGTGCTGTGAATCCGACATTGACATGTAAATAAGTCCTTCTCGAATCCCGGGCCTGTATGATTGTTATCGAGTGAAGGCTATAGCGCATATCGCAAGTCTTACCAAGCTATGAGATCTGCTACGACAGGGTGATGAACGACCAGTTGCAGCGGCGTTGGTCGAAGCCAAGGCGGTAAGCTATGGTATGCATCTTCACTACGGATAATTTGCCACTACGATGGGTTAACACTGGTTCATTGAGGACTCGGAGTTCTGGACGGAATACTCACTCTCAACAATAGGTATAAAACCCAATATGTGGCGAGGTACTCGGAAGTACGACGTGTTTTCCGTATTGGCTCCAGATAAGCCTTTAAATCAGTCGACAGTGGGTTTTGTTTGTTGTCGACTAAGAAGTCAACCAGCGCAGGTGGCCCGATTGAGTCCGGAGTTTGACTCGCACGTTCAATCATCTCATGTAAGAACTTGTCTTTGGCGAGTGAAGGAAAGATTAGCGTGGACATATTACGACAAGCTGTTTCTGTCCCGTTACCGAATAAGCTGTTTGGACGAAGAGCGGGTAGATTATGTTGTAAGCAGGCATCGAAGAGCTCTGTGAAGCCGTCGAGGGGATCTGGGACATGCTGTCTATCTGGCTCCTGTAGAAGGCTTTCTTGGAACGCTGAAAAATGTTCCGGTTTGTCGTACTGAGTCAGAAAAAGGTTTCCTTTTTGAGTTGCAGTGCTCGTGTTCGTAGGCCACTTCATCTGCCTGTTCATTATAGCACAGGCAGAATCATTGCCATGCGATAGTCTAGGTGTCTGCGCCTGTATTACTGAGTCTGAATTAGTCGTGCAGAAGTGTTCTGAGCCATCATGATCGATTATTTGTGATTCTGGTTGTGTGTTTCCAGCTGTAAGCCTACCGCCATTGTTCAAATCCCCCATGTCGACAAGCTGGGCTTCATCGCCAAGGACCCCATCAATTGTATCACCATGTGTACTCAACAGGTGAAAATTATCATCTAGGTGTAGATTTGCGCTTTGGATCAAGTCGTCTGGTATGTCGTTTATTGGAGCCGTATCATGTAGTGTGAGGTCGTCCAGGTCTGAGAGCCTGGTCGGCTCCGGGGTGTCGTGCAACACCATAGGCTCGCCTGGGACGAGAGGATGCACCTCAATTGCATCGCTTGCGATGTTCGAAGGGACCGCCGTAAAGGTTTGTGTGCCAGAATCCTTCCCATTATTACTATCGTCGCTGGGCGTCGGACAACCATCGGATGGAATCAATTGCAGATTGAGTACTGAGTTCTGTCTTAGTTCACGTTGGCGCTGCAAAATGTTTTGCATTTCGTCCCAGAGGCCATGCATTTGTTGAAGCTATGGCTCGCTTTAGCATCGTCGGGTAGGGCCAAAGTGGCAGATACGAGAAACATACCTCATTCTGCAACTCTAGGTTCCGAGTAGCTAGTTGAGACGCTTCAGATGTGCCAGCTGACTTGAGAAGGGATATCTGAGCCTCGAGTCCTTCAATGTATTGTTTTTGACGTTTGCGATGCTGTCTCTGTGCGTCCCTGTCCGTTTGGCGCTTTTTTGCGCGTCGCGACTCTGCCTCCGCCATCCTTGCACGGATCGAGTCTTATCCTTGAGTGTTATGCCGGTCAATCGTGATTAGGGAGTGTTTTGGTGTTATCCTGACTAATTCTGAACTGGAATACAAAGAATAGAGCAATAGGTCAACAATTAACGGATAATGATGTAAGGGAAGAATGTTTGCCATCTGACATCCCCCCTCCTCGAGCTCCATGCGATCTTCCTTAAACTGCCTAGACTGTCGGACCCTTGAAAACCCCGGGGTTAGATCTCGACCCCGCAGATCCCCCACAAGCCACGATAGTTGCATCGGCCCCGAGAGGGGGTCACATTACATCTTGCATCCTCGCTTTGCCCAGTGATGATAGTTCAGTATTATTCATAGATGTAGTATTGTTCTATCTTGAAGACGGCACAGTGAAGATGGAACGCTATTACAAAGGTCATTCGTCCTTGGTATGTTTCCTGTACCAGGATAATATTATAACTTTTACAGACTTGAGTTTATTCATCGATTCATTATAATCAGAGCTTCTATGTAATAAAGCGAGTCTCTCCATCTCATCATTGACAGTTTTCGGGACGAAAGTCCCAGTTCAATCCCGTCTGCGTGGGAAGAATGGACGAGGCACATTCTCATCCAGTGATATATGGACTGCTTGGAGTGGAAGTCTTATACTTGGCTGATCATAGTCGGCGCTCAAAAACTCTTCTGTATTACATTCATCATGCAGGCATAGCCTTGTAGTGAGTTACTGACGTGTTTTAGCCGGGGAGACAGCCAAGGATGTCGGGCTATGGGACGATCAAGCTGACTCGACTGACTGACTCGATCTACCCCGCAGCCAGTGTCATCCCCTCCTGTTGAAGCTCCACCCATTTTCGGCAAAGTGATCCCGGACCATGACCAGGGTGTCGTCAGTTATACACAGGTTATCGTGAAAAGGCCTTGATCTAGCTAGGAAAGTCTCTATTCGCGTGTCGTTTACACTCTTTGTATCAGTATACTTTAAATCTCTTCTATTCTACTCAATATGACTCTGTCAAGTAATACGAGCTCCGCCAACGGCGTTCGACCCCCACCAACTCGAGACGCTGGGGGCTATGGATATTATCCACTTCACGATCGGTCACAGAGGCCTTTGGAAGTCATCGTTGTGGGTGCAGGGCCTTCAGGAATTGCGGCTCTTATCGAGTTGAAGAAACTCCCACACGTTGCTTTCAAGTGTTTCGAAAAGAACAACGATGTGGGAGGGACGTGGTTCGAGACTAGGTATCCTGGAGCAGCGTGTGATGTTGCAAGCCATGCCTATCAATATTCTTACGACTACAAGACGGATTGGTCCAGACAGTAAGAAATGAGTGACAAAGATAGAAAAAACACATTCTGACGAAAGTCTTAGTTTTGCTCCGGCTGAAGAAATCGGCGAATACTTCATCTCAGTAGCCAGGAAGCACGAATTGCATAAAAGTATCACCTTTAACTCTCGAGTGATTGGTGCTGAATGGATTGAGACTGAGGGGATGTGGCAAATCCAAGTGGCGCATGATGCTCCTATAGATTCTCACGCCGAAGTTGTTGTTGAAGAGCTTCGAGCTCATGTTTTCATCAACGCAGGTGGTGTATTGAATGACTGGAAATGGCCAGACATTGAAGGTTTGCACACTTTCAAAGGAAGGCTGCTACATACGGCCGCATGGGTAAGTGGAATGGAATGCCCAATTCATACTTTTTGCAATTCGTGAGCTCCGTCATTAACCCTTAAAAGGACCCTTCAATCGATCTAAAAGGCGCATCTGTCGGCGTCATCGGATCCGGTGCAAGCAGCATACAAGTCGTGCCGAGCATCCAGCCCACGTGTCAAAAGCTTGATGTCTATGTGCGATCACCGACGTACATTTTGCCTACAGTTGGATTTGGTATAGAATCCTCCAATTTCAACGAGCCATGTATGTGTGCTTAATTCTTGCTGGCGCTCATACTGACCTTCTAAGATACTGCTGCGGATATTGATCGATTTAACGATGATCCGGAGTATTACAAATCGTTTCGGAAACAGATCGAACAACAAATGAATGAGAATTTTGTCGCTAGCATCAAAGACTCACCAGAACAGGAGAAAGGCAGAGAGGTATTTGTAGTTCCCCATAACTATTTCCTACTTACTAACAGCAGTATAGTGGGCGTCGAAAATGATGAAGTCGGCAATCATCTCTCCGGAGTTGAGAGAGAAGCTCATTCCTAGGTATGCCGTTGTCTTAGTTCACACTACAGTCGCTCACAACGTTTGCACAGATGGGAACTAGGATGCCGACGACTTACTCCGAGCTTGCCGTATCTCAAAGCTATCCAGGAGCCCAACGTGAATGTTATTAGAACAGGTATCCGCAGAATTACCGAGGCCGGCATCGAGACTGAGGATAGTGAGATTCATCAGATTGATGTTCTCATATGTGCAACCGGCTTCAACACTTCCTTTTCCTCCAGGTTCAACATCATCGGCCGACAAGGTCTGAGCCTCCGCAACATGTGGAAAGCCCGAGGTCCCGAGGCGTACTTGGGATTGGCCATTGCAGGACTCCCCAACTACTTCAGTAAGACTCACCCGACCACGTATCCTGAGAAACATACTGAACATTCCAAGCTATACTCGGTCCAAATTGTCCCATCGCGAACGGTTCCCTCATCCCATGCATTGAGTGGAGGTATGTCACCCCTACTCCTACTCTGAGAGTATCAAGCTCATAATTTTTGCAACAGTGCAAAATACATTATGCAAGCAATCACGAAGATCCAGACAGACCAGATTCGCTCAATGGATGTGAAACAACCGCTCCAGGATGCATTCAATGACTATGTTCAGGAAGTACACAAAGACTTGGTCTGGACAGGATCTTGCAACAGTTGGTGTAAGATTGACGATACAAGCATACTATAAACCGAGCTAATAGATAATCCGTATAGACAAGGATCGACAGTCGGGTCGAGTCGTTGCAGTATGGCCGGGATCGAGCATTCATTTCATGGAGATGATTGCTAATCCGCGATGGGAAGACTTTAACATCGATTACATCAATGTGAGTAGGTCTGTTGTCAATGAACGCATCACTGACTCAAGGACCAGGCAAATCCATTCATGTTCATGGGGAATGGCATTTCCCAGCACGAGGCCAAAGCTGAAGACTTGACATTCTGTAGGTAGCTTACACTCAGAAGTTGACAAAGCTGACTTGAGTTCGTTCAGATCTGGATAACATGGTGCCTGATGGTAAAGTCTGAAATGCAATGAGCTTGGACAATCTAGTCTACGATGCGACTGTGGGAAGCAGGACAATACTGTATTTTCTGTACTCGTGCCTATGTGGGATCAGCTCTCTTTACCTTTAAGTAGACTTTGGAGTAGATTCTGTCAAATTGAGATAGCAAGTCCCCTTGTCGCTGATCATGTTAGTCTGGTGCCTATCCACAATCTGATGTACTTGATGAGTTGCTATGATTCAACAGAGCCTTTATTGCCCCATGAACAATAGATGTTCGTTAACTTACAATTTAATATTCGGTACCTAAAGGGCAGATTGGTCGAGTCAGCTCGTTTTGTCATGGTTAACCGGGCCTTGCAATACAAATACATGAGACTGCGCCAAGTAGACCAACTTCCTACCATTTCCAGAGACAACGACCATCGCTTCTTTATCCGATCAGTTGGCTATGACGCCCCAAACCCCCGAGAGCAAATTTTATGGAGGTGTTGCAGTGATAACAGGAGCTGGTGGAGGCTTAGGTTCAGGACTCGCGAGGCGTATAGCTTCATTCGGTATGATCGTTATTGTCGCCGATATCGCTTTGGAGCGTGCCGAAGAAGTCGCCTCGAGCATCAGATCTGTAAATGGACAGGTTGAAGCCAGAGCTGTCGATGTATCTCGTCCAGACGAACTCGATGCACTTGCCGAATATGTCTATACCCACTACGGCGACGTCCAACTTCTGATCAACAATGCCGCAATCGAGACTTTGGGTCCATGTTGGGCGATATCCGCAGAACGATGGGAGACAACCCTCAGCGTCAACATCCACGGTGTTGTCCACGGCGTTCGGGCCTTTCTACCCCGAATGATGGCGTCTGGAAAAGAATCTTGGATCGTCAATATTTCGAGCGCGGGAGCTTTCACTACTATTCCGGGTCAATCGGCATACGTCGTCACAAAGCACGCGGTACAGGCCTTTACCGAGTCGCTGTATGTAGAGTTGAAGTCTCAGAAGACCCCGATTCATGTCAGCTCTGTCATACCAGGACTACTAAACACGGGTATCTTCGACCGTGTTGACAGAGCCCAGCAGGCAAACGATCCTAGCTGGGAGAGTCACCGGCAATCAATGGCTGAGTTAGCAAAGAATCATGGCATGGATGTCGATGAGGCAAGTCGGATTATCGTGGAACAGGTGGCAGAAGGACGGTTCTGGATATCTACGCACCCGGCTTTGACGAGGGAGGTTTTACAACAGAGGATTCAGTATTATGATAGTCAAGGAGAGCCAAACTTTCCTCCAGTACACCAGTAGCCTGTGTAGTTAATAAAACTCGTAGCCAGGTTGGATTTATAGATGGATTATATGAGCCATAGAAAGGCTGTATGATTTGCAACATATAGATGCATTTAACAAGGTCTATACAAGAGTTAATCCCCAAATACCAGTTTGCGTCGTTCAAGATATCTTTCAACTGTGTATATAATGGTCACAAAATCCCTTTCTGACACAACAAGGTACCATAGCATATTATAATCACGATTTAGGCCAATTACACATTCATGTTGCAACCAGGGATATTAACGACAAGCTGGTTTTTATATTGTCTCAGTCATCATCTACAATCTGGCATCCACTTTCTGAGAATCCCGTTTCTCTTTCCACCAATCCTTCAACACCCGCCGTAAAATTTTGCCAGATGCACTCTTGGGGATTTCGTTTACATACTCAATACCTCCGCTGAGACGCTTATGCTTTGGCTTCCGTGCCGCAACAAAGTCTCGTAGCTCCCGCGTGGTCTCAATACTCGCGTTGACTCCACCTCTGAGGACTACAAAAGCTCTAGGTATTTCACCAGAGTAGTCGTCGGGTATGCCGACTATGGCAGCATCTTTGACCTTGGGATGTCCGTGAAGCACATCTTCAAGCTCGGCTGGAGCTACCGCATGTCCTCGTACCTAGGTTTTCCAAATCAGTATATCGATTCTCAAGCTACAGAAGGTGCTACGTACTTTAATCATCTCCTTGATGCGGTCATGAATCGTAATGAACCCTTGGTCGTCGATTGAGCCGAGGTCACCCGTCCTGAAGTAATCGTTCTCTACATAAGATGTTGCGGTTTCTTCAGCGCGGTCCAGGTATCCCAATGTAACCTGAGGTCCCTTTGCCCAAATCTGTCATTCAAGGTCAGTATCGATCGTACCCACTTCCTGGTGCAGTTATTCACCTCACCAATCTTCCCCTTAGGGACATCGTGTCCCGTGTCGGGATCAACGATACGCATCTCGGTGCCTGGAACCAATTTCCCTACCTTCGATGCATTTCTCCAGGTAGCCAGACCTGGCGGAGTTACCGTCAAACAGGACGTGGTTTCTGTCATGCCCCAGGCTTGACGGACAGAGATATTGGGGAATCTCTTCTCGAGTTGGACAATCACCTGGTCGGCCAACGGTGCAGCGCCTGTATTAAACTGCTTTACGAATGAGAGGTCATAACCCTGAGCCGATTGGTCGTTTAACAGCCGGATTAGCAGAGCTACCGGGGTCAGTTATTGTGGTATCTACACCAGGACGGGATAGCTTACGAGGAACAAGCCATAACTCGTCGCACTTAAATTGCACGATAGTCCGCATCATTTGCTTCATGTCGAATCTCGCCATTATAATCATGTGCTGCTCTAGAATGATCGGCAAATGAAGTAGATGAATCAAGCCAGTAACTGGCGGCTATGTCAGTCAATTATTCCCCGGCTGTCTCGTCAACTTACTATGATAAAAAGGGAGAATACCCAACACTGTGCTCCGTCTGTCGACGGGTGTGAGATATTTCATCTGACGCATCTGATTAATGACGTTCTTGTGAGATATCCTGACCTGAATAACACACTAGCGTTAGTATTTAGTTTCCAGGCTTATTGAGGAGATTTGCTTCTATCAACAAAGACACAACTTACAGCTTTGGGCTTTCCAGTAGTTCCAGAGCTCCAACAGAGGAATGCACATGGTGACGCTTCTGTATGATCAGGAACCCAGGACTTCCCGTAGGCGGCAGGGTTGAGAGACTCCCCTAGATGGCGTAAACCCTGTAAACTGTCTTCCTCGGTTCTCGGTCCCTCAAGTCGTAAGATCTTGGCCGGGGGTATACCAACTGCTTGACAGGCTGTCTTGACTTGGTCCAGAGCGGCATCGTCAGAGAAGACAAGCGACGTCTTTGATGTACGGAAGAAATAGGCTAGGTCATTCTTCATAGCCTCGGGTGGCAATATCGTGACTACGGCACCCAACCGGCTCGCAGCTAACATTGCAGCCGGGTACCAAATCGAGTTTCTTCCAACAATCGCTATCGTTTGCTTGGGTCTCACCTCATATTCCTGGGAAAGAATTGTGGAGACGGCAATGACTATGCTTTTCAGGTCTTTGTACGACAGAAGCTCACCCGTGCTGCTATCAACAAATCCACGTGTGCTTGATAATACTGAACCAGCCGCTGGAGACTGGCCTGTCTTTGAGTCGCCCTCGAACATCCAATTCCATATTGAGAGATTTCCAATAACTGTCGATGGTCAATATTCGTCGTTTTGACGAATTGGAGTAAGACTCACGGGGTTCCAAGTACGGTCCGAAATATTTCATGTTGGCAGCACTAATAGTACCAGTCAATAAATTCCAGTATCGATCACCGAGACACATTCTTCCTTCTCTAAGTAACACAATATTGTATAACAATTGCAATTGTGCAATGACACACCGATTTGGAGATCCTGACTCGCGACCCTGACTCAGGGATTCAAGGTGGACTAATTGGGTAGCTCGGCCCGAGATCCGATGATCCAGCGCTTGTCCCGTCAGAAGTCTATCAATTCATAAATTCTTAGTGTCTTTAAGAGTTTCACAAAGTAACCTAAGCCGAGGTCATAAGCTACCGAGAAGACCGTGAGAGTCCTTTAGATGGTAGTATCAATACTGCTCTACCTATGAGCTTGCATGTCTAGAGTGCCATCTAAACTTAGCCTCATCCCTACCACCATCTTTATTCCCGTACAATGCAGGCTTCGCCTTTAAGAGTGGCAGTTGTCCACACTCCCTACTGGAATACCTCGGAACTTGATTCTCGACGCGACTCATCGCGAAATGTATATATACCTGCTCTTCTTTCCTTCCGAAAAACAGACACTGAGGACTACAACCTTTTACACCGCACATCGCCCCGTTCCTCCACAAACAACAAAACCCGTATTTCGAAAAATTGCGGCTGCTCAGTTGAACAACCTCTGGATCTGACTTCCGACTCAGAGGGCGAAGATTCAGACCAGCCTTCTGATCCAGCGGACTCAAGTACTGCGGCTAGCCCACGAAGTGGGGAGCCATCAGAAATCATCCAGAATTTCAATATGACAG
Organism: Fusarium sp. FL617; assembly: GCA_030142105.1. Taxonomy (NCBI): domain Eukaryota; kingdom Fungi; phylum Ascomycota; class Sordariomycetes; order Hypocreales; family Nectriaceae; genus Fusarium; species Fusarium sp. FL617. Next base: position 940,542 of record JAREIL010000034.1, on the reverse strand, counting down.
ATGACGAACGGCTATTTCTGCTTGGCGATGAGGGACGACAAAATGTTGATTCTCGCCCGATCCAGCCCGCTCAGAAACCCACAGCTGTGCCTTACAAGAAAAGAAAACATAACAACGAAGTCTACGAACTGGTAAAGAAGATTTCAATAGAGCGAAAAAGGCATGAATATGAGCGCTGGGTTGAATGCTCATTGGATAGTTTATTTTCATTAGCTTCTAGATATAGCACATAGATGGCAATTAGATTGAAATTATTGCGCGCAAAACCAACTATAGGTTCTTACTACTCCTAATAAAGAAACTTGGGCTACCGCATAAGGTAGCAGCTACTAATGGGCAGAACCGTAGTCGACTACACTGGCCAGACTAACACATCTAATTCCGAATCCGCCTCTGACATTATCACCACTATCGGCCCGGCGTTCAACATTTACTCCGACGTACCGTTTCCCTGCCAGCACGGTCCATGTATCATCCGGTCCGCTGAGCCCCAGCCTCGTTCTTTTGCCCTCGTCTTCTAAACACCAGGGACCCAGACCCAGGTGGCATGTGCACTCCCAGATTTCATGAAGATAAAGAGGTTAAAAAGACTCCATTCATTATTTTACGCCCTTTAGTTATCAGATACTACCGGGGCATCCCAGAACGGTGAGAAAAGTTATCTGCTAGCAGGGATTCAATAAAGAACCTTTAATTATTCAGTGTAGTTTTTTTTTTGTTTACTTACATTATAGGGTAGGCAATCTCCTACGACCAAATAAGACTTCCGGCACTACGTCATTTAACTCGGTCCGGCGTTCAGTTTCTGCTCCGCCGTTCGAGCATAGCAAATCTGAAAACATATGAACTGACAGCTTGTCACTATAACAATTGGCATTCAACAGACTCGTTGATCATCCGACCATCCATCATGGCCTCACAATCACTTTCAAGCGACGAACCTCTTGATGTCACCTTCAGGAATTATTCATCCAAGCAAGCAGCTGATTATGTCGGGGGTCGACTTGGCTATTCGAATATCCTCATTGACTTTATTCTGAACCACCACCGTTCAACTGACGGTCAGAGCGGAACACTGCTAGACGTAGGCTGTGGGCCTGGTACAGCGACGCAGAAACTAGCACCGCATTTTGACGTCGTCTATGGTGTCGATCCAGGCGAAAGCATGATCAACACGGCCACGAAGCTGGGTGGTAATACTCGCAGCGGAGACCCCATCCTATACAAACTGAGGGCAGCCGAAGACATTGACAAGATTGATGGCATTCAACACGGCTCGATTGACATGATCACTGCCGCTACTGCGGTATATAAACCATATGTCCCTGGGTAGTTGTCATACTGATTGTTTTTAGGCCCACTGGTTCGAAATGCCAAAGTTCTGGAAAGCAGCGGCGAACCTATTGAAACCAGGAGGTACCGTTGCGATATGGACAGTTTTTAGACCATCTGGTACGGAAAATCTTTTTCGCTAGTCAAGCGAATACCTCAAGATTCTTTGCTGATATCGTGCAGGCTTGTTCAGCGATAAGACCCAATTGCAGTCTATCTTTGAAGACTTCCGGAGCAACGTGCTTGCGCCTTATACCACCGAAAGCTCTCACCTCACTCAGAATGGATATACCGACCTTGTTATGCCATGGGATGATCCCAGCACTACTTCACTATACGACCGCGAGACATTTGTCCGTCACGAGCTCGGCGGCGAGGATGGTTATATTCCAGCAGACGCAAGCAAGAAAACAGATACTGGCAAGAGTGACGGGCCCCTCGAGCATAAATTCAAGAAGCTGGAGAAACTAGTTAGAACACTGGGGTCGGTCAATCGCTGGCAAGAAGCTAACCCTGAACTGGCTGGAACAGAGGACGATTGTGTCAGGGTATTGATGAACAAGGTTCGAAAAGCCGTTGATGAAGGAGAGTCGATTGATATGTCGGATCTAACGGCTAAGATGGCCGTTGCGCTTATTCTCGTGAAGAGAAAGTGAAGCGATTGTAGGTATGATCTGCACACAAGATTTCTAGCTATAATCTTACTTTGTTGATAATTTATTTTTTCGGGTTTCCTTTTTGCTCACATAAAGTAAATTCGATTCTGTGAACTGAGTTGATCTCCCCTGCAATGACTCTACCTGTGTCCAGGATACAGCATCGTCTACGTCATTCATTGTTTTGCATCAGAAACTATGAAGGCCTGCAGTTGAATCCCATGGGTATCATTTGGCTTCAGCATTTGCTAGTAGCTCAGTAGTACGCTCTGAATTGTCCTTCCAAGACCTCCCGAAATTCGAGTTGTGCTGGGTATTCAGCAGTTGGCACGGATCCATCGGACAAGGATGCCAATTTACCGAATCCGGTTCCGAACCCGGCAGACATCGGGATTTAATCTCCGCCGGCGGGTTTGGCGTTAAGTAAATCCCGCCGGTCGTACCATCCCGACATTTGTGCTTATTCCATTCTGTTTTCTCAGCCATCAACCAATATTGTTGTGCTTGTATTCTTGGACTAACCCAACTATCCTGAAATGTCTTCTCCGAGTCTGAATTCCGCCCGACGCGAGACTGCTCCATACGGACATGCATGTATCGGGTGCTCCAAGACCAAATGTAAATGCATCAGCCGAGGGCCAGGCAAGAGCTGCGAGCGATGTCACCGACTAGAAAGGGAGTGCTTACCATCTGCTGTCACACGAAAACGACTCTCTCGACGACCGAACGGCAAGTCCAATCGCATTGAAAAAAAACTTGACGACTTGGTCACTCTACTTCAAGCCCAAGTCGCCTCCAGTGCCCTCACACCGGAATCGACGCATTTGAATGGGGATAGTATCACTGCCGAATTACCGATTATAGCACAACCTGAAAGTATTTCATCGAGTAATTTACCAGAAGGTGTGATTGTACCAACTCCACCTGGTATTGAGCGCGATCAGTCTTTGTCCTTGTCGACTGATCTGACAATTCATGCTGCCAATATTTCCAACGAACCAGATCCGGATCTGGGACAGGAAGGCTGGTACCTTGGCCAGTTTCAACACCATTATCTTAGATGGCTACCGTTATTCTATGTTGCTCCTGGAACTACGTAAGTACTCAAGTGAACGGTGTCTTAGAAGACGGCGTTGACTAATCTGTCTAAAAACAGTGCTGTCCAGCTACAATTTGACCGACCGTTTCTATGGCTCAACATACGTCTGGCTTGTGCCAAATCTACCTCTGAAAGAAAGCAACTGAATCTAAAGATACGAGACATCTTGGCGAAAAAGCTGCTGGTTGACTTGGAGCGGAGCCTAGACCTTTTGTTAGGATTGACGGTGTACCTTGCCTGGTAAGTTGTACCTCCTGTGCCCAGAATGCTTGAAATGATACGAAGGCTGAACTTCTCAGGGGCTTGAAGTTTATGGAAGGTGAAAGGTTCTTGTGCGCATACTCAAGCCTTGCAATGTCGCTGGTCACCGACCTTCGTCTGGACCGTCCGAACCGAGCAAGTCATTGCATGGAAACAGACACTTACGCAGCATTTGTGTCTCCCATCAGGAACAAGCCACCTCGCTCTTCTCGCACGAACGAAGAGCGTCGAGTCACTTTGGCCTGTTATGCAGTCTGTTCATCGTATGTACTTTGTGCTTAAAATCGGTAGCGTCACATGCGTTACTAAGAGTGTCACAGCATTGCCTCTCTTCTCAAATTACACCCGATGCGTTGGACACCCCACATGGAGGATCACCTACGACATCTACAAGACGACCCGGAAACACCTTGTGACAGTGTCTTGGTTGCGATCGTTCAAGTATCCAGGATTATGGACGATTTACTCCTTGCAGTCCCACCAGCCCATCTAGCGTTATCGGCAGATCAACCGAGAACGCCCCCTGTTTTATACGTGAAGTCCCTAATCACAAAGCTTGATGACATGAAACAACAATTATCTCAGGACATCTTGAGTGACAGTAAGTTCTAATATTTCATGGCGAGATCGTGCTTGCAGTAGTGGAATTAACAGGCGAATAGAGATCGTTCAGTCCTATCTTCATAATGCATACATGATGGTCAATAGCATACCAGTCATGAACTCATCTTGCATCAGTATGAGGTCGGAGCTATCAGACTTTGGCAAAACAGATTGCATATACGCTTGTGTTGAAGTGATAAAGCAGGGCTTAGATAACTGGTTCTCCTTCGCAGCCGAAGATGTATGGGCAATGCCATTGGCCCCGATGCTACAATTTGGGCGATGCACTCACATCTTATACCGTATATACATGACGGAAGACCCAGCTTGGGACCGCTTTGCTTTGAGAAAGGCTATCGATTTGATAAAAGTTCTAGAGCGCGGCGCCGAGGTCATGGAATTCGTCCCTCGTACAGTCAGCCTACGCAGTGATGGTGACGATTTCTTCGCTAGGACTTCTAGGGCGCTACGTAATGCTGCGACTTTATGGAAAATAGCACTTGCGGGATCCGAAGTAGGGGAGAACTATGATTCTAGGGCCCAATCAGCTACTAATCCTGGCGTTGAAGACTTTACTTTTGGGAATCTTATGTCCATGGACACATCTGATGATGCCTGGCTATCGGAGATCTTTACATCGTGGGATTCCCATCAAGTATAACTCGAAGAACTGTAATCGATAAACTTTTTCTCAATTGACTATACAAGATACTCGCCGTGAACCCTCTCGTCGTCCTGGCCGACAAGCGTTTGTTAGTTTAGCTGTAAACAAGACGTACCCAAGTAGGTTTATGTTGTGTCAGAAGGCAAGAGAACCAACAGCGAATGAAGTTGCGAGATATCGCTCAAGATTACAATTTGTAGGCGGAGATACTGACATTTACATGATAAAGTATCCTGAAATCAAACCAATGAAAGTGAAACCTTCGTATATTCTATGCCAAACCCATGGTATCTTCGTAATTCGTAACAGTAAGCTAAAACTGGACAAAAGAAATTCTTCCAGATGAATGTCCCATGATTATTGCTTTCCCTTGAGTAGCCACGACGCTGGGTTGGTATTCATCGGGAATAAAAATGGCGTTCTTTGTATCTCTTTTGAGCCAGTCTTGGGTTACAAAGAGAGCGTACGGACGATTCAAAGAGAGGGAAGGAAAGGAAGGAGAAAAAGAATCAAGCGCAACAACTCCCCTATTGGTTTCAATATTCTGACCATTGCGGGAGAATGAGACTTTGTTAATCGGAACATGAGCCTCGTAGAAGCCTTGGGCAGACTTTGTCTCTGGGTCCCAAAGTCTGACTGTCTGGTCCTCTGAACTTGATGCAACCATGCGATTGTCTGGTGAAAACGTAACAGAACTGAATTGTGCCGAAGGATACTTAATCAAACCCGACGTCGTTCCATCTTTGCTCCAGAATCTGATAGTATTGTCATTTGAACAGGACAGAATTAGCTCTCCATCTGATGAGAACACAACTGAGTTGACAATGCTTGAGTGACCTCTGAGCGTTGCAAAGACTGCCTGGGTTGCCAGATACCAGAGTAGAACAGTCCCATCTGTGGAGCATGACACAATAAACCGACTGTCTGGTGAGAAGGCAAGATCTGTAATTGTTTCTGAGTGCGCACGAAGCGTGCCCCAAGGCTCACCTGTTGTGGCAACCCAAACTCTGATCGTAGCATCAGCGGAGCATGAAGCTAGAAAATTCCCATCTGGTGAAAAGAGCACGAGGAGGACGTCATCTGAGTGGCCTTCAAGACGAAGTGCTTCGCCCGTTGCCGTATCCCATAAGCCAACGGTTTTGTCAGCCGAAGCCGACGCGACTAAATGGTTGTCTGGCGAGAATGCCAGATAATTGATTGCGTCAGAGTGGACTTCAGCATGTTGGACCTCCACTCCTTCTATCAGCCATAGTTTGACTGTACCGTCTTGCGAACCAGACGCGAGTAGTTGTCCGTTAGGTGAGACAACCAAGCTAGTAACTTTCTCTGAATGACCCTTGAGGTCTCTGTTTGCTACAGCCAGCGGTTCAAAATGGATACTATCCATCATATCACCAGGGCTGGAATGATCATCATCTTCAAAGTCCTCAAGCTTTCCAATTGGTGTCCAAGTCTTGGCATTCCACAGACGAACCTCGTCGTCGAAGGAGCATGATGCGAACAGCTGGCCGTTAGGCGAGAATGCAACCGCATTGATGCCACTTGTGTGGTCTTTCAGCGTATGCAACTGGGCACCGCTAACTGTATCCCAGATCTTGACAGTCTTGTCATCAGAGCCCGACACAATGATACTAGCATCCAAAGAGAACGCTACCGCCCTAACTCTCATGGAATGTCCTTTGAGAGTCATATCACCGGTTCCAGTAGCTGTGTCCCAAAGTCTGATAGTCATGTCATCTGATCCAGAAAGGATTTGCTTTCCATCTGGGGAGAATTTGACAGAGTTGACACAGTCTGAGTGACCATCGAGAATAACAGTGATCTCTCCACTTGAGATATCCCAGAGCCGGACAACTTGATCGAAAGAGGCTGTTGCAATTACTGATCCGTCGGGGGAGAAGGTCGCGTCGTTGACACAGCTGGATTGATTGTCGAACCTTCTGATGGCCTGCCCAGTCTCGGCATCCCATAATGCCAGAGTCTCATCCATAGACCCTGATGCAAGCAATTTGCCATCTGGGGAGAAGATCACCGAATTAACCCAACGCGTGTGAGCTTTGAGAGTATACCGCATCGACCCTGTCGCTAGATCCCAGACCAAAACAGTGAAATCATCTGAACCGGCGGCAATCATCCTTCCGTCTGGTGATATCGCGACGGAGCTGATTCTGTCTTTCGCTCCCTCGAATTTACGAATCGCCGCATTTGTGTCAACATCCCAAAGTCTGGCGACACCAGTGACTGATCCTGAAGCAACTTGTGCGTTGTCGGGAGTAAATACCAGATCATTTACATAGAACAGCTCATCTTTCGCTTTAGGGATGTTTGCCTCGGCAATTTTTAGATCCTTGATCCATGGATAAAGTTGCTTCTGGAAGTGTTGTTTGAGTGAGTTGTTAGGCTGGATAAAAACGAGAGCAGCGCAGTAAGTTTGAAGAGGAGCCTGTTTGAGGATAGACTGGAAGGTGAAGATGAGACGTCTAGCATCGGCTACGAATGTCATTTGGCGCACGTTCTCTGCAGGCTGGAAAGTATGTTAGCAAGTTATGGTTGATGCTAGACATGATTACATACCACAAGTAAAGAATGATACAGTCGGATGATAGTCGTCATTTCAGAGCTCTTGCCTATCAAGTTGATAGCTTCAAGCCAATGAAGAATGTGCTCCTCTAGAAACCGATGAACCCTGTCGCCATCGGTAAGTCGGGCTCCGCTCTTTTGGTAATGCTGAGCCCAGTATTGGCATGCGTACTGAAGTTCGGGAGAAAGGCACCGTTGGATGTGGCCAGGGTTAACATCCTTAACCAGAGTGCCTGGCGATCCAAGGCCACAAATATTAGTCTTGAGCTTCTTCGACATAAGTGCTATGCAGCTGTCGGCCAATGTTTTGTGGGCTTCTTTCTCGTCTACCCAAAGATCAGGATCTCTGCACCGAGTCTTGTCAAGAAGAAAGTCGCGAAAGGTGGGATGGTGGAGGCGCACTGGACGGGACGGTTGACGAGGGATGTTGAAAATGGTGTGCAGATCGGCCAGCGTGTCTTGCACATCCCGCAGTGGCATGCTCAAAAGATTTGCCAGTGACTGCATAGAAAGAGGGGAGGATAGAATTACGATGCTTCCGAGGACCTCTCTGAGAATTTCGTACAGTTCCACCTTCTCTTTCTCATTGTAGTCCTGCTGGATTGAGTCTTGAAGAACAGACGTGTAGATTTGGTCGAGTTGTTGTTCCGGTCCTGCACCAGAGCGATGGCCGTTAAGGAGAGTGGATATTCGCTTCGATGCAAGTCGCCTTCCTTCACGGATGAAACGACATGCAGTCGAAGCCCAGATGAAAAGACCACATGAGTTATCAACTAGGCGCTTGATGGTCTTTCCACCAGGCCAGTCGTCTGTGTAGCCACGTTCCTCCCTAATGACGGAGAAGCTGTCCCGAAAGTAAAGACTAAGGTCACGATCAACCAGGTCTGGAGAGATCTCGTGGAGTACAAAGACTTGTTGTTCCACATCTGGTATCATGGCAAAACCGTGGCGAATTGGGATTTCTGGTCTGCTAGTGATGAAAATTCGTAGTTTCATGCTGCTAAGAGTCCTAGCAGTAGCCAAAACCCTCAGAATGACACGAATATCTTTTTCACTATCACATTCGTCGAGAGCATCTAGGATCAACACAATCGGTTGAGGCCAGGCGGAACGAGTTGGTTTGGAGAGGGGGTTGAGAATCAACTGCTCCCACTGGTCCCGTAGTGAATGCTCAGCAATGTCAGGTTGCTCAGAGATGGCATCACAAATGAAGTGCTTTGCCGCTGGTACCCTGCTAGCCAACTGCCTAGCGAGAGTTGTTACCAGTCTGTTGGCATTTCCCAAATCACCACCGCCCCTAGAAAAGAAGAAGCTTGCTCCCAAGATGCCGCGATCATAAAGGTTTCGAGCAACTGTACGAGCGATGGTAGACTTTCCTGTGCCGGCGATTCCGTTTAGCCAGAAAATACACTTGTCATCGATACTGCCAGCCCATTCCGTTATGTCTTCCAATAGCTCTGATCTTGTGCTGGGAAGGCATGTTGGTTCATGCTGATTGTTGAGTGAATTGAAGGCTGCCTCGGAAGCAATTGGTAGGGTGGTCAGGATTTCATCTAATTTAGCATTCTCGGCATGTTTTTTGTCGATCTCCTCTCGCAGCCGGACAAATGCATGATCTCCCTCGCCATAGATAAGTGGCATGAATACGTTGAAAATTCCGAGTAGACAATAGGCATTATCTTCTTTGCGAGTTGTGTGCCGGTTCTCTGTCCATGCGAATCGTTCAGCGACAGTGAAAGTAGACAAAGAATCTCCTCGCAGTGCCTGATAGGGGATCCCAGTTACTTCGTGAATGCAGCGCTCAAGAGACTTTTTATCGCCAAGCCGCCCGCCTTCAGCACAGAAGAACTCGACCGTTGGTGGAGCAATAAGCTCTTGTAAAGTCCAGCCTCGAGTGAACCATCTGCTATTTCGAAAAGCCGATTCCCAAGATGGTGACTTGTTACTCGTCTCGAGGGGTTCGACGACCGAAACGTCCGATAGGTAGGCGTAGCATTTCGTAGCGTTGCGGTACCAAGCAAACATGCTTGTGATAGCTTCTTGAAGCTCGGCACTGCTCTGTTTGTTGATACAGCATGTATCCACCCAAAAGTATTCCAAGCCATCCTTGTATGCTTGTTCTCCACAGAACCGAATCTTGAGCCAGCTAGTGATCTTTGCTTCAGGTTTCCCTCCATTTAAATCGTCGAAGTCCACTTCCTCCTTGTCGCCGATCAACCAGGTATGCGAGAGAATAGCATAGTTGGGAAGCTTTTCTTCGGGGAGATCGCTGGTGAGTCGGATTTCGCCATTTGGCAAGCGTCGAAGGAGCCGCATCTCGGTGGAGGTCGCAGGGACCCTAGATGGCGTGACCTTTGGCCAAGGTCTAAAAGAACAAAGACTAGCCTATCAGAATTTCTATGAATAGGAACAAGTGGATGTGGAACTCTTATTAATTAGTTTTTTGGACATGAATAATTGAGGAAAGAGCCGCATAAGCATGGGAAAACGAGCGGGGTAAATGTTTGGTTCCTCAGGCTGGCATGCTGTTGAGACCAATAATAGGAAGATGCGAGGTGACGCTGCATGTGTGCTGACCATCCTGATAAGACAGCCCTTTCAGCTCCTTCGTGCTCGTTCCACTGGGGAACGTGAGACTTATGTAACAGAATTCGCCGTTGTTAAATTAACTCGGAGTGCTCGAGATCTTAGCTGTTCATGGCTCACGTAGTCCAGCTAATCTTATAATTTCACCATTTATCGGTTTTGCATGGTAAATATCGTACGCAAGGCAAGAGTGACTTGTCTTTGAATCATCGATCATCTTGCTGACGCGCAAAATCCCACTAAACTCGACTCAGCTGAGTTGAAGCAAGCCGCTGATTATTGGTCCTCTGCCTCAAAATGCGCTCTCGAGTACGTCTTTGTGCACCCGACTCCTCCGAGCCTGATCTCTCGATTCACTGTTGATAAGCCTCCGCTATCGCGGCTAATTATGGGCCAGACGTTAACAGCGACGGGTAGACCCGCTTGAGCTTATCTATAGATAAGCTTGTTTTCTTAGTTCAACGGGGTAAAAGCATGAAGTAAAAAATTCTTGAGTGTGGAAGCTTAACCTAGTGTTACCTGTCAAGGGTGGGTGGATGCATTAGACATTATTTATTGTTAATCGATGTCCATTAAAGAATTGCGCAGATAGTGGCGGGTAACACCGGGAAGGAGCAGGTGGCTTACCCTAAACTCAACACAATCAAGTGACTGAATTGGGTTTCTTACCACGATACCGGTATTTACTGGTGGTGCTGTTCATTTTCATGATGATATTTCCAGTAGTAGCATGTCTTGCTCTACTTTAGTGGAGATGAAACTACACGGATGTGACTTGCTGATATTGTCACGAGTTGGTGTAGTTTTGCGGTCAAGTTGAAGGCACCCCCAAATTCAGTTTTTGAAACCCCTAACTTCCTTTTTTCTATCTTTTCTTTTTTCAATATTTCCCTTAATAAGGTCTAATGGCATGCCCGAAATTAGCATTTAGGACCTAGATCGCGTGGAAAAGACGTCAAATCGCAGGCTCCGTCTGACTTGAAAGACTCTGATCTTGGTCGCGTTAAGGTGAAGCCCGGCCGGCGGCTCGATCATCCGGCTGCGTATGGCTCAGTGTGGCTGAAGTGGCTGAAGGATGCCCATCGTCAACGAGCTAACAGCACCTGAATCCCCAATGGTTAACAATCGAGCATTGTGGGAATATCTGACAACCGCGCGTCGCGTCGCCATGCTAACGTCTTGAATTAAATCGTCCATATTAATCTAAACTACTAACATATTTGGTGACAGTGATCAGCTAGTGATCTTATTGGAGCACTCATCACAGTGAGCAGCTGTATGTTTCCATAATTGCCGATCAAAAGAATAGGGAACGCGACCGGAACAGGCTTTAGATGTAAAAATATAATAACATCGAGATTCAGTATGCGCCTGTGCATCGCCGTGTTGTCCGGTACAAAAGGTCAGCTAGAGTGTTTCTTGGCCTGGTCTCTTATTGAGGCGGTTCATCCTTGACTTGGGCTCCTGAGCTTAAGATCCCTGAACCTGTCAACCGGGACTCTAAGTGGCAGGTGGCCAAAACCCCTGGTTTGTCTGCCGGGGGACTGTGAACGGCATAAACCTGGGCATAACTTTTGATGGCGTAAAGCACAGGCTTGCCGAACAATTGGCTCTCATCAACTGAAATTCACCGCGACACGCGCGGTGAATTCCTCAACGGTCAAATTGAAGGACCAAGTATGAAAGGCTTTAATAAGATCAGCAGTTAAAATAGCCTTCAGCTACTTGGCACCTGCTCACTTGGTTCTGGGTCCTATTCTTGCTTAAATACCGCGAACCGGCGAATTGATGCACCATAAAACACATGTCCAAGACTAAAATGCCTCGATTTGGGGCATGTGAAAAAAGAAGCTGGGACCCCTGGATGGTGCATGCTCGGTACGCAAGACAAGTGGAGGCACTGCTGAAATGCGGCTGGTATCCGATGCTACATGGCGCTCAACCGGGTCAAAGATCGACATTCAGGTCTCGGTCCTCCCAGAAGTATATGATTGGTCGATGAACTCCATGATCGGCATAAAGGATTGCCGGATGCAGATCCCGCCCTTCCCGCACCATTTACGTCCCAGCAACCAACAACGAGGCGGTACGTGCGATGGTCAACCCACATTGGACCCAGAATAGTAGGCAAGCCTGCTGAAGAAAAGTCTGGAAGGACGTACCTGGAAAGACTCGGACGGAATATGCAGCTAGATATTTATCTTAATTAAACCTATCCTTGAAGAAGCAGGACGTTGAGTTCTCAAACAGTGCTTACTTGTCGCAAGCGACTTTGAAGCTCGTCTCACAGGAGTTCTCCAGGGGCGCGATCCTCCTATGTGACCAGGCGTTAAGGAACAACCCAGTAGCCAACTCTCCCTGTGATTAAAGGAGGAGTCAAGATTGACGACCAACACGGAAGCGACTCGGCCTTTTGCCCTGAATCGAGAATCCCTGCCGAACGGCAAAATAGTCGCTAATTAAGATCATGGAGTGTCCGCAGTAGCGGCTCATCGAGGTGCATTGTCTCGATGGAAGATATCTCATGTAATATTTTATGTAATAGACGGCTTATTCATCATATTGTTACTCGTTCGTTTTTACAATTTGCGATCATCAAATGACTGCGAAATTGTGATTTCACACATAATCATCAACAGTAACATAGGTTTTTGCTTGTTGAGATCGAACCATTCTCGAGATGCTTTTTCAGGCGAGCATGACATAGCTACCAACAAGTCGCTGCTCATACGGCCAGTATCGCTCATTCCCATGGTTCTTTTGGTATTTTCTGTGTTCATACGAATCATTACGCAGTCATCCAATGTGAGGATGCCCAAGCTATCAAGCTTGTACAAATTGGACCATCTGGTCATTTCTGGGAATGCTAAATTCGACCTGTTTTCTCTCCCCAGTGCCAGAATTAAGATGAAATGATGGGTTACTAATATTTGGTAGATCTTGATGATTCGACAGTCGACGGCAGTGTACTCCCAAAGCGTTGATGGACTGGGAAACCTTCAGTATCATCTCTGCTCGGGAGCCTGCATACTGAAGATAGACTGAAAACCATGTTCGCCATAAGTGACTCTCGAGATAACCTTCGACAGGTTCAATACGCGTCCGATATCCTCTTCATCCTCGCTTTATTGTTGACCAGGATTTCCGCTACAGCAACCATCAGAAACATGACACCGGTGTCTCACAGACCAATATTGCCTACCGCGATACTCACTGGATGTTGGGCGCTCTCATCAATATCACTGAGAAAATTTGATTGTTCACTATCAAATTTTGTCAACGGCCGATGCATCAACGATGCGCGTGACCAGTTGGGTTCCCTCTCAGCTCCCTCCAGCTGACTCTCGCAGGCCGCGTTCTGGATCTACGCTGATCAGCTTAGGAGGTCATTATTTCTGTGAAATATGATTTATTACGTTTTATTCTGTCCTGTACAGAGACAGCATCTATGCAACTACCATTATGCCTCGAGCCATAGGGACAATATCAGATTCAGCCTCGCCTTCAAGCTTTTTGTGAGTAAACCCGAATTTCTGATATAAAGGTGCGCCTGCTTTACTTGCATCCACATAAATCCCAACGCCGGCTTTATCCGCCAGATCGCAACCCCATTTGACCAGCATCGAACCAGCTCCTCGCCTTTGATAGTCAGGATGTGTGACAAGAGTATCAAGATCTAGACCCGGTTAACACAGACTTTGGAATTATAGAAAATAATTCTCACAATAGTGCTTCTTTTGACCAGCCATGACTTGCTGCCTCGCATTCTCCAGCCTCTCAATGAAGGCATCACAGGCTTGGATCGGCATGTCCTCGCTCCAAGGTGGGTACCTGGGACCGCGCTCCTTGGGCGTAGACAAGTCCCACTTAGCATACGCGGCTATACGCGGCCGACCCTGGTCATCCTTGGACTTCGGGTCGATTATCTTGATATAATGCTGAAAACTTTTGTTCATCAAGTCTTCGCTGTTTGCGAGATCCCACCACTTGCGAGTACTTGGAGTGTCAGGCCACAGATACCGTACTCCAGGCTCCGTAAACGCAGCGTACCACAGCTCAGAGAGAGCAGGGACGTCATCCAGAGTTGCCTCCTGGAGTACAAGAGAATTAACAGTCATTGTGGTAAAGAGAACGAAGAATTCTTGACTCTAATGCGTCAGACTCGGGTTTGGGATCATTAAATGGTGGTGTCGCTGCAGGTATCGTCTGGTTTCTCTGGCATTGATAAGGTAGTATTTATCGCCAGGATTGTTAACCGAATAGGGCTCGGTGGGAACAAGCTAACCCCGGTTCATTGTTCCGCACGCCTTTTCATGATCCCGGACCCTAACGCGGAACTTGGCCCGTGGATTCTCCCATTTTGAGTTTCTTTTAACTCCGCCTGACAAGCTCCTCTTCTTTGAAATGTTCCGCGCCGAGACGGGGCGACTAGTCCTTAGCGTCGCGCCCGGTAAAGCTTGGTTCATGGATAAGGGCTGAAAGTTCCAGACCAGAATGGTAACTCGTCTGCACCACTATCTCGCCATCAATGTCCCATAGATAGAGCGTGATGGTCAGTGAAAAACGGGTTTACAGCAGATCCAAGGTCACATCGGCAGGGTGTGGTCAACCAGCCTGCTAGCCCCTAGACATGCAGCTGTCAAAGGGCAACAAACTTTCCTCCTGTCGCACTTTGTCGTACCCCAGTTTCGATTGTATCCTCTGTATCCTCCTCATTTCCCCTCGGATGATCCGGGTGGGAGACCGAAATGCTTGTTTTTAGCGAGGAGGAGTTGATCTCCCCAAAACTCCAGAGATACAAGGTCCCTGATGGGCGGTGCGGTAAATAATACACACTTTACCTAACTTTAGGTACGAAATAATAAAATAGAACTGGTACTTTACTAAATCTTTAGCTAAAAGTATGTTCTAATTACTATAGTAACCTATCCTTAGGTTAGGTAAAGTGCTGATTATTTACTGGACCGCTTGTCTGACTATCAGAAAAGCTTGCATGCACAACTTGGGGACAGAGACTCCTGTGGTGTACATGGGATTTTCAGGCATGAAGAATTCAGTTGACTTGATATATGACGACGCCAGGGTTTCATTGGTGTGGCAGTGGTAAGCCCGAAAATTGTACCACCATCCCACCGAACAGGGGCTTGGCACTAAATAGATCTACGACGAATCTGGAAGCTGGTCATTAGTCGCTCAACTGCCAGGATGCACCCTGTCAGGGCGGCTCGGTCTGTTGATCCCGGCTGAGCCGAGAACTCCCGGTCACCTGGGGAGGACCCATGGTGAGCTAGGTTGACGTGCCACCATTAGGCCAGCTTGTCGGGGTCAAGTTTCCAAAGGATCAGGCGAAAAGGTTCTCGTAACACGGTATTCGGTTCCTGCGTTTCAGATAACAGACGCTTTTGGTTCGTTCGCATGCAAGGACATCCTTGATTTGCCTTGGGTGTGGCAGCAGGAGACAGACAGACAGACATGTGCGTGTGTGGCTGGTCACAGGATTTCGCAATATCCGTATATCTCTATTAGTCGTGTGCATCGCCGTCTCGTGCTTTGTCTGTCAAACGAACTTGATCTATCTTGCTGTCGCGTGCTTGAAAATTACGGCTGCTTTGACCTCGATGCGGACAAGATGTTGTTTCCTCGCGAGCATGAGACGCCTTTCAACAAGGCGCCATTGATAAGGGCGATATCAGCGCTTCTCATGGTTATTGCGATCCTCTCAGCCATCACCCGCTTAGTGACCAGACTGGCCACGATCCGGACTCTCAAGACAGATGATATTTTTGTCGCTGCCTCGACGGTTGGTTTTACCCTGTCCTCTTTGTTTTGCCCACTCTCTTTCCTGGATCTGGGAGCGAGTGCCAGTAAATGAGCTATGCTAATCTGCAGCAGATTGTGGCTATTGCGCAGTCGATTGCTGTCATCACGCAGGGAGCCAACGGCATGGGCAAGTTGCACGGCTCTAGCAACAGCCAGATCTCGACTATAATGAAGGTAGTTAAAGATTCCCAAATACCCACAAAGATGAAATAGCTGATGGAACATGTTTAGGCGCAATACGCATCCGATGCCCTCTTCATTTTGGTTCTACTCTTGGCCAAAATCTCCGCCACGAGGACCATCTGGGGCATGGCACCTCGAAAGCGCAGAAAAATGATCTTGGCTACCGAAGGACTGATCGGCGCCTGGGCAATATCGTCAATCGTTGCGTCGTTTTTCCAATGCTCGCTTCCTGAACCCTGGGATTACATCAATGGTCAATGCTTCAATCGGGTACGCTGCACATCATCGTCGTGATTTTAGTGGTATCTAACTGTTGTTATAGCCCGCATTCTGGGCTTATATCGACGCCATGAACATCATCACTGATCTCGCCATCACGCTGATTCTCGTCCAATTGTTCATCCATTTAAAGACTTCGACCGCCAAGAAGACGTTGGTTATTGGCGTTTTTGGCAGCCGCATGTTGTATGTATAACAGTTCTATCGAAACGCCATGCGCTAACAAGTGAAAAAAGCATTATTCCGCCGATCATCTGTCATATACACTTTTACAAGCGCGCGATCGAATCCAAGAACCCCATGTTCGACATGTGGAAGCCAACCGTTATTGTGCAAATCATCCAGTGCATGAGCGTCATGGCAACCTGCATTCCATACCTGAAGCCCTTCCTCGATAGCCTCGAATCGGGCCAGATGATCGCGGGCGACCTGCGAGGAGCCAGCAGCAAGGGTAGCAATAGTAGAAGCAGAAGTGGCGGCTACGCGACTGGCGACACGAGCCGTCACAAAAACACGACGAGCAGGGGACTTAGGTCAGTAACGACGATGGCCACCAACGCCTCGCATCGACGGCAAAACTACGAGATGATGGACATGGAAAGGAGCAGCCACCGGATGAACAAGACGACCGTGACGGCGGCAGCCGAGCAGAATGGTTCGTGGGATGGGCAGAGCCACACGAGCCAGACGGTGCTTGTCGAGCAGACGTGGCGGGTTGACGTGCATAGGAAGAACAGCTCCGCACCAGACGCGTGAATGAAATTGCTTTTTCTTGTATCATAGACCCTAGAACGGAAGACGGAGAAGATTCACTTGATTAAGCCCGTTACCCCCCTGTTAGTCGAACAGTACATGGATCGAATCATCGGTTAGAGATTGTGAAGCAACCCTCGAGTTCACTAACGAACGCCGTTAGTTAGACCAATGCAAGCCTCAGCCAAGACAAAAGCCACACCTGCCAAGCTCGGTACTTGATACGGGGGATTAAATTAGCGTTGCGCGGACAGCGCGAATAAGTCTAACCTACAAGGGTCCCGTGTCTCTTTTCCCCCAGAAGAACTTTATTTCTTCCCAGTCGTACGATCCGCCGAATGGTACATGCACAGGCCGCCAGGGTTTCCGTGCATGGAACATATTCAGCAGCTGTTTCCCCTGGCGTGAATCCATTTGTCAAGCCCTCTCATTACGTATACTGTAGACGTCGCATTAGCCTTTTTCGCTACTATTTCCCTCAACAGCTACACGGAAACAACGTCGTATTGTACCGTTCGCTAACCATAACCCTGCAGCTAAACAGCCCAGCTCTAGCAGGGGGTTGGTCTTTGTCAATGTCGCAAGGATCGGGCGCAATGTCCTGCACTCCCGATGCAGCCAGGGGTCGGGGCACCAGGATCGACCAGAGTAGGCGACCCAGTAGCTGATCAGCACACACACCCAGGAGGAACCTGGAAGGATCTTGGTGGTCGTGTCAGTTTGATATGGAATGTTGGTTGCATTTCTGTATCAGGTACTCGTACCCTTTGCGAACTCGTGGGTCCCCCAAGTTGCCACGAGCCGTACTTAATAAAAAATTCCCATGCAGGTAGTCTAGAGGATCTTCTATCACCTACATAATCACGCATATTCGAGGGCCCTGCTCAATCATTCCAAAAGAGGAGGTCGCTGCTGGTGCTTATTTATCTTATCGTTTCTTTTCTTCCTTTTTCCTTCTTTGCATTTCTCACCCCTCCATCTACTTGACACAGCCAACAGCCATCCTTCATCCGTCAAGATGGTTTTTGGACCCGACGATCAAGAGCTTCACGATAGAAGTCCAGGGAAATCCCCAGAGACTAGAGTTTCTGAGATTGCCGCCGAGGACTATGATCGTGATCAATTGGCCAGGCTGGGCAAAAAGTCTGTCCTCAAGGTATGTCAGGTCATCCCAACAACACCCTCACCACTAAGCTAACGATGAATTTTTGCAGCGTAACTTTAGCTTCTTGACCATTCTGGGCTTCAGCTGTGCCATCCTAGTAACATGGGAGGGCACGCTCATGAACTTTGCTCCGGGTCTGGCGAACGGCGGCCCTGGAGGTCTCGTATACGGCTTCATCTTCGTCTGGATCGGTAACATCAGCGTCTTCTCCACCCTCTGCGAACTTGTATCCATCGCGCCCACATCCGGCGGACAATACCACTGGGTTGCCATGCTGGCCCCTCGATGGTGCTCCAAGTTCCTCAGCTACATCACAGGTTGGTTGACTCTGGCTGGATGGCAAGGCACATCCGCTGCTGCTGCCTTTCTCACGGGCACCATGATCCAGGGTCTCGTAACCTTTATGGTGCCTTCATACAATGCTCAGACGTGGCAAGGAACTTTGATGATGTGGATGTGCGTATTTATTGCCGTCATTATCAATACCGTCGTCAGCTCCATGCTTCCTAAGCTTGAGGGAATGATCTTAATCCTGCACATTATCGGCTTCTTTGCTGTCTTGATCACTCTTGTTACCTTTGGCGCTCACGGCGATGCATCCGATGTCTTCTTGCAGTTTCGCAACGAAGGTATGTGGCCTACGCAAGGGCTGTCTTGGTTCGTGGGTCTTCTGGGCTGTGTCTTCTCCTTTGTTGGTAAGTTCGAAACTCCATCAACCTCCTCGCCCTGTATGGAGCTAACGTGAACCTTCAGGCGTCGACTCTTCTTTCCACATGTGTGAGGAAGTCCAGAATCCCTCTCTGGCTGTCCCTCGCTCCATCATGACCAGTGTGTGCATCAACGGGGCTATGGGTCTTGCTATGATCATTGCTATGCTTTACGGCGCTACCAACATTGACGAGGCCATCAACTCCCCAACCGGCTATCCTTATATGGAGATATTTTACCAGGCTACCGGATCTAGGACTGGAACCTGTGTCATGGCCTCTCTGATCATCATCATGACCCTGTCTGCCATTGTGGGTGTTATCGCTGCCACCTCCCGCATGTTCTGGGCTTTCGCCAGAGACCGTGGTCTGCCTTTTTGGGGCACTCTGTCCAAGGTATGTTTTGGAAAGCATGTTTGCGGCCGCACACTCACTTACTCTCGTCTCAGGTTGACCCTTGGACTCACGTCCCCGTTTGGGCCATCACCATCACCAGTATCATCTCTTGCCTGATCCATCTCATCAACATCGGCTCTTCCGTTGTCTACAACGCCATCATCTCCGTTGCGGTCTCCGGCCTCTACTCATCTTACCTCATCTCTGCCTCTCTCCTACTCTACCGTCGCTGTGGCAAGGGCTTCAAGATGCCTGATCCTACTGTTCTTCCTGCCTTAGCTGACACCGACGCTGGTCAAGGTGTATCTCTTGCTTGGGGCCCTTGGCACGTCCCTGGTATTTTTGGCATCATTAATAACACTTTTGCCTGCCTCTTCATGGTCATCATCTGGTTCTTCAGCTTCTGGCCCCCGCAGACTCCCGTTGAGGCCGAGTCTATGAACTACGCATCTCTTATGACTGGTGGAGTATTCTTGTTTAGCGTCGTCTACTACATGGTGTGGGCGAAGAGGGAGTACAAGGGACCGCAGATGGAAGTCTAAGTCGCTCGGTCTTGGTAAATAGTATTGTCATATATTGTAGTACTCGGCAGGTCTTATAAAAGGTTTGCGAAATTGATGAAGCGCTGCTACCACTTACCAATCTCCTGGGCTATATTGAAAGTTATAATCATGTTGACCCAAATCACATCTGCCCGGGGTTCCAGTGTTCTTAAAACAAAAGTCGGTGTTGCTCGGCTGTTGATCATTTATGGCAACCCCGTGTCAACTTTCATTCCTCCTCTAAGTTAATGTTCCAGAAGAATAGTTTAAGACAGCCACTGAAGCTGGTCTTGCTTCTGAAACTACGCTCTCTCAGATGTAGCTAGATCTCTGGCATATAACTTCTCAGCCGATATTGTAGTGTTTTTGGGTTTGATATGAGATTCTTAGCAAGCCTTACCCAGGGACCTGACGTGAAAGTCTGAGGAGATCCGGTATAAACTCGCCATAGTGACTTGGCACCGATGGTGGCTCTATCAATGACTAATCTATCAATCCAGTCTAAAATCGCCAAGCCATAGTAATTCCTGCCATCGACCATAATATTGGATGATTTTGATCGGTTCTTTTGTCTGCTTCAGACCAACCACCTCACTTCCAAGGCATAACTGTCAACTCAGGCCAGATCTTGATCCAACGCTTGATCTTCTTATCCCATGCCTCCTCCGTCATGATTAACTGGTTCGGGCGTACAATAAGTTTGAACATATCTGAGAGTCCCCATGGCGCAAAAATATCCCAATGCCCGTCGTCTCTCAGTCGGATTGCAATGAGTGCCGTGTTAGTCCCCCAGGTGCTGATGGCTGCTTCGGTGGAATGGTGCCGGGGGCATGGTTTGCCAAACTTCTTCTCATACCAGAGATGCACGCGTGCTTGGTTGCGAATCTCGACTTCGACAGGTATATCCTTGAAAATCTTCCTTCCTTCTTGAATGACAGCATCCTCAGCTTCCCACGATAGATCTGATTCATCACAGTATATCAAATCATAGTCGTTGATGCCTTGCTCGGGGTCACGGTCGGTCACGACGTTCCACACAGTTTGCGTGAGTGCCCCAGCGGCCAAGTACCAATTGGGGAGCTTCATCTTAGCCGCACGCGACAAAACAGTCATAAGCGTTTTGTTGCATTCTATTGCTTCGCGAAATCGCGCGATTTGGTCGTTGAGAGGTAAAAGGCTGGCGTCCATGGTCTTTGAAAGTTTAGACTTTTAACGGTAAACTTGTGTGAATTTGCGTGAATACGAGTGCAAAAAATGACACAATACCCTTCGGATGATCGCACGTGACATGAATGGCGGTCCTAATCGGATCCTTATCTCGATGTTTGAGACATGGTATAGATAGTCGCGCCACTCAGCGTTCAACATCGCGCAAACTTCGTTCTACCAGGAGGAGAGGCTAAGAATGATATTTTTGGATGATGCAATCAGGATTTCCAGCACTAAAGCAACAAGATTCTGCCATTCTTCCTGCAATCACCTTTCTATCCATTGGAGACAAATATTATGAGATGAGTCTTTGACTGCTTGATAATAGATGTAGTGTCTATTTCATGCATTCTTTTGGTTCATTCCCAGGAAGGGATAGCTTACTGTGAGTCTCAACCGGTAGACGAGGAAGGCACGACTGAGGCAGAGGCAAGAACCCCATGCAAGGATCCAAAAAAAGAAATTTTCTGAATAGGTAAGTTCTCGATGAGAATACTGGAATGGATGGTTCAGCCTCATTTGTATTTAGAATAAACTCATTGGTCGCCGCCTGTTGGAGAGGTTGTTGTCGTTGACCAAATTAGCCGCTCTGAGGTGGTGGCGTCCAAGCAGCAATACTCAAGGAGCTCTATGCTGTAGGGCTCTGAGACAAATGTAGAGTTAAGAGTGTACAAAGCCTGGGACTCGTAAGGAAACATCAGGTGCTACAGATATTTAGGTTTGTTATTATGAGTTTAGGAGGAGTTGTTAGGTATAACGAGAATTCTCCCAGATCTACTCCAGTATTCACCACATAATGAAATGTCCAGTTTTATTGTTTCTGAAGGGCCACAACGAAAGGACATTCGTTTCGCCGATGCTACGACTAAGATTTTCGACTAGTTAAAGGCGTCAGACCTTGTGTACAAACTACCATAGGTTAAAATAAAATTACCGCCGATACCTAGTGTCGTGGTACTTCAGGGCAAGTGGAGCAACAATGGAGGTTTGTGCCGGCCCAAAGGAGGCATTAGTTCCGATTTGTATCTCGAGCTCCTCCTTGTCCACAAACACAGACACCAAGAAATCCACTGAGAAGGATTCACTACAAATTTGACATTACTTAGAGACCCTTTACATGGGGACAACGCGGTCTTTATACACCCCTGGTGGCGATAAAACCTCGTTTATCGCTGTCTCGGTGTAGATACATATCACCGGTGTCGGATGCCGGCCCCGCTTGTCTCAAGATAAGCTGTCACACGACTATCGCTGAGAAAGAGTGCGGGGTAATCAGTGAAACTGTCGGTCTGTCCCGAGGCGGAGTCGACCGCCTCTTCTTTACTATATCGGGAAAGTTTCCGCTTGTCATCATTATCAACTTCTCCCCTTGTTTCTCTTTCAACATTCATCATAGAATCGTCGAGTCTTACGAAATAATGCCTTCTACTTCCGTTTTCCAGTCTGTGATCTATCCTGGCAATCACGACAAGCTGTCCAAGTGCCAGGATACGCAAAACTTCATCGACAACAAACTCGTGTCGTCCAAGGCCACACAATGGATTGATGTTCATGACCCAGCGACCAACAATGTTATCACCCGAGTTCCCGAAAGCACGAATGATGAGCTGAATGAAGCAGTGCGATCAGCCAAGGCTGCGTTTCCAGGATGGAAGAAGACCAGTATCATCAAGAGACAGCAAATCATGTTTCGACTCACACACTTGATTCGCGAGCATATGGACAACCTCGCGACAAGCATCGTGACTGAGCAGGGCAAGACTTTTGCTGATGCTAAGGGTGACGTGCTCCGTGGACTGCAAGTATGTGAGACTGCATGCGGAATCACCACGCAACTTGGCGGAGAAGTCCTCGAGGTTGCCAAGGACATGGAAACTCGTTCATACCGTCTGCCTTTGGGTGTGGTTGCAGCCATCTGCCCTTTCAACTTCCCTGCGATGATTCCGCTGTGGTCTTTGCCGGTAGCCACAGTCACTGGAAACTGCATAATTGTCAAACCCTCCGAGCGTGACCCCGGAGCCGCTATGATGATTGCAGAGCTCTGCAGGGAGGCTGGCTTTCCACCAGGTGTGGTCAACGTCATTCATGGATCTAAGGATACCGTCAACTTCCTGCTCGATGAGCCCGAAATCCAAGCAATCTCATTCGTTGGCTCTAACAAGGCGGGAGAGTATATTTACCAGCGAGGAACGACAAACGGAAAGCGCGTGCAAGCAAACCTTGGAGCCAAGAACCACGCACTCTTGAGCCCAGACGCTCACAAAGGCCACGCCTTGGACTCTATCGCCGGCGCAGCCTTCGGTGCTGCTGGACAAAGATGCATGGCCTTGAGCGTTCTGGTTACGCTTGGAGACGCCAAGAATTGGTTGCCAGATCTTGTTGAAAAGGCGAAGAACCATGTTGCTGGAAGTGGTTTCGACTCAAAGTCTGATTTCGGACCTCTGATCACTCCTCAGAGTCGGGATCGTTGTGAGGCTCTCATCACCAGTGCCGAAAAGGAGGGTGCCAAGATTCTTCTGGATGGTCGAGGATGGAAGCCCGCGGGCTATCCAGATGGTAACTGGGTAAGTTAAACATGCTAAGTAGACGAAGTCATTGCTAACACATGTCCAGGTTGGACCAACTGTCATTGCTGGTGTTCGCCCAGATATGGAATGTTATAAGGAAGAGATTTTCGGCCCTGTATTGCTCTGCATGGAAGAAGAGACTCTTCAAGGCGGTATCTCACTCGTCAATGCGAACGCCTGGGGTAACGGAGCGGTCATCTTCACCAACTCAGGTGCTAAGGCCTCTTTGTTCCAACAAGAAATCGACGCCGGTCAGGTTGGAATCAACGTACCAATTCCCGTTCCCCTTCCCATGTTCTCTTTCACCGGAAACAAGCGAAGCGTGGCTGGAACCGGTCTTGCCAACTTCTACGGCAAGGATGGCCTAAGATTCTACACTCAATGGAAGACTGTCACCTCCTTGTGGCGAGCTGATGAAGCGAGTACAGGAGAGAAGCTTACGAGTATGCCCATCAACAACTGAGCTTGACTGGGTTATTGGAACATGGTAGAATGGTTAGAAAGAGCTAATAAAACATAAATACCTAGATTTCAACAGATAGAGTTCTATGTCTTTACATAACTCGCAAACAAATTCCCGTATAAGGTGCCGCCTGCAACTGGCTTGTTGGATGAGTTATGACCACCATTACAGGGTCCCGTACTACTTTCCCTTTCTTAAAGATGTCCAGTAACTCGGTAACGGGTTCACGTATCACGTCATCCATTACAAAACATGTCATACCTATTTTGCGCCCTCGTACTCGGGTACCATCACTAAAACCAAGTAGGAGGACTATTTGGACACATCAGCAACGCACGAGATTGCTCAGCCAAGTAACGACACGAAAGGGGGCAATGCAACGTCAATCTCGATATTTCTCTTTAAATTAATACAATTATGATACCAAGTGCTATCAGGCTTGCAGATACTCAAATCCTTATCTGCAGTGACGATCAGTGACTCAGTGTTGCTCGAAGGATTAGTCACCTTGTATAACCAGGCACCGCACGTGACCCTGTGCGACGCGATGCCTCTCGTTTATTGCTCGATAAACAATGCCCGAATTTTCCCATGCATCTTTCAATCACGTCAAAACAAAGTGTGCGACCTCCTACAACTGCGGTCAGATCTTTGTCGCTGCACCGCTCGCGGTCATGGAGTCGTCAAACCTCTATCTCTCTTGTATGAGAGACACGAAACACCTACTCCAGTGGATGATCACCGTATCCAACCGTCTTCTCAGATCGTCGGAACTAGAAACGTCGAAAACACCAATGACGATCAATACGACTGGCCAAACCACGGTGGATGGCCTCATTTTAACGTCGAAGCTCATCGCGGAGAGCAGTGAACCAGTCCCGAACGTCATATACCGCCTCTTTGGATCCATCATTTAGGCGAGGTCTCTCGTCAGCAGCGCATTTCAACAGCTTATGGGGCCTGATTCAGACGATGAAATTAAGCTGAGAAACGAGAGCCATCAGTACTTCATCAACACGCTTTGCCAGGCGTTTCGCATTCTTAGAGGCGACGAGTGGGAGCGCCGACAAACTGCCGCCTCAGAGCATCGCAACGAACACTTGGAGCAGGTCCCATTCTCCAACAAATTTCACAACCTCACAATCGAGCACGGCGGAGCGTCAAGTGACGAGGAAGAGGAGCCCACAGGATGTCAAGTCACCTCGACCACACGAAAAGTCGCGCGGAAGCCAGTCAAGGGCAAGAAGAGCAAGAAAGCGAAGAAGCGAAAGACGGGCAAGGATCAACACACCCCGAAATATACCAAAACAGTCGAAATACCCATTGGATGCGTCCGCATCATTGAGAATGACCATGGACTGGGGCCGGAATACCTGATCGCTGTGTTCTCAGCGATCAGGGAGTGGATGGAACTTCGGGATTGGGTCCAGTTCACCTGGAAACAAGTCATTTACGAAGGCTTAAATGGTGCTATCGCAGCTGCCGTATCCAACATGGCGATATCCATGATCAAGCAGACCAACTTTGCCATCTTTGCCGATTTTCCTGGACACGACTCTTACGAAGCCATCATGAACACCATAACTCGCGGGAATATGCACAAGGCCCAAGAGTTTCTTTCCTTTAGTCTTTCCGCGATCACGACAGATGGAAGCATACGCGAAAACACCAACGGAGCGGCTGTCAACATCAAGGAGCGATTCCTCATTCACGCCTACAAGAACCTCACCGACTTTATCCACGACTTTCAAGCGAACCGAAGCGGCAAGCCCACCAAGGCCATGCGAACAAAACTTGCGAAATGGAATCCATTCCTTCATCTACAACATGCAACAAAGCAAGAACGGCTGGATTGGCGTCGCTGCTATACGATCAGGTGGCTGTACGACCTGGTCAATGTCTACTCGTCGGCAGTGGTACAACGCGTCGTCGTCAAGGGTGAGAAGCACGCTTATGAGGACATTGATTGATCAGTCAGAGGTCCTTGGGGCGATTTCCGAACCATCTTCGGCCTGAACGAATTTGCTGGCGAGATTACTTGCCTGGCCATGAAGAAGCCCGGAACCGATGTTCGCAAAATGATCCACCCGCAACTTGTGTTCCAACTCCAGTGCATCGTTGACAGCTTCACTGTCTCAAGAGGCTGGCCTTTGAATGCCATTTCTGGGCGTATTCTCCGAGCTCCTGCAACCAAATTCCGGTCTACACGAGATATCGACCTGTTTCTTGACCGGAGTGACGAACGCCTTCTAGTCGGGTACTGTCAGTCAATAGATGCTCTCAAGGCGACATTCGGAAAGGAAGGCCGGTTGAACCCAACCGTGTTAGGATTGCTGGAGACCGCTCAAAGGGATTTCATGATGCTTCTCGGAGCGACCAAGTACACCTACGCATTGGAATCTTTACCACCATCACGATTCTCGGATCACAATTCGAACGGTCTGCGCGACTATGCGCCGTTCTTTTGCGGTGCTGGTCTAGAGGAGAGCCTTGAACTAGCATACCGGATAGGTATGCGGCTCTGGGAGGAGTTGCCCGAGCCCACCCTTTCCATCCACCTACAGCACGCTCTGGTCGAAAAGGGTTACATTACCCCACTAAGTTTGCGAGCCGCTCGAATACATGTTCTCAGAGAGTTCCTTCGATTGTGGGCGCCCTCCTACATCAAATTTCGGCGATGCGCTTCTTGCACAGTTTCGGAAAAAAAAGTCCTCGACGATCAAAGGCGCAAAAGCAGGTTTTGAGACACAAGGAACAGTCTGCAGGTAATATTCACCAGACTATGGACTTTTTCCCCCAGTCGCTCTTCAAAAAGAAGGCTATGTTGGTTATCTGTCGGATGGCAGGCTGGGATTTGGAGGCCATCCCCAACGAAGAGCTCCAGTTTCGAACTTCGTTATACCTGGAACGACTAGGCCGAGCAAAGTGAGTGATCGACCCTGAAACCAACGAGCAGAGAGTTAAAGACACGACGCTCAGCCGCCAGGCCAAAGCGGTCGGGCTTGATGGGAGGCAGATCTTAGAACTAGCGGATGCAATGCTATTTATGTCTCGCGAACAGGCCGAAAAGACAACACCACCTTCATCTATGCAGAAGCTTACATCAGGCGGCTACTTTATGTCACCACGTAGCGCCAAAATAGGCACTCTACTCTCCAACCGCGAATTTCTTACCCTGGCGACAGCGGACATGAAGAATGATATCTCTGGGGACATGCCACTTTCAGGCCTCAACTACGTGGCTATTACCGTTTGGATCGATTTGGTGTTTAGAAGGATGGAGCATCGCTTGAAGGAAGCCCGAGATCCTACTTATGTGAAAGCATACGAGGGGCCTGGTCGAGGGCAGGCGGAGAAGAGATCGAGTTTCATAATGTCGGCGCTCGAGAAGGAGAATGACAAATGCTTCGAGATTATGGCTGATGTCTTGGATGAAAATCGCACGAGTTTGCGAAGTTACATCTATTGGGAGGGCCTCCGTTGGGAACAAAGGGAGCAAGCGGAGGATGAGGCGAAGGAAGGTGTGGAGGATGACAGCGATGATTCGGATACCGTCTTTGATTGTACAGTCATGTAGGCGGAACGGTGGTTTTTTATGTATTAACGAAGCGATTGTCTAGCAGCTTGGAATACAACAGATGTCCGGGTAATATGACAGTTGGGCGTATGTATGGCTGGATGTGGAAGCTTATACCCCTTGTTTACGGTTATCTATGACTTTTTTGGGAGTAGATAGCAAATCTAATTCCCCTTTAGGTTGAGCGCCAAAATTGCTGTTGGGAGTTATCACAATGTCGATGTCTCGGACTTCCCCGTAAGAACTTTCATGGGAAACTCAACACGACTTCCCAGCAGCTCGAGACCCGTGCAACACAGCAAGCGCCCTTAGAATTTCGCGTAAGCTATGAGGCGCCGAATTCCTTTTACCACTCTAGCAACTTCGCAGAATAGCGTCCTGTATTCAACATTTCACCCTTTAAACGTGATTATCTCAGAGTGCATAACCGCGTATATATGAATTCAAGGTTCAAAACTCTTAAGGTAATTTTTAGGTCCTGTGAGTCATTCTAAAGGACACTTGTCTCAATTGAGGTAAAAATATCCTCATCATTTCCTTCTCAATTCATATAGCGTAAAGTACCCCTCTCACTCCCACCAAACCCATCGACCAAAACCAATACACCCAGCCCTCCGCGAAGCAGCACCATGGATATTCGAACGTCGAACGAGCACTACGACGCACCATATTAAGCCCAGGTGGTCCAGCAAATAGTTGCAACTCCTGAGACTTGAGGTAATATATGCTAGAATAAGAAGCGCACTTTAGTCTATTATAAGCCTAAAGCACGCCCACACTATTATGGTAACTTATCCTAAAGTTAGGGGAATAACCTGATTATTTTTAGTAAACAGCCTGCAGCCCAAGAATCATGTAGCTTTTGAAACTAACAGATCAATTATCGCAAAACCTTATTTGCACATACCGGTCACGATAGCATGCACCAACAGTCAGCCAGCCTTTGTCAAGTCCATTTGAGCCACGATTCCGCAACCGGCCAAGACAATGGTCTTACTTCAATTGTGGCGCATGAACTCCTGGTCCAGACCTGTCTCAAGTATCAGCCTTTCGGGGACATGCCAGGCCACTCGCAAAATAACCGGGACTCTGACCATAAACTTAGATTGCTCTTAAGGCGATTCTAGTCTAAACTTGGTCATATATTTCTGTCGAATCCTCTAAGTTCCCTATTTTCTTGCGACTCGCCTGGGCGCTTATTTCTGTTTAGAGGTTTCAAGAGTAGTAAGCCTTGTAGGGCTTGTCAACTTTATCGTCCGCCTGACATGATACTTAGCTATGCCAAGCCAATAGCCGAAATCAGGCCAGCCAGAAGCAATAGAGTCAGTTATAGGAGGGTTCTGTCCGGATGTACCTATATAACGTGAGCTACCAATCCGTGGAACTCTGGCGTATCATCAACTTCTCTATCATCTCCACCCGTGCATCATTCGTTATGAGATTCGAGCTCTTACTCGTTCAATTCCTGCCATTCGTGCCACTGGCACATGCAGCAGCTGTTGAACTAAACACTCTCTCAGATACCTGCATAAGGTTGAAAGACTTGTCTACTTGCAAGTTCAAGTTCAATGTGCCCACTGGCTTCAATATTACCACAAAGGCAGTCTCGGAGCAAAAGGTAAGATACATGACAGAGTCCAAGCTTTTGCTGGTAACTAATCGAATGGTTGTACAGTACAATAAGTGCAAATCCAAGAAAAAGGAAAAGCGTCCCTGTCCTACCAAGAAAGAGCCTAAACGGATGTGCGAGGACCTTATATGTGTCCCAGGTAGCCAACCACCAAACTAGTCAAGATATTTATGCTGACCTTTGACAGGAAATGACACCATCACTAAAAGCGTGCCTACTGGATTGAAAGTACTGTACAAGCAAGTCGACCTCTGCGAGACTGTCCGGAAAGTTCTAGGTCAATCTCAAGGTGACAAGTTCATAAGATCTCATCAAGCCATTTGCAAATCTTTCCCTCGCCTCGATCAGTTGAACACCACAGCCGCCTTCAAGTCGTTTTCAGACAAGGGCGTTATATCACCAGGAAACGCCAAGGTTTTTAGCGAGATTGATGATCTTATATATGTAAGTGTTTATGCCTATTTTCTGCAGGGGACTTTCTTATCGTTAAATCATAGAACGTCGTTAGATCAGGTTTCAACGTTGATAGTGATAAGGCCAAAGTCAAGAAAATGCTCCAATCGACCAAGACCGTCAAGTTTGCCGAGGGTCCTGAGGTATGCTATTTTATTCTTCTAGAGTTTGATCGAGAGTCCTGATAGGTCCTTAGATCCTTGAGTACATGTATTTACCGATCGCTGAAGCGATGGACTCCTGCAAACAAGGCGCTTGCGATGAAACACTGATCGAGAAAACAGTCAATGACGTTATGGTCTTTGCAATAAGAGATATTGCCATACTATTGAGATACGACGCTCTTATTCCTTGGAAGACGTTACTCGGAAATATGCAATCCATCTCTCAGGATCTGGATACCGCGTCTATAGGCTTGAAGTCAGCTTTAAGCACTGCACAAGACGCGCTCGATTCAAACAAAGCCACTTGCGACAAACTTGGTAGTTGCAAAGGGCCAGCCGTCTCTGCTTTTATCAAACAAGGTGACAATACCTGACCTGGCTGATAGAGGTTTCAAGTTTACTAACCTGGATCAGTGGAAGATATTCTTGCTGCGAGTAATCGCCTCTTGACAATTCGCGAGACATTCGGTGCCTTTAGCAATGTCGAACCACTTCTCAACCGTACTGTGGCTCTTTTCGACAACGCTGAAGACCTTCTTGGCGTGGAAGCAACCGTGGCATTGTTCAAAAATGGCAAAGTTAAAACCGCTCAAGATTTCTTACAGCTCGCGCCAATTATCAAACAAATACCCATCCTTGCAAATGATATCAATACGGGGCTTGATCCTTTCAGAGATATTCTGGCAGCATTCCGACACAACGCTACCTCGACCTTTAAAGCCCAAGAGAAGCTGACCAAGGGGAGCTTTGCTAAAATTGAAAAAGAGCTCAGCGCTTTTGAGACCGAAGACAGTTTGAATCTCATTCAGACGTTGTACTCGGTCAAAGACATCATGCAGAGGGACTTTTCTGGGTACCTTTTTGATATCAATCTTTCACTTGAGTGGTATGAGGAGCAACTCAACAAGGCATCTGCCACAAACGGGAGATTTTCTATGCAAACCGATGTTGTCAGTTACCAGCGATGGATCAACCTTCCAAGAATGTCTATGCCTTGCTCTAGACTCGCGACCAAGACGTATAGCAAGGCCGGATTCAGCAAAACGCTTCTATATCCCGAGTATTTCAAGTGCACGCTTGGTGGAACAACTAGCTTTCTACCCAAGGTTCAGTTGCCTTATATTCGGTTAACAGTGTGATAAGCCAAAGGAAGTTTGTTCGGTGGTTAGATCAGATACTAGTCCGTTAATCACAATTCAATTTTCTAGTGTAATTTGGGCTAATTCGTTTGCTCGTGTACAGAGCCCAAAGAATAGGTCCTCACTTAAATTGTTTCTCAAGGCTTTCGACGGCTGAAATCGTATTCCTGACATCCCTTTCACATTTGATCTGAGATTTCGCCTGTCTATCAAATGTGTCCTGGAACTTTTCGACCATAAACGGCTTCAGCACCGACTTTTTGCTTGTCGTGTAGTCGTATATGGCTGTGTCATCGATACATTTTGCAGCCAGTCGACGATGCTGATCGGATAGAATCCACGCCTCCATCAAGAGTGATGTGGACTCGTAGGTTGGGCGTTCAGCTAGTTTGTAGAGAACTGTGATATGATCGGGAAACGTCATTGGCTTGACAAGCATCATGTTAGGACACCAATATCATCGTATCGGTAGTGGGGGTTACATACGACTTTATACTCGGTTTTAATGCTCCTCAGGATAAGTCCCAGGCCTCGCGGTGTAGGTAGGTCATACCACTGGCTTCGCTGCTCATCGGAAGCGGCGTCTTCCGCATGATGCCGAACGAAGCGAACTCTTGCTGTTTCGACGTATTTGTTGTACATTACGTTATTCACGTGGCCTTAGGATAGTCAGTATAAGCTGGCCGAATCTTGGGTTTGAAGTCGTGCATACTGACCCTAGATTGTTGTCAGTCCTGTGCACATCAGGAAGAGTTGATGTCACATACCATGCTGTCCTAATCGCACGAGATGCCGTTAGCAATCATTTAGTCCCTATAACTAAGATCTGCATACATACCATGTCTCCCCAGAGCAATTGATAATGATCCAGACCTCTCCAAGACTTATCGGTCAGGTAGCCCTCTCTGCCTGCCAAGAGCTCAATCCAATCTTTTGTAGTATGCTGGTGGAGTTTCTCAGCTTGCGAAACACATTCAGCTGGGTACTTGGGGCTCTTCAGTTCTTGAATTCTCGCTTGGAGGTCGGAAAACCATCTTGAACTAAGCGGCTTTGTAGCTTGAGGGTCTGTAGAATTGGCATGGCTTTGCCGGGGAATTGTGCAGGTGTAGCAGCGCAATTGAACTTTTGGCACAGCCGCCAGAGGCCTGAGGGCTCTAGATCGTGTTAAACGAGGCAATATTGACATGATGCGGTGTGGCAGTGTAACGAATGCTTCACTGTGTTTTCTGAAGTTTTACGTATAATGCTGAGATAAGATTTGATGTAAATTTGTCATAGGGAGGAGATACCCGAGATCGTCGGCGATACCTCGGTTAAGTTCGGCGAAATCGGCAGAAGACTGCTGGCCAGACACGGATAAACGTGGTTTGTGATACATAGCTAGCTATTAAATAATACAAACAAGCACTTACAAGTTTCTTAATACCAGAAGTTTGCTGCATACTCCCAGCTATTTCTCGACCTTTTTAAACAAGGCAACGTCGACTATGGTTCTCCTTACATGGACCCGGCCACTTTGGGCCGCGTTTAGCCGTCATGGCCTTGTTCAGCGAATAAAGACTAGATCAAGACGCCCTCATTCATCTCTCAGCTCACACGTATCTATTGCAAAGAAATCACTGACATAAGGTCAAGGTATAAAAGACTGACTGCCTGAACGGAGTAGAGAGGTATTCGCCATGGCCAGAGGATTGTTGAGTTCATGTAGGGCAACAGATTCTAGCCCTGAGCTATGTTCGGCTGTACATTAACCACGACAGCTCTGGTCTCCTTTGTCAGATCTCATTGTTCAACTGTGATCTTCAATATGGAGGTACAGTAGAGAGTATGTCGTGAAATACGCTGCCCCGCTTAGAACCTGGTGTAAGCATTGAAACTGGATCCATAAAAGATATCAGGATAACAGCAGCAGTTATTTAAATGTAAGGTTAAATGGCAAAGCGTGTACATTTGTTTCTGAGTTAAAAATGGAATATCAGTGTGATTCCTAAAGTCCTAGCCCCTGTAATGGTTACGAATAGGTAACCGAATAGAAAACAATTTTCCCCTCAGTCATCAAATCTCCACTTCCGTTTTTGACTCCTCCATTTTCCAATAAGAACTTTCTGCTCCTCTTCAAGAAGAAATTGCGATATCAGCGCAGGTCAAGTAGACCTGAGGAGTCTGGAATGAGTTCCATTTGAAGGACAGGAGGGTATGCTCGGAGGCGTAGTCTGGGATCTTGATCTTTGCAGATACCGTGTAGCCGCCAGCAATCGAAGTATAGCACGAGTTGATTGGTGCATTATCAACACCTCGACATCCCTTGCCGTCATCATTGCCTTCGAAAGACTTGCAAGTAAACCAATCGTTGCGATGACAGGGCTGATCATTAGAGCAGTCAGGACTGTAGTCGCAAGCTTGGCCATCAACGTCGGTGCAAGGCAGGATTCCCTCCTCGAAGCAATCCTCGGCGGCCTGCTTCTCAGCCTCAGTGGGAATATAGTCGGGGTCGAGGAACTTGTCGACAATGTCCTGGTCCTGGCAAATGCGGTAGGAGTACATGCCGCCATGGTCACCGTTATTGTCGACGCACCACTGGACGTCAACAACCTGACCAGGCTTATAGGTAGCTACAGGCTCTTTACCCCAGTTTGCACCAGGCTGGTTGTAGTCAACACTAACTCGAGCGTTATAGCCGCATGGGCCAGTTCGTCCGACTTTGGCCTCGTCGAGATCGGGCCAGGCGGTGACTGGCTCCAGGATGGTGCATTCCGGGCAAGTATCGGGACCAGCCTAGTATTGTCAGTCAATGTTGTTGAGTAACATATCAGGACTTTCTTACCTCGGCGTTGAGACCAGTTCGGCTCATAGGCTGACTGAGGTATCCGTGTCCGTAGACAACAGTACACATGGAGGCGAGTGAAAGAACTTTGGTGAACATCTTGGTGGTTGTTGAGGCTTTGAATTTGGTTGCTATGGCTTTGTGTGATGGCTGAGTTTATTGATTAACCCATGGGAGCTTGGTACCTTTTTATAGACTTTGTTCAAGTGCATTAGGCAGGAAACATCCTTCTTTGATCACGACTATTGTGTTTGATCATGACGGTTCATCGCTCAACTTCCGAAGTTTCTGACATCACTTGGTGCTGAAAGGTTGATAAGCGGAACATCCACTTAGCTCACATGAGGTTATTCCACCTATCGTCCGAACTTCAACCCTGCCAATTCATTGCATAAGTTCCTGTTTTATCCACATTTTCTCTTAGTTAACAATGCATCGTGAACCCTTCGGCGCTTTTTGCGGTCTGAAACACCAACCATCCTGATTGACAGGTGTCATGATCAATTTCACGATAGATGTTTTGCGTAAAGGAAATCCAAGAAGAGATGGAGTCCGTGATGGAGGGTTGTATTGGATCGAGAGCGGGCCGAATATATGCATGCCGGGATGAATGCCAAGCTTAATGCGCTTAAATCCACCGGCAGGCGATCACGTTTGAGGCCTGTCGGACCTGAACATCATGCGGAGACTCCGCCTAAACCTGGGGATTTCGGAGGGTTCCGCAACCCCAGTTTGATTCACAGATCGCCGACAGGCCGACAATCTTATGCTGCAAATAATGTCATGCGATCTAAGCGCCTGTCTAGGGAAGATATCAACCTATGACCAATCACCACGTAGAGGACCCAGCTAACCTACCTCGGTCTGGTCCAGTCATGGTTCTTATTCTATCTCGATGGCGGACTTGTTTGTACAGAAATTCACACTTCAATACGATTTGATCAGCGTATGTGCCGTACTGCGAGGTTTTGACCTAACAATTCTCCATGAGACTAAGCCCTACAGAAGATCGATATCTGTCTTGCAGACTGGGGCAGCAGATCGAGAACCACATGTCAACCGTTTTCCCCAGCTTCAGATGGATACCCCGCGTCTTTGTCGATCACAACCACGTGGCGGAGACATGTCGGCCTCTCTTTGAACATTCGGCCCTCTATCGGTGATCTAACCTTATCTGTCTCTATGGGAAAATCTACCGCTGCCATATAGGTTGTTGCTTAGTATGGTTAGGAACAAACGGTCCGTCTGAGCTGTTAGGTCTTGTGGTCATAAGGCTTTGAAGTCCTTTTGAGAGGCTGCAAGAATACCCGAGGTGACTCTAAGACGACTTAATGATTATTGGTTACTATGAGAATTCTTACAATGGTCTCCTGGCAGCCACTGTTCAAGTTCTGCTCAAGTCTCTTGACCTCAAAGGTGCGTCGATGGCGAACACTCAACCTAGGCAGGCAATCATCTAGAGGGCCAGGATTTGCCTAGCTCTACCAGTCTAGAGTATTGGCTACATGAATTGGCTTTGATCGCCTCTTTCTAGGCCAG
The DNA here is from genome assembly GCA_030142105.1 of Fusarium sp. FL617. Taxonomy (NCBI): domain Eukaryota; kingdom Fungi; phylum Ascomycota; class Sordariomycetes; order Hypocreales; family Nectriaceae; genus Fusarium; species Fusarium sp. FL617. The sequence goes on along the minus strand of JAREIL010000034.1, from coordinate 905,351 downwards.
CAAGCCCCTTTCCTCTTAGTCATGTTGACAACGGCTACTCATATAAGATCTTGTTGGTTTGCCGTCTTGGACACTACCACTTCATTCGTCGATCAACCCAACAGGATGGCTAAGTATACACCAATGATACATACTCATAAACGTTTATTCATAAGCTAAAGGAATTTCCCAGGCTTACCACAAGTAGGGAGTTTCTTTCCTTAACTTTTGAACAATTTTAATTGTGTATTAGGTTGGAATAGCTTTGCATGGACATAAACAGCTTTCTGAAACATCAAAGCCCAAGTACTGACAATAAAGATGAGGAGATTAAATCCTTGTCAAGTATTTACTCCTAAGCTCCTGCTTTAAGGCCCGATAGTTCATATTTTCAGCGAGGTAAGGTCATAGCGAAGGACTGAAGAGGTACCTGCAAAGACAACAAGATTGTAGGATATTTCATGAGGAGTTCTACCTCCTCGTTATCTGACCTTTGAGACAATGAGTACCGGTATAGGACGTGAAATTAAGCACTGCCGCCATTCAAATAGACTTTGTACAAGTACTGCGCAATCCGTGAGAAGACGGAAGGCGCTCATGCGGGAGCCACGTGCCGTCGCCGAAAGAGGCAATTGTCCCAAAAAGGAAAATTTTTCGATGACCAGCAATTTCGGTTTTTCACGCAATGGTGACAGTTTGGCGAAAGTGTAGGCATTAAGCGGTGAATGCATTGCCACCGAAAATTATCTTTGACGCTGCCAAGTCTTGGTGTTGAGGCTGGGTTAACTTGGCAGACATATGACATCATCATCAAGGCGTCAGGCCATCGCCACCTCATTTGACCAACAAACTGAGCGACACGTAGAAAAGACAAGGCTAATCAAGGCAATCCTGACTTTCTGAAACACAAGCTGGAGCTAAAAATATGTTTCAAACCTGCTTCTATAACTCTACTCACGAGTTAAATAGAGGCGTTTCTATTGACCCCCAAACACGACATATTACTGCTCGTCTACTATAGCCAAAATGCGACAATCAATTCTTTTTTCTTTGTTTTATCTTTGGGACCTCGCCGAGAGTATCGAATTATCCTCAAAGCGTGGTCTAGCATATCATGGAGACGATCACGAGTCGGATAATCACCTCTTGACTTCCAACAACTCGGAAATCGCATGGTATTACACTTGGTCACTCTGGCCTGCTGAGCAGATTGGAACATCTCTTCCATTTATACCATTGATCCATGGTCTCGACGATGCATCAGATTCAGAACTTGAAAAACGCCTAAACAACCTTCCCGAGTCATCAACTCACCTTCTTACGTTCAACGAACCAGACGGCGAAACTGACTCAGGAGGAAGCGCAATATCCGCCAAGGACGCAGCTAAAGCATACTTGGAAAACATTGTTCCCCTGAGATCATCAACCAAATCTCGCTCTCGGGAATGGTCAATAAGCCATCCTAGCGTTACTGGATCACCACGAGGTCTCGAATGGTTACGAGATTTTAACGAGTCTTGCTACGACATTGACGACGACGGATGTCCGACAGATTTCATTGCTGTGCACTGGTATGGTGATGCAGACGGCCTTCAAAATTGGCTTCAAAGTTTACGCGAGTTCTACAACGAGACAGCGCCTGATGCTCCTTTCTGGATCACAGAGATGGCGCTTCCGAAAGCAGATGAAGATGCGACGTTGGCCATGATGAATGAGACTCTTCCAAGTCTGGATGACAGGAAAGATGTTCAGGCATATGCATGGTTTGGCGCATTCAGAACGGGTGATGCCAATGAATGGACTGGCAAGAGTGTATCGCTGTTTGACAGTGATGGCGGCTTGACCAAATTGGGCGCCGAATATTTGGGTGGCGAAGAGAAGGGATTTGAAGAGGGGATGTCGTCAGGAAACTACAAAACACCCTCAAGATGTCTTTTGCTGGCTGCAGTGCTTGCGTCGGCGATTTACTTGTGGTGAGGGGTATACTCAACGGCTGTACGATTTTAGACGATACTAGATAGTGATACCAATTATAGAGCGCGTATTGATTGAGTTTCGAAGCGTCATATGCCTGAAGGGAACACGAAATACACGCGAAAAACATCACCGCGTTTTCTATACTCTGGTGATTACTCAGCTCAACCCGGCCGCGACTGTGGGCCTCGAATGAATGAAAGGCCATTGCCATTGGGTGCAAACCTTGGTCATGATAAGATAAGTAGTTCACAATGAGTTTGAACCAATGATGAGAGCTCAAGCGAGAGACGGAAGACCCACAGAAGCTGTTGAGTTTTCTTTATTTAGGGTAGACTGCAATTATTGCGATATCGACGACAGGCCGACTGCTCCAAATGCATATCACTTCATTGCCGATGACTTGGAATCTTTCAAATCTAATTATCTGAGCTCAAATTATCGAGTCATGCTGTGAAGCTCAATATCTCAAAAGGCTAACTGCCACGCAACACAAAGAGCTTCAAAGATTTCCGTCACAACGTCCTAATTCACACGATGCTTCAGCCTTGCATTGTGAGATAGAAACTATCGTGAAAATTAATCAAAGCATCATCCATTAATAATTGAGTAGTCCATAAACCAGCATGTTTGGAAGATAAATCATACTAGCGACATTTTGGAAGTCAGATGTTTCGATCAATGAAATTCAGTAATTACTGTAACTGGCAACCCCTTCCTCCGAGCTCGCTCACAAGGTTTGGTTCCTGATGTTAGGCTGTCATCATATCACCTTTCAAATCTGCCCTGCATGTCACACAAGGATGATAATCCCAAGCTCAAAGTCAGCATCACGAAATGCAACGTTGATGTTCGGGTAAGGTACAGGGTAGGAGTGCCAATGACGTCAGCAGTTCTTCGCAAGCCTGCCACAATGACCAACTGCAAGGGTTCAGCCATCCACTGGTATTTTCTCTGACATAACGTGATTGAAGAGGAACAACGAGTCAATTGACACCAAACATCGCAACTAAGATTCGACCGCTTAAAAAAAGCCACTCTCGCGGGCTAGAAGCCTAGAAAGGGCAACTCTCGTATCCTGCCCTGAGCTCATAGAGCCGGTTAGCCGAAGCTCGAAGAAAGGCGCATTAATCACATCAGCCATCTGATCGCTTACCCCAGCCTTCTCATTCTCGGTGAATAACTCGGCGGGATACGGCTGGAGGCCTGGAGACCCCTCAAGCAGAAATCAGGTTGATTTCCCCGCGCGACGATCGCAATCCATACCCCGTGCAACTATGTCAACACTAAGAGCTCGCCAATATTACCCGAGCCAACCGCACCAATCGCCACTCGGCGGAAAACCTGGGGAAAGTTAGCTTGAACACTACCCCAGGAACTTTGCAAGCTCGCGTCCTTGCAACGTCCCAACGGCAAGTTTCCTGGATGACAATGACAGCCGCACCAGTCATGATTCGGTACGCTCGTCATGCGATCGAGGCTACAGGAGTTTGAATCCTACAATTGGATCGCATGCTAGTTGGTGGAAGTTGTTTTGTTTGTTCCCGTCGTACAATTGGGTCATTTTTTGTTTTCTATAAAGTCTCGCCTTTCTACTGCTCTTGGCTGGGGTAGTCTCCACTCTGTCACCGCAATCATGTTCTTCAAGAGTGTTGTCGTCGCTGCGCTTCTCCCTCTGACCTTCGCTGCCAAGAATGGCAAAGGCCCAGACAAGGATGGCAAATACTGGATCTCTGGAGATGGTATTAAGGCTGCCTTTATCCCATATGGTGCCTCTATCAGCAACCTTCTGATCGACGATCAGTGGGGAATCTCCCGAGACATCGTGGCCGGCTTTGACAATGCTACCCATTACAGCATTGACGAGGCACACCCTCATCTTGGCGGTGTCCCTGGCCGATACGCCAACCGAATCCGAAACAGCACCTTCGAGATTGACGGCAAGGACTTCCACGTCAAGCCAAACGACAACCCTACGAAGGAGTCACCAAAAGGTGCAGACACTCTTCACGGAGGACCTGACGGATGGGATTACCGCAACTTTACTGTTGTGTCCTACACCGACTCCAGCATCACCTTTTCCATTGTGGACCCTGATGGAAAGGAGGGTTTCCCCGGCGAGGTTGTGTCCTATGTGACATACACCCTTACTGGACGTGACTGGGATATCAAGATTGTGGCATTGGCAACCACCAAGAAGACCCCTATCATGCTTACCAGCCACACCTACTGGAACCTCGACGGCTTTGCCAACAACGAGACAAACACAGTCTCCAACCACTCACTTCACCTGCCCTACAGCGGCCAGCGTGTTGATGTCGACAACATTCTCATTCCCACTGGAGATATCATTCCCAACACGAAGGGATCCGTCAATGATTTCTGGAGCAAGCCCAAGCAAATCGGTAACCAGAAGGGCAACAAGGATTTGGAGAATAACTGTGGCTTCAACTGTACCGGATATGGTGAGTTCCAATCTGCATCTTGTTTTGTATCTGCTAACAATTATAGACACATGTTACATCGTCCAACGTGAACAGCTCGGACAGTACGATTGGCGTACTGAGGGACCCGTGGCCACTCTTTCTTCATCATGGTCTGGCATCCAGGTAGACATCTACTCTGACCAGGATGCATTCCAGTTCTACAGCTGCACCCAGCAGAAGGGTGATTTCCCTCTGAAGAAGACTCAGGGTCTTAAGGATAACGAGGACTTCCCCCGAACAATTCCTCAATACGAATGTGTTGTTCTTGAGGTCCAGGACTGGATCGACGGCATCAACCATCCCGAGTGGTTCAGAGAACAGAAGCAGATCTTCGAGCCTGGCGGTAACCCTTACGTGCTCCAGGCGAGGTACTCCTTCAGCCTCAAGGGAAAGTCGTCTGATTAGATAATGTGTTAGACGTTGGAGTTAATATAAGCGATTATTAAGCTGAAGATTATGTCTTCTGTCTGATCACTGCCGTGAACACGCTCCCATTACTCTACCACTACCACCTGTGCCCTCGGCTTTTACCACCCGCATGCTCATCAGATCTATCGGATATTATTCATCAATATGGTCCGGGTTCCAATGATTGGATTCTCATCTGATTCAGGCTTCAAGGTTACCGGAAGCAAGAAGTAAGTTTAGTGTTTTGGCTTATCATCCGCCTAGTTCCGGCTTCACTTCACTGAACCCCGAACGCCTTGACTTGGGTATAAGTCGATAAATTTCATCCAACAAATCCCATTTTAAATTGAAAATCCGTCATTCAAACTCTCAAGTAGTGTTAACGTAAGAATTCAATCAAGAAAAATACGGAAGATAGCTTATCAATCAGTTATCGGAACAAACAGTCTTTGGCGTCATATGTGGAGATGTTATCGCCGTCGGCTTGAATTCCCGACCCGGAGCTAACGGACCCCAAGCCGTTGACATGATACCGATGCAATCGCGGGGTATGCTATTCGACTTAACTCTATCATCTTAATTTTTGCACACCTTCAATCCATTCAACATGGTCGAAATCAAGCAATATCATCTCCTTCCAACGGATCTCATCCCAAACTCGCCCAGACCGTTGCTGCACTACAAGAATGTCTTGTCCAAACAGCCAAACAGCTCACACTGCGACCCTGCTGAGGTCTGGGACATGTTCAACAAAAATGAATGGAATGTAGAATGGATCTTCCGCTACGGACAGACACAAATGTCGCACTTTCACTCTGAGGCACACGAATGCATGGCAGTCCTTTCGGGCAATGCTACCATCCGATTTGGTGTCGGTGATACTTCCGAGGACCTTCAAGACAACACCTACGGGTCGGCCTGGGAGAAAGGCGGAGTTGAGATCGAGGCTGAAGCTGGAGATGTATTTGTCATCCCAGCTGGTGTAGCACACAAAACTCACGACACACAGCCCAAAGCCGAATTCAAACTCATGTCGCCAGGTGTTGGGCATGGCATTGAAGCTGATGACCCAAGGCAAGCGTTGTCCGAGATTGAATTGTCGGGCTATACGATGATGGGTGCGTACAACGGGGGTGAATGGGATTTTGTGAAGAGTGGAGGTGATTATGGAAAGTCATGGAGGGTTCCGAAGCCAAAGTATGATCCTGTTTTTGGTGCATCGGGTGAGGGATTGGTTAAGATTTGGCGCGGAGGTAATACCGAGGCTGATTCGGAGATTGTCCGTGTTGAGAATAGAGAGCGTGCGTCGAGGCTGTGATAGTCGCAGTAGGCAGTTGGTTCAATTCAAGAATACGAGAGAAATCTGTTAATAAGTCTCATCTTTGATGCTTTTGAGTAGGAAATTGAGACGATCGTCGCCAACGCACATCGAATCAGCAAGGAGACCAATCCGAGCGGGTGCGAAAGCGGACGGGTCAGCAAGGCTGGCGCAAGGCATCAAGAATACTCGAATTATGGTACGAAGAGCAAGAAATTTGGTATACTAATGCATAATAATTCATCCAAAGACCCGAGACCCGGAGAGCTCACTGAATACTGACCAAGATCCTATGTTTCTTCGATCCGGTTGGATGCACGGCTCGGCTTGAAGGCCGATAAGCTAATACGTGAACGGTTCGGGATCTCAGTGTCAGACTGACGGAGGATGACACAAAAACCCGAGCGCAGTGATGGCCGAAGAGTAGTATTGTAGGATTCATCAGAATAAACCAACAGACAAGTCCCATGGCATCATTAAAGCAACTTCGACGTACAGCACATCCGCCTCTATTGTCTAATACACATACTTAAAGAACTTGTTTTCCAAATCCGTCTCGTCAAGGAAACCCCTGTGCCATGCCTGTTCCTCATTCCCAGGTGCGTGCTCAGCCTTTCTGGATTTGTTTCTAGTCCAAAGTAGCACCCATAGCGCCACAAGGGAGCATATTTGAGCAGCGATGCAAAATAGCATCATGCCGACGCCAAGGGGATACCAGGGCTCCTGCTCCGTCTTGAAGAAGAATGGACCAACGAAATTACCCACACAGTAACCGATGAGTAGCATGGCGATGGTTGTAATCTTCTTGGTGTGACCAGCAGTGTTGGCCGTGGCTACTGACATATTAAGCGTTCCGCTTGCTGTGAAAGCAAAAGAAACCCATAAACATGCAAGCCGACCGTATGAATTGTCTTGCGGAAGTAGGTAAAGTCCTAGGGTGCCTGCAAGAAAAGGTATCAGGAATATGATCATGATTAAAATTCGACAGTTGTGGAATCGCGTAGCGCAGTAGCTGCGATCGTTAGTACAAGCCTTGAAAAACCAAGCATTACATACCATGCAACTAAACAAGCCACTAGTTGAACAGCACCGGAAGGCATCTGATACAGCGTGGTGTCCAGAGTGCTAAAGCCAGCGCCTTTGATGATGAGACCTTGGAACTGAAAGGTCAGTCAAAATCACCACACCAGGGGTAAACCTACAGCACTCAATCCTCCGTTGGGTGAGTTGCTCGTCAAGGCGAAGGTAAACAACAACCAGGTCTTGAGATCCGACATGGCCTCCTTGAACTGCTTAAACTTGAATCGTCGATTCTCAATACCAGTGCCGTTGTCTTTGACTCGCGAAATTGCATAGGCCCTTTGCTCGTCGGTCAAAAACTTGGCTCTCATTGGTGTCCCAGGGAGAGTGAACCAGAGAAATATTCCCCAAACAAAGGTGATGGCGCCCCAGATAATAAAGAGAAGTCGCCAAGAAGACAGAGACGCGTCGATGTGTCCGATACCGAAACTGGCGATGCCAGCAATGATGTAGCCAAAGCCAGATGAGCCAATCCATATACCCATTCTCAATGGTTGCTCTTCCCGTCTATAGTACATGCTGAAGAGCAGCATTGTGCCGGGCTGAATAGCAGCTTCGAAAGCACCAAGCAGAGTTCGAACCGCGGCCAAGCTACCAAAAGACTGGACTGCTCCATGACACATCAAAACAGTGCCCCAGATAACGACCTATCCCGTTAGAGTTGCCAACTGAAAGGGGACGAACATACCGTGGCTGACATGTACCGGTTAATCGGTAGTCGTTGCAAAAGCATGCTGGTTGGGAATTCCCATGCCATGTAACCTAAGTAAAAGATGGCACTAGCCCATGAAAAGTCTGCCTTTTGCAGACCAATTTGCTCTCGCAAACCAAAGACAGCTGCATAACTGATGGTATTTTTGTCAATAGCTTGAAGAGTATACGTCAAACAAAGGAGCGGCATCAACCGAAGATCAATTTTCCACCTCAAAGTCTGTGCGATCTCGGGACTGACTTCACCATCCACTTCATGGTAAAGATTTAAGGCTTCAGCTGTCGATGCATCATAAATAGTGGAAGTTTTGTAATCGGGGCTGGATTCTTTCTCTGCAGACATCTTGCTGGTTATGTTGGTTCATGAACTAACAAAGACTTGAAGGGAAGTGGGCTATATAAGTATGCGCGATTAAAGTCTTTCCACGGAAGAATTCAGATGCAGGAATCCCCAATACTACCTCTTCCTGTGCAGATCATCTGATTTACCATCCTTGGCCCCAAACCTGACTAGGTTTCCTGCAGGAATGTCCTAGATGAGGAGTCATCAATCGCCAAGCGTCTTTATCAATCAGTCAGGCCCCACAAAGCTGCGGAGGCACGCCGATATCCGGAGGTGATATACAAATCGATAAGCCAAGACTTTACAGTAGCATCAGGCGGCAATTTTTTCACCAGCGTGGGATACAAGTGGTTGAACTGTCCAAGGTCATGCCATGATCGGCACGTTGCAGTCTAGCCTCGGATGAGTAGATTGATAAGACATTTGCATCGCGACAGGCACTGTAGTGGCTTGATGAAGCGAGAACGGCTTGATTTAAATTGAAAATTTGTTTCTGCCACCGAATTTAGAAGCGGGAGATGTATTGTGAGTTGAATATCCATTGAGTCTTAGACTATAAGATGAATTGAGAATCTCCTGGAGTTGAGTATAAGTGCATTGCATATGTTTCCAGACAGCCAATCAAGATGAGCTCTACAGTGGTTAACTTCGAACATGTAAAGAGGTATCGATGTTACCAAAGGGAAATGTTAAGTGTTGTATGCCAACGCTACATAGCAACCATCACGCCTACTCTGTAAGGAGCCGAGGGATACATGTTCACAACGCGATCGTGATCTGATTCGTTATCGATAAGGGTTCGCCGGTTGAACAACAAAGCAAGCCTGGTCAGGATGAGCGTAGTGAAACAACGGCCCCTGTTGGTTTGTTTATGATGATTCATGGACTCCCTGGCATGTCAGGGGCTCACTAAATTTACTTAATCAGTACTAAATCAGAATGGACAAACATTGATTGGAGCATATACGATCACTTTTAAGATGGGATGTCTGAGGTTACATAAATTGAAGGATAGACAACTATAACCGTGATATAGAAGTACAAGTTTCTCAATTACATACCAGCCCTATTGGCAAGCCATCATTCCATAAATATCGTGTTCGCTGAGTAGAAATACATAAACCATCAAAGTCTTTAGTCCTCGACACCAGTAGGGTTGTTGCAAAGAATTCCTTGATCAAGCTGTATCTGTTAGTATAGCACGTGAACGATAGGCTTGCACTCACGATTGGCAAAACACAGCAGCGAGCCCGCTGTCCAATGTCATGACAGACAGACTGGAAATCAGTGGCGTTGGCCGGAACGGAGGGAGCTACTCTTGTCAGTCTAATTCTCTATATGTCTGTCTTACTTACGGTTTCCGCAGTCCAAGTCGGCAACTCCAAGGACATCTGTAGCACAACATTGAGAAGTACCATAGAGACCTGAGCAAGGGACGTATGCCTGGCGCTTCTCTGTGGCTGGAAGAGCAGAGACAACGCTGCCCAAAAGGGCGACAACAGCGAGAGAGAACTGCATGATGGGAGGACGGAATGATAGGGATGGAATTGGTAATTGAGATTGTGATGATTGAATTGACTTTCTAACGCAAAGACCCATACTTATAGACTTTCCTCAGCTATAGATGCCAAAAAATATTAAGATTATTCCAGCTGAGTTGGCCATCCCCAACGTCATCACTTCTTGACTTGCTCGCAATTGACACCACTCAAGACATAGAATTGAAGCCTTTGACGTTTTCAACGGTGATATCCTGGCCTATATCAGTGATAAGTGGACATTAAACCGGTTGCAGCGTTACAACGGCGAGGTACTGAGGGGCCCTTACAGCTCGACAGGGATGTTGAAAACGCAACGCATTAACGTGTCATGGCGATCAACATGTGACCTCAAAATGCGATGTCGGATTGGCAAGTTTCATTGGTCGGAACCTCGGGGGAAGCACTCAAAACGTGGCCCGACTACCGAAATAATCACACCAAATAGAAGTTTGCCTCCTAATAGTAGAAACAATTAAGAGCTAACTTTAGAGGCCAAACGGTAAAAGGCTCGGCAGATGTCATTTCTGTTGCATTGAGACGAAAGGTCCAAAAGTTGATTTGTTGGAATTGTTTGATCGATGCAATCAATTATAATTGTGCCAAGCTTCATGCGGCTAGATGGGCTGAGATCGTCATTTGTTCCTTGATACAGGCTTTTGCATTGTGCTGAGTTCCCAATTTGGTAAGTAAGTGAATGCCCCTTATAGCTGAGGAAGATCAGATCAGCTACGTGCCAGGCCTCCAATCCAAGATGCTTGCCACTCCGCTAATAGTACTCGACCCCGTGGAGCAATTTCTTTCGCCTTGGGCCTTGAGTGTTTCTTGCCTCCCCAACTTGAAATTGAAATCGCTCAGCCCCATGTTCGTAGGTATCGCCACTCTTGTCGAAATCTAGCTCTATCTGTTCGCATGCCTCTCCAGATAAACCTGCACCACGGAGGATATCGCTTTCCTTGAGTTTGTAACCCGATAAGACACTGATGAGCCCAAAACCACCGGAAACAGGCGCAGAGATGAGAATCATGCGAAGGCTCAAGAGTAGTATGCCAACGACTAGGTGAGAAAGAAGTACCAACGCAAGTATGGGAGACGCCCTAAGAACTGGGACCGCCTTCCAAGCCGTGTCTTTGCGAGGACACTCGAACTGTTCATTCTCGCTGGGTATGAGGTCCTTGACTGGATAATTGATGCCGCAAAATGCTGTCAGTCGAGACCAAAACAGTGCAGAGACTACAGCCGTCAGACGTATTTGCCCCTCCTCAGTCAGTTCTCTCGTATCCAATCCCCCCACAAAGTCGCTAATGAGAAATCTAGCGTCGTTAAGATGAAGCGTTCGGCAGTCACTTGGGAAGGGGCCCTCAAAAGTTTCAGTGCAGTCGCCTTCAACAAGGTCGACAGCACGCGGCGTGATCTTCCATTTTCCTTTACATCTGCGCCGTTAACTGACGAAACCAATGGCAAGCTTCTGGAATTCCAACTTTGTGGGCTTGATCTTCCTTGATTCCTTCTTGTGGGGTGTGAGAAGCATGAAGAAGCGATGCACTTGAGGATCTGGCCATAGGCTTGACAACCACATATGCTCTTTGTAAAGCGAAATGTATTGCGGTCTTTGTCCGGCGCTCTTGTTGTAAAAGCTATTCCACCAGTCATCGTCATCGCGATGTTCATTAACCTCAGGATCAAGCTTCCATGATAAAGCACTTACATTAGCAGCCACCGTGTATGACTGCTGGCTTCTGAGCTTGTTCCTGATGCTCTCAACATATGACGGGCTCGGGCCATCCAACATAGCTACTGAGATAGATTTGTCATCAAGCAGTAACATGCTGAAGTCGAACGCTTGTGGATGGCTAGGAAGCTTTTTCGGAGCATTGAACATCAATGGAATAGTTGTGTTGACCATGAGAGCCGATCCCGAAGCAAATCCGGTAAGACCAACAGGACTAGTAGGTCCGTAGTGACCACTGCTGTTTTGAACCTGAATGTTTACTCTGCCTCCATGAAGGTTTTGTATCCAGCACTTAGAGCCAACGGAAAGGCAAGGGAGGCAGATAGAAGAAGTGTCCAACGCTGGTCACCGCGACGCCCGTTCAAGAGACTACCCAATACACTCTTCTTGATAATGACATCGTAGTTTTGCAAAACACTAGCCCATCCAGTTTCAAGTTGCAAGAAAACAATAGTTGAGAGTTTGTTAGTGCAGAGATCCATGAGAGAAAGCATCAAGCCAACAATAATTAGTTGATACTTTTGTCCTAGATGTGCTGCAGTATCGGGTTGGAAACAGCAAATCAGACCAACTGCGCTGCAAAGAAAACTCAGTAGTAAGGCTGCGATTTCAGAATAGTCGCACAGGCGTCTCTTGACTGGTTTCCCTAGCCCATGGCGTTGTTCGCCGTAAAAGGGTTCATAAGTTGGAGACGTGTCTCTCTTCGGTCTCATCATAGTGAGTAGAACAGATGAAAGAAATCTTGAATGAATGCTAGACTAATGCAACCACGTTCTAGAATCGCTAACGCTTTGACAATAACAATGGTATTTGATGTATGCTAACGGAACAAGACTTACGATACTTCTGGAAAAACCAATGTTGAAATGGAGTTGTGAAAGACTAAAAAAAAGGGTTTCAGGTGTATTGGATAACTCCTCATTTTTATCATTGAGGAGTTTACAGCCTGATTCTCTCCAACATCAAACACACGAAAGCCTGCTTCCTCGGCTCAACCCAGACAAAAAGGTTGCGTGTCAGCCTGCAGAGTTTACCACCCTCTGACTATTTTCTCAGCCAATAAGAAGTAAAGACTCGAAGCTGAAAGTTACCCCGTCAATCATAACAAGACGCGGTCGGGCGAGGCGTGATACCTGACATTCAGAGAGTGGCATGTTATTTTCGGGTGGGTGCTGGCCTGACCGGTCTGACAGCCTACCCTTTGACCAATATTAGAGGGTTGGAAGCTAGACTTGATACACTTTTATGTGAGTAGCTTGTCAACTAAATTACGCATCCAAGAGTACAATGCACAAAGAATGCAAGAGACAGATTTTGTGTTCAAATATGCGAGGGGGCAATCTTTGAAGGTATACTTTAATCATGAAAAAAAAAAAAAAAGAAACAGTATTTTCAGCAGTCAAGGCTTCGCCCTCGAGCCTCGTTTCATAATATAGGACATTGCATAGGAAGGCTGCGTTCGCTGAGGATGTCTTTGATACGATGGCTTTTATTTAAAGGATTGGAAGCGTCTCAGCCTGCTTATAAAGGCTGGTTTCGGTTGTAGCTGCAGCAGCTGAAACCCAGCATCTTGTAAACCTATAGCAAGCGACATTTTCATCTAGACCGGGTGATGCGATTACAACACAATCTTTTCCTGTACTATGACTGAAGTAGAAGTGCAAAGAATAATCCGGCAGTGGTTAGTAAAGTATGAACCCAAGCTGTGTTTTATTCGCTGATTATTTAGGATTCTGCCTGATACACGTTTTTAGCATATTAGTCACTTTAATGCACAAAGAAAATCGTGTCTTTAGATGTGAGACCTTCCTTAATCACTCTCCTCCAAGTGTTAAGTGAGGTTTCTGTATATATATAGCATAATACCCTCTTGTTAAGTAATATCTCAGTATACATCAGTTGGGTAAAATTCTGGCAAAGATGAGTTGGCACTGAAACCATTCCACCGCCTGCGTAGATTGTATTGACAGCCTTACTAACAGTGGTTAATTTCTTCGCCAAATTACACAGCCAGTGATGGTTTGCAAACATTGTATGTGGATACAGAAATACAGTCGCCCTCTAGGCGCTTAATTTCTTCGTTAAAATAATGCATTCGCCATATGTTATCAGAGTCTCCACTTGGTGATAGAGAACATGCATGTGAAATATGTGCATAGGGTTGTACTATCAACTAAGCGACGCTGATACCGCTTTTTAATAAAAGCAAAGTTCTGATAAAGTTCGGGCAAAATTTCCAGAAAAGCCAGCGAATCCACAGAATTGCTATCAAGAATGCGGAAAAAGTTGCTCTAAAAGGCTACTGGATCTCTCACTTCTGCATGCGAGCCAATAATGTTACAAACCTCGGTCACGAACCGAAAAAGTCGCCGCATTCGACTCAGACAGGCTCCATTCTAGGCTCATGATTCTTCGCCACTGCTAAAAATTCAATGGCCTAAGTCGTGACCTGATTGGCGTCATTATGGATCTGGCTGGGTCTTTTTGGTCAGTCGAGAAGATTTTGACAAAAGGATCCACCGATAAGCTTAAGAAAAATGGATAGAAAATTGGGATCTAGAAATGTAGAAATCAGCTAAAAAGGCTGCCGAATCGCCCAAGGATCTTTTAATATGGACGGAATTTATTAACAAACTTTATAGGGCTGAGCAGATTTTCTGAACTTATCAGTCATCATGCCCAACACCAAAGAAAACCCGCCCAGGGCATCCCACGATAATGCCATTTACGAAGACGGTGAACCCCTCGGTCGCCGAACATCGGCTTTAGAGGAGGTTCCCACATTGGTGCCACCCGCTGGTTATCCTGGTATGCCTGTGACCCGAAGGAGGAGCACAGCATCGCATGCCACAGCAGCAGACGATGCACAACCAGAGGATCTCGCTTCTTTGGTCCGAACAGCTTCAGCAATTAGTCGCTATCAATCGCGGGATCGACGAGAATCACAAGACCATGTTTTCGAACTACCAAACATTCAAAGGCCTCGCGCCGTCAAGCCCGGACCTGAAAGCACTATTCGCGAGGTGCCATCAACTCTCACTACGCCCGTAACAACACGTCCATCTTCGCCTGTGCTTGGAGGCTCACCATCAGACTCTGAACTCCCTTCAGGAATGCAAACTCCTGCTGAGCATGAAATTGGTGTCGGCCAGATGTATCCCGATGTGGGAACCATTGCTTCTATGCGAGGAGCTATGATCCTACTTTGCACCTGTGGAGCTCAACTCATGGACAATGTCTTCATGACGGGAGTTAACATTGCGCTTCCTGCCATTCAAAAAGAGTTTGATGTACCGAATGGTGACTTGCAGTGGCTGATCTCAGCGTATACGCTCACGTTTGGTGGTTTCCTGCTTCTTTCTGGTGTTTTAGCAGACAGATATGGAAGAAGACTTGCATTTTGCGCCGGAATGCTTGTCTTGAGTATATGGACATTGGCAAACGCCGTGGCTACTTCGTTCATCCAAGTCGCCATCTTTCGTGCCCTCCAGGGTGTTGGTGCTGCTGTCACTGTACCTTCAGCTGTCGGAATCATCAGCAACTACTTTGTCACCCACGATCGTACAACAGCCTTGACCATTTTCGCAGCATCTGGAGCCGTCGGCTTTTGTCTTGGTCTTATCTTTGGTGGATTCCTTACTTCGTCACTTGGCTGGCGATACATCTTTTATATCCCTATGTGTGTCACAAGCACACTGGGTATTCTCGGATGGTTCGTTTTGCCCAAGGATAAAGTTGATCCGTTAGCACGACCTAAGCTCGATTTCGCTGGAGCCGGCTTGTCTACTGCCGGTTTGATTCTGCTGAGCTTCGTGCTGTCAAGTGGAGGCGAGTATGGATGGAGCAAACCATTTATTATTGTCTTGCTAGTGCTCAGCATTTCCATGATCGCACTCTTCGCCTATGTCGAGAAAAAGGTTCCGAATCCTGTTATGCCCCTATCTCTATGGAAGCTGGAGAACTTTGCCGCTTTGTGGATCAGTGGATTTGGTAAGTAATCTGCATCACACACGCCAAACTTTGCTAACAAGAGTCTAGTTTCTTACGGTGGTTATCAAACTTTCATCTACTATACAACACTCGTGGCCCAAGAAGTCAACGGACTCAGTGCAGGTCAAACAGCGATTCGATTCCTACCAATGGGCGCTACAGGCTTCGTCACGAGTCTTGCCATGTCCAAGGTTGTGCAGCGCTTCAACACAAAGAGTCTCTTGGTCGTCGGCATGGCCATTTGCGCCGTCGCTCCAGTATCATCTGCACTTATCAAAGACGAAGACAAGGACTTTTGGAAGCACGTCTTTCCAACTACTGTCATTGGTGTATTCGGTGTGACTATCGTCTATTGCACCATCACAGTCGTGCTCTTGGCGTCTGTGCCAAATGGAGTCAAGTCGCTGTGCGGAGGCATGATCAATACTGCGTTCCAAATTGGCAGCGGTGTAGGACTCGCACTCTCAAGTGCAGTTGTACAAGCTGTCGAAACCAGCAAGGGGCATGGTTTGCTTCATCAGTATAGCACAGGTTTATGGTGTTGTGTTGGTCTTGCTGGAGTTGGTATGGTTGCCAGTCTCGTTGGAGTAAAGAATGTTGGACGTCCACAGAATAACCTCGTCGTTGGACACTAAGAAGTTGAAGAAGATCACGATAGAAGACATTACGAGTTAGATATTCACATAAAAGCTTTCCTAGGTTTTATTTAGATTTAGTGTCTAATGCTATTAATTATACCCGAAGCCATGCTCTGGGTCTTTAAGTTGTGTGATTACGACACAGCGATCAAAACAAAGGGGATAAGAGCTGAGCTACAAGCTGTGATTGATATATTTACTAGGATGACGCTTTCACGAACAATTAATTGAGTAACAGCCTTAACTGATCATGTACATGCTTCGTATACTCCTGACACACTGCGATTTGACACGCAAACGCACAGCCTATACATCAGATCCTGCCAGACGTCTCAAAACATCATCCTCAAAAGGATAGTCCTCTCCCTTGATCTTGTCAAACACAGGAAGCAGAAGAGCTTCATCAATCTCCTTATACTTTCCACGCTCCATATGAATCAGTTGTCCATTCTTCGAGCTATCAGCCATTAGATAAGCTGTGCAGCGAGCTACGACTGAAGCGGGCTGCAACTCGACATTGATACTGTCAAGCAGATCCTTCAATGAGGGAAGGACGCTACTGTCTGTCCAACTGGGCGCCAAAGTGTTGACTCGAATGGGAAGCTTGGCAGCACCGATCAATGGGATGAGACCTCGTCCAAAACCGAGGACGCCGTGTTTGGCGGTAGCTAGCATTGTTAGTGGGAAAGCTACAAACGAGGATCATCTTACTCACAATAGTCAACAGCTCGAACACGCTGTAAGCCGGTTGTAGAGCCACTGATGACAATGCTACCTCCCTCAGGTTGTTGTCGCAGATAGTGAATAGCGAGAGTACATGTGTTGATGACACCTTTTAGACTAATGTCTAGAAGCTGGTGAGATGGCTCAATCAAATCGCCATTGTCGTCAGTCTGAGTGGACAGGTAGTCCGTGCGAGGTCCAATGCCAGCATTAGCGAAGACATGATCTATACGACCACATGTCTCCTTGGCTTTCTTGAAAAGAGCAAGGAGATCCGCCCACGATGTGACATCAGTCTTGATGAATGTGAATGAACCCTTGAGTTCTTTCTGAGGGGGCTGGACATCGCCGCTGACTACTGAAGCGCCAAGAGAGAGGAGCAGCTCTACAGTGGCTAGACCAATGCCAGATGAACCTCCTACATGAAGTTAGCCGTGATGTTCGGATGATGAACAGATCTGGACACGTGTTCCGTACCTGTGATGATGACAACCTTGCCATCGAGAGCCGACAGCTTCTCATCTTGGATAACAAACTCAGCCATAATTTAGACGTAAACAGAAAAAAGAATATGAGTTTCAAATGGTCCTGGTCTGTAAGGGGAATTTGTTTAACTTGTAGCAAGGGGTTGTATCAGTTTTATCACATAAGATCCCCGACTTTGGCGGGACCGAGGAATCTGGAACGTGTCCCACATATCGTACGGCATGTGATTGTTAATTCGTTGGCTCGAGAACTATCGGTTATAAAACACCGAAGTGAATAAAACCCGAGTCCATGGCAGCGCTCCGTTCCGGATGGTCTATAACACGGGAGTGTCCGTGATATCCTTGCTAGCCGAATATCCGGAGAACTTGGTCCCCGAATCGAGCCCCTAATTCTTCGGACACTGCGGACGTAGCAGTAGCTGCGAGAATATTTCCGCCGAAACTAGAGTGGCGATTCTCTCCTGAAGCTGAAGCATGTCTTTAGCCACTCGGAGAGTCGGCCCCATGTGTATAAGAGCTTGAACCATCGCGATGTTAGATACGATTAGTATTTTATTTACACAAATCATAGACTATCGTCCTGCTCCTCATACAACACTCAAGGTCTATTTACCCCATGGCTATAAGCAACCTGATATGCCAGATAGATCTCACCGACAGAGCCGCATAGATGATTTAAGATGATGCGTTCAATGACAAGGATCCCCAGACTAACAAAGACCCATTATAAAAAATGGAAGCTCCTCAGAAGGGAAAGGTTTAACGTCTAGCCATTCGGTCTGGACAAGGCATCTCGGGCATTCATTTACCAAACGATGAAAAGCTCCGCTTCGATGGTCGACTGTTAGTTCGTTGCTAGCTTGGTTTGTTTGCCACTTCCCAATTGTTTCAAGTAAAAACATCCCATTAATGTACCCAGGAACCAGGAACATGTCTGTCACTTTCTTGCATCGAGAAATACTGTCACTTTCATTCTCTCTCGAATCTTTGCCAACATGGCTCGTGTTGCGGGCGATGGCGTAGCTCTGCTGTACGTCGCCATTGTCATGCTAACGCTGTCCTGGATCTTTGCAACTGCACGACTTGCGGTGCGCAGATGGAAACGAAATCTTGGGCTGGACGATTGGCTCATGTGTGCGGGCTTAGTATGCGACTCGACCGATATCTCGAGGCCTCTGACTTACACAATCGCAGATTCTGTACACGGTAACGTCGGCGTTGGTCATCACTTGTTGTTTTCATGGCGCAGGCCAGCATAGCAAGCATCTTGGGCCGGATGATATAATGATGGGAACCAAGGTATGTCTGGCCGCATAATGTCCTCCTCCACGCTAACCATCCGTGCCACAGCTTTTCTTTATTGCCCAATTCTTCTACTCCGCCTGTACCGTCCCGATCAAAGCCAGCATTTGCGTCACTATGCTTCGAATCTGTGATTCACGCCGTCGATTCGTATATACGCTCCGAGCTATCATCGTGGTCACCATTCTTACATCCATAATTTTCATCCTTGTTACCGCCAACGTTTGCCATCCGATCACGACTCTTTGGGGTGAAACAACACATGGCGATTGCAACCCGAAGCTCAACAGTATTATTGGCTTCTTCTTTTCTGCTGTCTCAATCTTGACTGATTGGATTTTGGCTATACTTCCGTGGATTCTGCTGTGGAATATCCAGATGAAACCCAGAGTGAAGCTGCCTGTCATGTTTATGCTTGGACTTGGTGTTTTGTAAGTATTCCTTATCACCCGGGCGCTCCAAACTAATACGTATTAGTGCAAGCACCGCCACCGTCGTCCGACTGCGATACCTTACGCTATATAACAACCCAAAGGAGTTCGTGTACAGCACAGGAGCCATTGGCTTATGGTCCATCTTGGAAGAAGGCATTGGGATCATTGCCGGATCAATGCCGTCCTTGCGACCACTACTCAGCCTCCCGCTCTTTGGCCGAACTGCATACTCCAGCAACACTGGTTCAAACCATATATCCGCCCACCTCAATCAGCCGCAGGCCTCCGTTCGTGGTCCTGGCGCCTCACACAACCAAAAATCGAGTATCGAGTTACACGACTTTCGATCCAATGTGACAACAAAAGTGGGATATGGGCATGAGGATAGATCACGGCAGAGCATTGACAGTGGGAATAGCCAGAAGTACATTCTGAAGCAAACGCAAGTCGTGATAACAGAGGAAAATTCCCGCGTGTAGATAGAAAAGCATACAAAGTCCAACCTCATGATTCGTAAGAGTAGTTTATTCCTCCCTCCTCCTTGTTTTCCTCTGAAGCTTTCCTCCATTTCGCGATCCATACGTCGCTCGCTTGTTCGTCTTGTTGCCGATCAAAGTCAAAATTTGTAGGTCTGAAGGTATATCTTCGTTCTCATCTCGTCGTCTAAGATAGTCCAGTAACTCAGATAAGAGAAACGAGTGCGATCCGCAGTAAGCCGTGATTGCTCTTCCAAAAGCCACCTCATGCATCAGATCCGATCGTTCGAACCAGGACCTTGTGAGTAGGTTCACGATGGCTGAAATTTTGTCCTCGTGTGTGGGTTCTTGTTCAGATCCAGACTCAGATTCAGATTCAACGGTAGACGAACTGTCATCCTCCCACATTGCGTCATCCTCGTTGTGATTCTGTGTTTGGTCCCCTCCTTCAAGACGTTCCGTGATGGCGCTGCGAGCGACTTCAGTTTCATCATCCGATACACCAAGCCAGGCCACAACAGACTGGGCGCGACAATAGATTTGCGTAATCATGGATGTATGGTTGACTTGTTCGTCGACCTTCAACGGATCGATACATACAGCGTCAATCCATATCGGCCTCCCAACTTGAATAACCCGGGTTGACGGCTGTCTTGACTCAGGATTTTGGTCAAACTTGTAAACCAAATCCTCAACATGATGCCACTGATCCGGCTTCATGTAAGAAAGACAATCTAGTGGAGTGCGACCGTGAGAATCGACTATCGTCATGCTGGCGCCGTGATCGAGGAGGAGGTCAACTATATGAAGATGTCCATTCTCTGCTGCGTAGTGTATGGCTGTTTCACCAAAACAGTCTTGAGCGTGGATATAAGCGCCTTTCTGTAGACAATCCTGGACGGTTTGTATGCGGTGTTCCTCGGCAGCTTGAATCAATTCAGTTTTGTCAAAAGGTTCATGGCGACGATCAACTGGGTCGTTGACATCTCGTGCCATTTTCAACGCCTCGTATATGTTCCGTGGCACATATAAGATTCTCCCATTGACGGCGATTGGGTATTGATGCGTGGGCCCATAGTTGTCGATATCACCAGGCTTGACCTGTCGCGGATTTCCTCGAGTTGAGGAGATGAGATCGTATTCGGGGACATTGTTAATATCCACTGATTCCAATATACATTCGATGAGTGGGACACCAAAGATTGAAGGTGGTGAGAGTTGGTTTGGTCTTTTGACGAATGAGAGTAAGCGGATTGACGATGGAGGTATTTCATTGTATTCGAAGTTTTTGAACTCAATTGGAGGAGGCTGGAAGTTGGAATTCATTGTGATTGTGAATGTGAAGCATGTCGTGAATTACTATATTTCGTATATCTCTGATTCTTATAATCCGTGAGCTTAACGCTATTCACTAAAAAAAGGTTTGTATGCCTATTTGGCTGCAGGCGACAGGGCATTCTGCCTAGCACAGCCTCCACTAAGTGGATATTCGCAGTCAGCAACTCCTACGGACCCTCGAACTTGACGATACGAATCCAGCCCCCTCATTTTTGGGACTTTGGAAAAGAGGCATCCCACCTGAAACAACATATCTCGAAGTCAGTTGAGGAACATTACTTGTGCAATGACAGTCATACCTCGGGTCCTGTCTGAAAGCCATTCAGTCAATATACAGTAGCCGATAGTGTAACATTTACGCTACACCTCCACGACACTATCTGTTGCTTGTTCAATAATTAAAACGTGAAAATCTGATTACTACCTCATATTTAAACCTCAGCTATTCATTAAATTGATACCGACGTCCCAGTAAAAGTTGCTCAATCCACCAGCACTATCCTCCGCTCGTACTCCACCAGGTTCACCAGCAAGCAGACACCTCAAAGTGACATCTCTATACGTCTCTCCCATCCAGAAAGCCATGTCAGATCTGGTCTTCTTGATAACCGCCCTTTTAAAGTCCTTTGGTGTCAGAGAGTTAGCATTCACCTTTCCACCAGATCCGGATTCGGCCACCCGCGCGATGGGTTTCCAAAAGCCGATTTCGACTAACAACAATCCCAGAGCGTAAATGTCGTAAATCCGCTGATATTTCGTTCTTTGTTCATCTTGTTCTTGTGCTGCTGCAGTCCCAGATCGAAGGCGCTGTCTAATTTCGGGATGCAGGTAGACGACTTCAACGTCTTCTACGGGCGCTGAAATAGATAATTCAGTTGGCGAGTCTGGGCGTGAGATAGCAAAGCCTCCAATGATTGGAAGACCGATATCTAGCGGTGAAAGTGCAGCCGGATCAGAGGATGTAAGTGCGGCGGCTTGATCCACGAGAAAAGCAATATGTAAAGAGCTGAATCGTTCGTGATGCCACTGAGTGAGTAGGAATGTGTAGAAACCCATTGCTAGTTTTGAAGCAAGCTGCAAGCGCTGGTTTAAGGTAGGTAAAGAATGCTGGGCATTCCGTCGACCACTTGATCTGTCGGTCGTTACCGGTCGCTGGGATCCAGGCAGCATCTCATATAGGGTGACAACTCTTGTCGAGGATGTAACATCCTGAGGCAAGGTTGATACAAGACCGAAAGATTTCGCACTGCTAAACTCGACGAGACCAAGTGACGGAAGAGTTTGTAAAGGCGACAGTGGTCCGATCTGTTGTAGAGAGTACGATATTTGTGATAATCTTTTGCGAGCAAGCTTGACAAGTTCAAAGTCGTAAGCGCCGCGTTCGTTTCGTGGAAAAGGTATCCATTCAATTAGAACCCGACAAATTTGTCCATCCTCAGATGAATACTGAGCGACGGAGTACTGATGTCCACCAAAGACTTTCGCCGCATCCAAACCCTGGAAACTGGTGACCTTTCGCTCCATCCTATTCACAATAGCGTCCAGATCATTGCTCACTAGAGCACCATCTCTAAATTGTTGACGCAAGGCCATGAGCTTGGCGCTCTGACTCAAAATTTCGTTACGATCAGTGGACAAGTTCGAGATGTCTCTGATATTGTCTGATGTGTCCAGGGCGTAGCCTGCGATGCCAAGCTCCAGGATGTTGTCTCGCAAGTTCTGTGGTAGTATGCTGTACAGAGTGTTGTTCCAGTAGATTATAGACTCCAATGAACTGTCAAGTGCAGCTTTGTCTGACTCTTGGTTCCATGGGCTCGCGCTGTGTTTGATCCGTGTTGTCCAAGGTGTGTGCTTGAGAAGATCATTAGCAAAAGCTTTCAGACGTTGTCTGGCGTTTGATGTCTCTCCAAGGTTAACACTATTGATCGTTACTGATGGCTGTGCTTGCGCGACAATTAATACACCATTGCGCTTAAGGATCAGCTCAATCTTTTCGAGAAGCTTGAGCACACTCGTCGCGGCGTCCACGATTGGGTTGCCGAATTGTTTGTGTAATGTGATTTGCAGAGGTGATGTCTGCAAAGGTACATTGATTAATGAACGCGACGATCTTTGTGAAAGGGCAAGATGCTCCAAGGCTGTCCACCATGTCTGGAAACGAAAGAATTCCATTTCCAACTTGCACATCCAGTCTGCAACATCATCTCCAAAATCCTTCGCTTGTTGAATGACGCGCCACGCCTCCAATCCTTTTTCGAAAACGGCGATCAGGCCGCCGAGTCCAATGATGAAGGCTGGAAGTTCGAGACCAGACATTTTGAGTTATCAGTGGTTAAAGAAGATAGATTCATAACTGCCGAGGTCGAGTCAGATAAATAAATCAGGCTGACAGTCTAGACCGAAAGCCGATGCATGCAGGCGGGTCAGTAATAATCGACACTTTACCTAACTTTAGGATAGGCTATTATAATAACTAGAGCATCCTTTGGGTTAAATGATGACTAAAGTGGTTTATTTATTTTGCTACCTCCACCTAAAGTTAGGTCAAGTGCCGATTATTTACTCCACCGTCAGGCATGGTAATCAATAGTTCCAAAACCCCTCAACCGTGCCGCAGAGAATGGTAAGCTGAAAGCTGAGTGATCACTCGTGAGACTAAACTCTAAATCTGATTGGTTTTCAAGTGTCTAGACCTCCCAATAAAACGCCACGGCTGCAATGTATCACATCCTGGTTTCAGCCAGTCAGCCTCATTAGGCATTTCGGCATTCCTCGTACTTAAGACGCGAGGCCCTTATCAGTATGCGACACTTAAAAGCGCAAACCTATGAATTTCATTTTCAGTCGTGATGGCTGACTTTCAGTCATTTTCCACTTATTCAGTTGCACCCACGGCAACTGAGCTTATCAATCGTCCCGATAAAACATACGCAGTCAAAGGACAGGCAGAGTTCCTCGCTATCGCTGTCGCTCTAGAAGTACCCATTCTCAGTGCCCAAAACAATGTCATAGCAAGCATGAATATCCTCTCTGCTGGAGCTGGGGCTTCATTTTCCGTGTTTGCCTCTGCAGAAGAGCTGAGTTTAGATGAGGAAGAAGACTTTTTGAATGCAACTCCTGGAGTACGGTCTTGGATCGCAGAGACTAAAGAGAGTCAAGGATTTCAGAGCTACGTCACAAAAAAGATTGTCACTGCCCCAGGAGTTAGGGATGACTCTCGACAGCTCGCTGCTGTTATCAACGAGATACGGATTCTCTCTAGCGAAACCATTCGAGATTGCGACCATATAGTCTCTATGCTGGCTATTTCTTGGAGCGAGTCGCCTAGTGTTGGAAGATTCTGGCCCCAGGTCCTACTCGAAGCCGCTGACGAGGGTACTTTGGCTGATTATTTGTCCTCTAACAAGCTAGACTTCAAGTCTCAACTAGCAATATCCATGGAAATAGGTCGTGCACTCCAGGTCCTTCACTCTCATGGCATCGTTCATGCTGATATCAAGCCGGCAAATATCCTAGTATTCACTTCAGGCTTCAATGAGGAACAGCAGGATATAATGGAACAAACCGGAATCGTCCCAATTAGAGCAAAACTTTGCGATTTCGGATATGCAGTCATTCTTGACGATTACAAGTCAGAAGAGCTATTCCAAGCGAGAATTGGCAGTTTCCCATGGATGGCTCCCGAGCTTGACGCTTTAGAAGCCATACGTTTGGAAGATTTGCACAAAGCAGACATTTACTCGTATGGATTATTGATAGCCAGCATCTTCATGAATGGCTGTACACCCTTTGATTACATGACCCCGGAGGAAATCTCGATCGTCAAAACAAGACCACTGGACCACGTGTTCTCTACAGTCACAGCACTCGTGCACAGCATCGAGTACGTTTTATCACCGACCGAGCACCAAAAAGAATTCATACAGGCTCTTCTGACGGGCACGTGTGCGCCTTCTTCCTTGGATAGAGTTTCCCTAGCAGCTATCCAGAGTTTCCTATTCTTAGGCCTTTTGCAACAGCTTGATCGTGGACAACCAGCAATACCAATGGAATGGTTCCGGGACCTTCGAAATGCTGACGGATATATGTATGTTATATCCTCACTTTATAACTACGCGAGGCTCATTATTCTAGGGATGCCCTTATAGCCTTTCAACGGAAACACTCGGGCGTAGGTGATCTGGTACGTTACTGTCCACTTGAAGGATGAAGCTAATCATTTCAGTTTGATGATCCGGATGTACCTGACGTACTGCTTCAACTCCGTGAGATTCGAGATGCAGTTATTTCCATCAAAATTGGAGATCCCGAGTTTGAAGAACAACTCGCAAACTACTTTGAAGATCACACTCCGGAACCAAGTAATCTTCGAAGGTTTAGAACGGCTTGGAGATCAGACGACGTCCTTCGAGAAAGCGAAGATTTTGTCGATCGAATGGATGAGATTTTTGATCAAGCAATTCTCAAAGTCCCGGGT
Source organism: Fusarium sp. FL617 (assembly GCA_030142105.1). Lineage (NCBI taxonomy): Eukaryota > Fungi > Ascomycota > Sordariomycetes > Hypocreales > Nectriaceae > Fusarium > Fusarium sp. FL617. Next base: position 879,916 of record JAREIL010000034.1, on the reverse strand, counting down.
GTGAGTAGATCATGCTTTGTTTGACCTCTCTGACCTGGTTAGTTTGCGTTCGAACATTCTCTCAAACCTTCTTTGTTCCCTCGAGTTGCTCTAGAGGAAGTCTTTCGCGATTTACAAGACACTTGCGACTCCAACTACATTGAAGAACCTGCTGCTCCATTCAACCTAGCTGGGGCGTATCTCAACGGAACAATTGTCGAGCCATCAACCGAAATGGGTCTCAGATACCTAGTAAAGTCAGCCATGCTTAAGAACCCAGAAGCAGTGTCTTTGATACTAAACGTCTTCGATGCCTGTGACAGCACACTACCAGAAGATGAAAAAGACCACTTATTGGACGAGATACGCGACTACGGAGTCAAGGCTTTGGGTCAAGCTCAAGAGACTCTATTTGACCATTTAGTTCCACGGCACATTGAGCACCAAAAGGTTCTTGCTGAGACCTGGACGCGCAAATGGCCTGAGAAGTATTCGCAATATTTACTTACTTACCGCAAGGCTGCCAACACACTCTTGCCCCTTCTTAACAATCCCTTGTACTTGAAAGCCGAGCCAAAGACCGGACATCCTGAGTTTGATTCTGATCAATTGGCCTCTTTCAACGAAAGAGGCCCAGATAAGTTGGACATCACCAAAAAGCAACAGTTCAAGGACGAAGTCACTCGTCTTGGTTGTCTCAACTCATGCAACAACAATGGCTTCACGCTACTACAGACCGCAGCAGTCAAAAACGATCTCGACCTTGCAAAGATCCTTGTGATTGAACTTGGTGCCTCTGTGAATACATATGGCAATACCTACGGCTGGACACCGTTGCTTCTCAGTTGTCATTCCGGTCATTTCGATATGGCCAAATTTCTGTTGGACAACGGTGCTGATCCCACCATCAAAGAGACTCTTCATAAAGCGACTATTCTCCACTCGTTGAATCGTTTTACTGAACGTCAACACTGCGAGGAGATACTCAAAATTGCTTTGTCGGCTGGTATCGACATTAACAGCCGTCTGAAGAGTGGAGCCACGCCCCTTCACACGACTTTCTCGGGCTGGGATTACTCAAGAGGTGCTGCTGCTGAACTTTTACTTGAGTATGGAGCAGATCCGACTAAAGAGGCTAATGAATGGGATGGAGGACTCAATTTTGTTACCCCAATAACATATGCTGCCGAGAGCCTTGATGTTAATCTACTACGGAAAATGGTATCAGCGTCACAGTCTCTTATATCCAAAAGTGGCTCATCTGCACGACAACTCAGCAGCACCAAAGCTCAAGCACTCAGTGCCCTACTCAGACGAACACGGTTTCACTGTATGAGTGTGGGAGGCAACGGGTACCAGATCAAGCTGGAGGATATCATGTCACTACTCATTGACGATCAAGTACGCGCCTTTTTAATTGCACGACGACAGAATCCGGATCAACCTACTGATCCTTTTCTCGCCATGTGCAGTCAAGGAAATGCGTGCTTTATGGAAGCATTCCTGAACTTGTTCCCTCAAACTGTTGTCGATAATCCGTCTTGGGAGTTACCCCGGACATTCTTGCACCTAGCCATAGAAAGACGAAACATTGAAATGGTGCGTCTTCTCATTCAATATGGAGCAGATCTTCTCACCAAAGACGTACGAGGTCGAAATTCCCTTCAAGTTGCGGCGCATTACTTTCCGCAAGTTGTTCCAGAATTTGTTCAAATCCTGGAAGACCTACCCTTGCACAGGCGACAGGGTCAAAGCGTCAAGGACATTTTAGAGCACCGAGATAACTCTGGCCACACTCTTTTTGCCCAGCTTCTTATAGAAGGTTACGATGACGAGCGTCAACTTGCAGAATCGCTTCGTGTCAAATACAAACTCAAACACGACTACCCGATGAAGGAAGATGAGGATTGGATGACTTTTGGTGGTTACATGGTAACACTGTCAGCTGCCCAAGGCTTGATCCCCATCGAACACATTCAATATTTGCTTGAATTAGAACCTCCACTTGAGTTTACTACCAACTCTGAGGGAAAGACTTTACTAACCATAGCGGCGGGCGGTCTCTCTGGCTGTAAGTACGCACCTAATAAGTCAACTACATCTAACAGACCGCAGACCAAGATTCCTACGATCTAGCTTGCCATCAGATCACTGCACTGCTTTTGGACAAGTATCCCGAGTACGAGAGGCTGATGCAAACTTCTGATGCTCAAGGCCGCTGCATTCTTCATGTTGCAGCTTACTGGTCCAACAAGACAGCTCTTCAAATGCTCAAAGACCATGTACACCGCCACTATCCTGAGATATCACTCCCATGGAACACACTTGCCAGTGGGAACTCTGTTCTGGATCATGCCACTCTCGGTGTTCAAGAGAGGTCCCTCGCAAGATGGGGCACAGAGATCAACAAGGTAGCTACTAGGTCTACTAAAAAGGCCGCGTTGGCATGTTACGAGTTTTTGCGTGAGAACGGGGCTTTACACAATTGGGAGTTTGAAGGAATAATGGTGGCGTAAGTAAATAAGGCTCAACAATTTATAGAGCTAATTAATACTAGGGCACGACCGATCATGTATGAGTTAAATCCTATCAGGATTAGAATCTTTATAAGAATGGCTACACAGAGGCTGGGACTTGGGGAACCAGACATAGATCCAGAGAGTAAGTCATGTCACGTCGTTACTTGAGTCCTTCACTAGCGACATCTAACTTGCTTAGGATGCGTTGATATCGGCGATACGGCTAGCTTTGGCGCAACACTCATTCGGGTTCCAGTTGTCGACCTTGTCTGGAAATACGATAATTTCATCATCAGACACTACAGTGTCCGAATTTCTTCTCATCCTATTCAAGGGTTTGACCAATTCTACGGATGGATTGAGCAACGAATGACAAAGGATGAACCTCTCTGCAACAACAATCTTGGACTGCCTCCGGGGCTTTGTAAGTTTCCGCCAATCTTGGCAAGGGACCATTGATTAACGTTTTAGGGCCGTTCATGACGCTCAAGTATGAACACCGTGTACCGCATACACAGGAAGTGGTGCGGTGGAATAGGCCGGGTCGTATCTGGACAGAAGAGGAACGTGATGGGTTGAAAGGACATTTCTCAGCTTTGTGGGACGCACTTTTCGGGAGAATTGAACAAGATTTTATTGCTAGACTGACTGGGGGCAGGGTTGATGACTGATATGCTTGATATGAGGCTTGTTTGACGATGGTCTTTTGTTGTTATTGAGTTCGCTATGCTGTTGAGTTGTGTTTAATAAGATGCCTCAAGAAATGGCGATAATGACGACTTATTTACAGGCCTTCTTAAGATCCCTCTTCATCAGTACGATCTCAGAAATCCTGTCCTCGATTTTGCAGAGAAAATTAGCTCTTCCTTTAAAGACAAAACTTGTCACTGCCTCGAGAATCTTGTCCACAATCTTAGCCATCCTCTTGCCATCGATTGTTCCAAGAGCACCCGCAATCACAGGCTTCAGCTCTGGTGGGAGATCATCGCGTAGTGAAAGAAGCAGCGGTGCGTCGAAAAACGATAGATGTTTCGTTCCATCGATGGTAATGAGCATCTTTGGTCCACGAATTTTGTCTATGAAATCGCCAAAGTATGTTGTCCCATTTGCTAGTGTCTCTTCGCCAACGAGAAAGAATGGCTTATCAAGGCCAACTTCCTTGACAGACCCAAACAGCTGACCGTCGAGATCCAGTCCGCCAAGAACGCGGTCGTCATCGAGAGCGACCTGAGCTGATGTGGCACCGCCAAGAGAGTGGCCATACAAGAATATCTTGCTGGTGTCGAGTTTAGCGTTGATATTTCTACCCAACTTTGACGATGCTGAGATCTGATCAATGAGAAATGATACATCTTGAACCCGAACCTGTCGTAGTGTAACGGTTAGTAAGAGAACTAAAGGACATGGTTCCACAAACCTTGAAAGCCTTCTCGGTCTTTTCACCACCTGCTTCGTCGGGAGTGAACCCGTAAACAACATCCCCATCGGGGAACTCAACTACAATGGCTTCATATGGATGGTCGATGGTGATAACGACATTGCCGTGGCTGGCAAGCGACTGGGCCTGGGCAGAAGATAATAGCCTCGAGGAACTGAACCCGGGAGAGAATATAACAACAGGCCATGATGATCTTTTCTTCGATGATGCATTGCAAAACTCGAGCTCTAATCCTTGAAGAATAGTGCTAGGTAGTCCCATGGACTCGACCATCTTTCCATATGTTTTGGCAGTCGCTGGTGTAAGGTAATCGATCTTCTCAAACTCGCATTTCTTCTGGTCGACATCGACCGGTACAAAGAAGGATGTCAAAATTCGTCGCTTATGTGGATTGGTTTCCGGTGCGTACGGGTCCCATCGAGACTCATCAGTTAACTCCACGACATGATGTGACACAGGCCAAGGTCCCGAAGGTCCCGAGACGACGATGGCATGCGCCAAAGTCGAGAAGAAGAACAAAAGTAGCAGCATGACTGGATGGAATGCAGCTTGGTGATGCATGGGATGAGTTGTTTCGATCTGTCCCTGAGAAGTACAAGGAAGATATCTGGGACGCCGGTGATGAGAGACTTTTCAAACAGGAAGATGTCAATTTGGCAAGCGAAGCGAGAAATATATTGCTTATACCCGTGTCGATCATAACCCTCTTCGAACGGCTGTTGGTCGAAATCTGATGACGAAGCAACATGCCTTGGCGTAAGCAAGATACGACGACCAACAGTACTCGAGCAGTATAACGGATCGCGCGGAAATTGCGGTCCCAACAACTTTCTCACTTTCAATCGATCGAGATGGTGAGAAATCCATCGACTAGACTCTCTTGTCCATGGCCCGACTGGTCTAAGATTCATAGTCTCTGAGATGGATGTTGACTTAACCCTCAGCCCATCAACTTGCCGACACGTGATTTGACTGACGCTCTGGAGTCCTGTTGGTTGCTATTAGGTAATACATCTATTATCCCCACGTCATTAAGGATTCTAATCCTCGGAGTGGATTAAAATTGCAGTGCTCGGATTCGGGGTCATCCTTGCAGGTATATACCATGGTGCTTGTTTGATCAGCCAACCACTTAACTCATGGCTCGTGTTCCAATTTCTTATGTCTTAATCCAAGGAAACATCAATTTACTCCTGAGTAATCAACTGAGACGTGGTCTAGTGGGGGAGGGGGAATTTCAGAAAATACATATTTATTTATCTTTAGAAACATATAATAATAATGAAACAATAATTAGTTACAACAGATTAGTTTTCATTTATAGCCTACTCTTATTCCAACTTTCATTAATTCTATTATAAATCAATTATAATTTTGGTATTATAATAGAGGTGAAGTCTTGGGTTTAAAGTCTTGTTCCCCCCCGAAGGTAGTAAAGACATATAACGAAGCGTACGCTATAGCTGTTGATATAAGCTTTTTTTTTTCTGATTGCACATGCATAGATCTCACTACCACCGAACATAGTGTAATTGAGCCAGAAGCTGTTGTCACTGGAATGGAAACCTATTGGAGTCTAGAATTACAGCTATCTTAGGTCACACAGCGAGCACTGTTAAGCAACATTGGGATCTCATGCTACTGAAAGACACCAACTCATAGTAGTCAAGCTGTAAGAAAAAATTTCTGATATTAGCAATGACGTGAAACAAGCTCGCTGAGTGTTTGACGTGCTTCAGGTTAGGGATATTTTATGCAACTAGCTTGAGTATTTTTCATAACTTTGATTCTACTTCAGCTTCCAAATCATCGTTCATTTCCTTCGCCCAAATGCCATACTTAGGTGTTGTAGCCGAGTTCGAAACATGACTTAGCCTGGGGCATATTTTCAAGTTCTGACCAAGATATGTACAATGTCAATTTAATTCAACAACAATATAGTTGATGAGAGGGCATATACCACCAGTGTATTACACCAGTCTTTCCGCCTGAACCACTCAAGCCCCAAGGTCTTCTGCTGGAAGAAGCATGCGGCCCGTATCACAAGTATCGTGGTGTTGCAGACATGTATCTTACGCTGTCGTCAAAAGGTTGTGGCGACATCGAGCCACGCTACTATCAATTATTGTCTCAGCACTGATTGCAACAACGAAGTACGCGCGTGTGACAACGACTGGAAACAGTCTACATACATAGCTGCTCGAAGTAGCTATTTCGAGAAAGGGCAGCACCCTCGACAGTTGTAAATTATGGCTTGGTTGAATGGAACAGCAACCATGGTCGTTGGTAGCAGTAAAACGATGCCAGCTATTCGCAACAGATGGCCAGCGCGGAATGCATCAGAAATAATTATGTATCCCATATTGTCCCTGTATTATTGCTCGCGTTAAACGACATATATATCTATTTCCTACCTGGAACATTCTCGGTACATAGAATTAAGATCTATTGTAATGCCGTAGGGTAAGGTTTACCAAAGCCAGTCCAAATTAGTAAGGACGCATTAATAAAAACTAGGACTTAAGATGTTATTAATAGAAATCCACATAAGTTAGGCTGGAGATCTTTAGTTAAGTAGGGGGTTTTAGTTACCCCTTGTCAAAGGGGGAAAGGTAATCTGCTCTAATATTTCCAAGGCTGGGGGGTTGACCACAGCCAAGGGATGACCATGATCCGCCATATTGACCTACGCCATGCCGATTGAGGAAAAACATTTCGACACTAACCAAGTACGACTGCTCCATATGCCATTTAATGTCAAAACTTTTCATGAGATACCGTTGAAGAATAGCCATCTCTCGCATTCGGATACTAAGATGCGCATGGTTTAGAGGCCCAATTGAGATTTTCTTGGAGAACTTCGTCGTAGGTTCACAGTCTACAGCCAATTCGGAACACTGTTCACTTCTACGACGTGGTTATGGCAAGTCGAACTACAGGAGCCTGCCTGGCTTCCATCACCTCGTGGTGGTTTATTTGTGGATATTTTCCCGACTTCCTGTTTCGAGGAGACTGAGAAGTACAATAATGCAAACTCGAATTTGATCGACATTAGAATGCAGTCAGTATAGAGATTAAATCTAATAACCAGTTGCGATGCAAGATATACCCGTTATCTATGGAATGCTTTCGTCTCGTTGCACGTCGAAATAGGTCTTGAACAAGAACTCAGGACCTCATTACCACCTTCAGCGGTCATGGGGCCATGCTCAAGATAAATGAAGAATATACATCCTACTTGCATCAAGAGATTAGCCAACCTTTGCACGGAGAAAGCCTCTGAGGTAAATCCTCACCACTGCTGCGTTTGATCTCGTCGATCAAGTATCTTTGCCGCCTCTAAAGCTTGTCTCATCTTGAACTTGCGGCCAAGTACCACAAGGCGATCTAGAATGTAGTTCCTGGCTGAGGGCGGGCATACTTCGAGATTTGCGATGCTCGTCAGGGGCCAAATAAGGTACCGTGCCTCTGTGCTGTTTTGCGAATCGAGTAGGTCTATAGAGTAGGAAACGCCGGCTAGTATATCTTTGATAAGCCCTGCGCTCTCGGAAAGTATTTTCTCTATCGTCCAATTGCTTGCTTCGAGTGAGCTGTAGTCCATATTAGGATATGGATGGGAACTCTCTATACTTGAGTCGCGTTTGAAGGCAGTAAACATCCACTGCATTAGGTTTAGATGCATCAGTCTGGCTGCGTTGTGAAGGCGAGCTATCTGCTGATCTTGGTATCGATACATCACACCTTCGAACGTATGAATGTTATGAATTTGTTGGTATTTGTCATTGCCATTCGTGACGTGGATGACTTCAAACGGTGCTATTTCACAAAGATCCTTTTGGAATATACTTGCCTGGTCATGCAGTGGAAGTGTCTCGCTGAGCAATTCCTTGGCTGTCATATCCCTCATTTTTGGAGCTATCGCAGCCATTTGCCAGAGTAGAGACATGATACTTTTGCTGACTGAGTCGAACCCTAGGGGCGAAGATGTCGCATATTCAAAAAGTTGAAGAAGTTCAAGGGATACTGAGGTGCTATGAAGAATGGAATCGACCAAGATATTCACCCCAGCATGGTGAAATAACAGGCGCCCAAAATCACTTCCAAGTTGCCTCTCGCCCCTTAACAAGAGGAGCTGAGAAGATCCCTGAATGTGAGCAGTCCAGTTTCTGGGATCACCACCATTATGGAAATAGAGAGCTTCAAATGCCGACAACAGAAGTACGCAAAGTAAGGTACTATCCAGCGAGGCTGTTTTAGGCCGGCCGAGATCCCGATTGGTTTGGACCAGTGCGCCGGAATAGTATTGCCGAGCCTTGTACGACAACTTGTCGTCTCTATGCTGTAGTGCCATTGACCCTAATGCTGACGCACATAGGGCTTGTGTGATCTTGTCATCCTTGACCAAGAAAGACGCATACTCGGGTAAATATGCGAATGTTCCTGAACGGGAAAAAACGTTAAAGAAATATCCTAGAGCGGTGGCCTCGAGGGGCAGCGGAACGCTCTCCGGGATGGGTTCAACCACATCATCTTGCAGCGGCATAAATTTCGGAAATTGCCCTTTGGACTGGTTTCTGAGAACCCCATGGCGTTGGTGTGCCTTTTCTTTGACCTTGAGTGTCTCATCCCTAATCTTGAGGACTCGCAGGCTGCGATATTCACAGCTGGGAATTGCCATACGTGTACAAGGAGAGCATCGAGGTTTCTTTTGGTCACACTGGTGTACAATGGTCAGCAATAAATTCTTGAGGTTAGATCGGGTTTCCGTAAATAGTTTGCGCCACTTTTTCCATGGTTATGGACTGTTGGGAGACTCGGGTGGGTGTGACGGGTACCTTTCTCCTCTTGAGACGACACGGCTCACAGGCTTGTGAGGGCTTCCCTGCGAAGCCCATGCTATTCTCATCAATCTGATTCGCTGGAACTAAATTGATGGCTTGTGCGAAAAATAAAATTGGCCGAAACGGTATCCTGATGGTAATCTTGTTGCGGCAAATTAGCCTTCTGCTAAACGTGGACTTGTAGTGTTTGCAGGTCAGCCCGAAACATGTATGAATTTGTGTGAAAGAGGTGTTTCGACGACATGGAAGGACTTTTGTACCTATCAGAGTCACTAGGTTCTACAGAGGTTAGTGTCGAAATGACCTACTGTAGAAGGTTTAGCTCATGCGTCAGCCTTGTCGATCAATTAGTGGGCCCATGATGAGTTTGTGTGGCAATGCCGGCTCCTATCACATCCAATATTGTGGAATCGTCGTAGAGCTGTGTCATCAGGCCGTGCTACCTTGGCTAGAAGCTGTGAAGAAGTGCATTTGCTGGGGCCCCTGCCTCTCTACTATACTGAAAGCGATTTGCGCGATCTTAGGTGCCCATTCGCATTCGCATTCGACAAGAATAGCTCAGATTCGATGCGAGGTTTCGTTGCGGTCTCGCTAACATGACTTCATCAGGGGGATTTCTTACATCTTGTATAGATAGGTACTTGCTTCGTTGTATAAATAACGCAAGCACATCCTGAAGTGCCATTTCCTATTTGCCTATTATCTTTCACTTCTAATTACCAAAATTTCCAATCATTTCACTCAACCTCGTCGATATGAAGGCTACTCTCAAAATCACCGCCTTGCTAAGTGTAAGCTGTGCTCTGGTAAGAGATGGTCTCCTGACAACTTATACGTTCAAAAAGATGCTAACTACCACCATCCTTCATAGACTCCAGCACTTGCGCTCCATACTACAGGTTCTTCCAAACTCGAGGCTAGGGCTCAATCACACAATGAGAAAATTAACGCGACGATGGCCCCCATCGTAGGAGACGAGTCATTCAACTTCAACATTCTGGCCTATATGTCAGGTGCTCCGTACCAAGGTGCTGATATTGGAGAGGTTCTTGTTGCCGCCAATAACATCAAGGATGGGGATTTGGAGAGCTTTTACGAACAATTTAACAACCTGGCTACTCGTGTCCACAACCAGGCTATCGCAATCGATGCTAAGAAGCATCCTGTCTCTGCTAGGAACGCATTCTTTCGGTCATCCACCTATTATCGTGCCGCCGACGTGTATCTTCACGGAAACTGGAGTGACCCACGGATCATGGAGCTTTGGAAGAAACAAGCTAAAGACTATGACAAGGCTATCCGGCTACTGCCACAGCCAGGGGAACGAATCCAGATTCAAACGGACAACTTTACTATCCCGGCTATTTTCTTCAAAACCAACAAGCCGGGAAGACGCCCAACCGTTATCCTCGGACAAGGCTATGATGGAGCTATGGAGGACTTGTACCATGTTATGGGCGAAGCTCTTCTCCAGCGCGGCATGAACGCTATCGTGTATGAGGGCCCAGGTCAGCCAACGGTACGCCGATACCAGGATCTCGGGTTTATTCCCGAGTGGGAAAAGGTCGTCTCCCCCGTCGTGGATTACATTCTCACTCGTGATGACGTGGAAGCGGACAAGATTGCAATCATGGGCTATTCATTTGGTGGCTTCCTAGCCCCTAGAGCTGCTGCCTTTGAACACCGACTTGCAGCCGTTATCGCCATCGATGGTGTGTATGATTTTGGGGAAGCTATTCTCACACAGTTTGGTCCGGATGCTGCGAAGGCTGTCCGCAGTGGTAAGAAGAAGGTCGTCGATCGTCTTGGTAAGCAACTTCAGTCAGACCCGAATACCCCCACAGCCTTGCGATGGGGCGTCAATCAGGGTGAATGGACGTTCAAAACACATTCAGCCTACGAATTTGCCCGAAAGGCTCAAGATTACACACTCAAGGGGTTGATCAAGAAGATCAAAGCTCCAGTATTTGTCGGTGAGGCAAAGAGCGATGTCTTTTTCGAGGGACAAGCCGCGAAACTGGCCAAAGAACTTGGAAAGCTTGGAACACACCATGTATTTGAGGATGTTTTAGGTGCCGGCGAGCATTGTCAGATTGGGGCTTCCGTGTTGATGAACCAGGTCGCTTTGGACTGGCTAGAGGATATTTTTGCTACTTTGAAGAAACCCAAGTACGGACAGTGAGAATTGGGGGAAAGTTTTCCGTAGACTAGTTGGAGTTTCTGGCCAAGTACAAGGCATTAGTGAGATTGGCAAGCAAACTGCGCGCTTAACAACCTAGAGAGCTTTATTATAAGAATTTATCTCTACCTATCCTAGCTTTAATAAGTTGAAATAACTCTGCAATTCCAGAGTCACTGAGCTGAAAGAGAAACACCCAAGTCGATCAAAACCGCAGCCCACAAAAGGCTGTCACAAAATCTGATCATCGAACATGTCTTAGTGTAAGCCAGAAACGGCGACTAATACACTGGGGCTGAGAATCATGAAAGATGCAGATCCGCGCGCGGTACCATCGCGCTCCCATCAATCACCTTGTTTCTAATCGAACGTGAGGCCGTCGTATGCACAGCTCAGCTGATCTGACATGCATCAGTCTTCGATATCGATATTGCTGACCTTGTCCTAATAACTTCTAAACAGCTCATGTAATTCTGCTGACTTGAAGCCCTCGGAGCGTATCACATTTCCGGTGCAAAGTCTTAAGTACTTTTCCGAATTATTGAAACCTGGTGTTGAAAGATTCAGACTCCCCGCACCCAATCGACTCCCTGATAGATGATTTTATTGCCGCCCGTGACAAGTCCTCGAGATAGGTTTAAATTGCAGTGTAGAAGTAGTTATCTGCACTTACGACAAGTTATTCTTCCAATCACCGCGAGAGAGTTAAAATTGTAGGATAAAAGAATCGTGGGTCGCACCACAGAGCTTTTTCATCAGATGTACAATTATATGGACTTACAACTAGGTACTCTTCTGGTTCCCTGAAACTATTGTCTTTCTCTTAGCCACGGTCGGTATACCTCCTCACACACGACTTCACTGACAACGCGGAATCCTCGGAGGGGATGGAAATTGTAGTGCAAATGTGCAAGACGTGTGTCTGTCACACACGCGTGCGTGACAAGAGAAGGTCTTCTGTGAAACTGCGTGTTAAAAAGATAATAGGCTGAGACTAATGCAACACCCATATAGATTGAGACTTCACCTCTTTGAAGGGTTGTCGTGAAATATAATCGTTGAATATGGCTTGGCGCAGCTAGATGCGAGAGTTGCCTGCTGCTAGTTAAAAGCTACTAAGAAATATAACTGAATAGGCATAGCTTTCGAGTCGCATTAAAGCCTTAGATACGATAGTAGAAACTCAATCGGCTGGGCTCTTATATACATAATCCAGCTGGTCTAACATGCATTGGTCCTACTTCCACATGAGTTTTGTCTTATTCCTACCTATTCTTATTAATACGTGGTTTTTAATAACCAAGTCCTCGGGTGGGTCAAAATTGCAATGCAATGCATGCCCAGCTCGGATAAGGCGCTGCTGCCAACTAACCAGACGCCGTTAGAGGGGGTTAAAATTGCAGTGCATCGCATTTCGGGCTGCCGACTAGCCTGAAGCTGTTGGAGGGGGTTAAAATTGCAGTGCAATTGAGGTTTGGCGTCGCGGACAATGCCCGGTTCTTGAGTCCCGGTGATTTCCAATCAGATCACATCTGGCTGAGCGATCCGTCCACGAGACGAATCATGGAGCATGTTCGAGCATGGCATGGCTTGTTGTTTCCAACTTCCTTATGTTCTTGATTGTCAACCCATTGACCTTCTTAAACTACCGCATTATTGCACTGATAACCTGAAACCCTCCAAGGTGATTAAAATTGCAGTGTACATAAAGTGGTGTTGAGCCCAACCGGATCAATTCCGTGACAGGTGTTTCGGCTCACAACCCAAAGCCCCGGAATGAGTTAAAGTTGCAGTGCAGGATATTCAGATCCCGATCGCACTTGATACTAAGTCTTCGACCCCTGGAGATATCTAACCAGATCACGTCGACCCGATGACCCACACACGTCACATAACCTATAATCAGATACGCAAATTCCTAACTCATAACTCGTTGTTCCAATTTTTTATGCTCTTAACTATGAATATATGAATCTACTCCAGAGTAATCAACCAAAGTCTCTTTATTTTATTATTCAGAAGAATTCAACCAGAGTTTATTGCTAGAATAACTGGGAGGAGGGTTGATGACTGATGACCTGTAGATGAGGTGTTGGACGATGGCCCTTTTGCTGTGACAAATGAGTTGTGTCACTAATACCATAGTTATGGAGCAGTTTTCGGAATAACATAGCTTGCTGTAAGCTAGATCCAACGACTGACGCACTCGCGCTAGAAAGTATACGACGAGGCCCGTGACCATCACAGTAAAAAAAAAGCTTCCCTTACCTCTGTGTGAGCCGTGCTTAAATCTCCGCCAATTAACTTCTTCATGGGTGATGGCACTGACCTGAAGCCCTCAGAGCCATTTCAAAATGCAGTGAAACCGGGTATGGCCTCAAAAAGTCCGCCACGGCCTGTCGATCACCCGAAAAGTATTCACTTTCTCCTAAAACAGAATAGTCCTTGCTAGTGCCCCGGATGCCCCATTTTTGCACTACAATTTTAACTCCATCCGAGGGCTCAGATGAGGCTCTGCTGCCAACTAACCAGAAGCTGTCGGAGGGGGTCAAAATTGCAATGCACGCATGAGGGTGAATTGGTGGGGAACATAATAGGCCCTAGGCAGGTTCCAGAGTGTTGGCAGACATCAGATCACATCACATCTAGCTCAGCGATCCGCCCACGAGACGAATGCTGGAGCATGTTGAAGCATAGGAAGCCGCCACTTAAATTCATGACTCCTGTCATTCCAATTACCATATGCTCTTGAATATCAGCTTACAAACATTCTAACACGTAATCTCACTGTTGACCTGGAACTCCCAGAGGAGGTTCAAATTGCAGTGCACATATGAAGTGATGTCCTTGCTGGCAATCGATTGGCCAACAGAACCTTGACACCTTGAGGCATCCAATCAGATCAGGTGTGACTCAGCGATCCAAGACACATCACAGAACCTGTTCAATCAGATACAAAAACTCCTAACTCATAACTCGTGTTCCAATTTCTTATGCTCTTATCTATGAATACATCAATCTACTCCCGAGTAATCAACCAAAGTCTCTTCATTTCCCATAAATTCCTGCTCCCAAGACTGTTTCTCTGAATGACGCCGTTCTAATCCACGTTTCGAAATGGGTAATCTGTCTCGTATCGACTCTTCTTTCGCAGGGGCTGGTTTCCATGTGGTCGGGTCTGGTGGGAGAGGCGGATCTTCCAAGATCTTTGGTGGCGGGAAGTGTTCGGCTTTCGATGAACTGGCGTATGGTGCGTGGCTGGTGTAAGATGGAGGGCCGTATGATGGAGTGGATTTTGACGGGCTGCCGTATGGACTGGCTTTTGACGGGCTGTCGTATGATGGGCTTCCTTTTCCTGGACTGTAGTTTGATAGATCGCCTTTTGATGGGCTGAGTTTGGAAGAACTCCCTTTTGATGTAGGGGGTTCTGGAGTGCGCTCACTGGGCATCAATTAGTAGTTGCTAGGCTGACGGGTTCGTTGACTTACCTATTGACTCGCCAGTAAGGCGATGCTTTCAAGACTTCAAGATCGACAATACCTTCAGCATCAAGCATTCTAGGAATGACATGCTCACGGCCGGTGGAAACATTCAGGATGCTTCTGACCAGACTGATGGCCTGTTCGGTCACTTCTCCAACAGCATTGGTGTCGGGATCAGTCATCATCCATTCCAACAGAAGACGTGGCAGGGATATCTGTTTTAGGACTTCCCAGTTCTCATCGTCAGCGTACACAGTAAGTCCGACAGTGTCTTTGATATCGAGACCACCCATGGGATTGACGGCGGTGACTTCGGCAATTCCGGACCGATAGACGAGTTGGGACTTGTATCCGGATGCAAGGCGGACTTGAGAATGTTCAAGTGTTTCCTGTAACCACGATGTTGCTTTGGGAGTCTTTGTTCGGGGACTTTTGAAGTGAACGGCGATCCTACGACTGTTAGGTATTGAATGGGGGCAGTGGATGCGGGGACTCACCGAAGAAGTTGACCAGCTTTGGATGAAAGTTCATCAGGCAGTTCGATCGACTTGAAATCTTCATCTGCCGGACCTTGAACTTCAACGTTATGCGAGAGATAACGCTTATCGAGACCAGCCCAAACCAACAGATTATCAAGCATCCAGATGGTCTTTGCGTCGAAATCCAACAAGTTGATCTTGCCTTCGAATGCTTCCTGCAGATGCTTACGGTCGGCAATGGAGAATTCCATTGTGGAAGCACACAGCAAAACACCATCCGGAGTCGTAACAGGAAAGACAGGATTTTGAATGAACTTTTCCTTGTCAAAGATGTGGCCGTACTCTGGGATCCTTTGGCTGACTGCGACTAAAAGTCCTTTGGCCGTGTCGTCACGCGAGCAATCCGCACTCATTGACGCGACAGACATCAACGTGTCAAAAATGAGACCAGCATCGTCTTGTTTCACACTGAGAAAGTTGGTGAAGAATTCGCCAAGCTCGGGATAGTGTTTGCTCAAATCATTGATCTCTGGACTTTCGAGTTTCGGCGCCCAGATGCAGTCACTTGCGTTGAGCCAAGTCACGGTTTCACCCGGAGCAACAGCGATGATACCCTTCTCTAAAAACGATGATCTGATACCGTTAGCTAGTGCTATCATATGTAAACGACAACTTACCTTAGCTCGGCAGCTTCTTGAAATGAAAGTTCATGTCGCATCTTGTCCAAGGCACGATACAACTCATCGGTAAGCCAAAGGTCTGCAGGATCAAGTTCCGCATCAAAATCACGTCTTTCCAATACGCCCAAGACGGTTCGAAATGTGGCATTCTCAATGTGTAGAGTCTGTGTATAAAACTCTCGCAAAGATACAAGTTCAGACTTGCTGGCATCCCAATCTCTTGCCACAGGAAACAAGGCTGACTTTGAAAGAGTACTGCATATCTCGCCCAAGTCATCTAGTAGACACTCACTAGGAGGTCTCCATATGGGATGAACATAGAGAAGTTGATCTTTCTCGAAGGCGTCCCTGATTTGTAAGCATTTGACCATCATGATGGTGACTGTCTTACCTGACTTTCTGCTGAGATGCTTCTGGATCTTTGGAGTCCTCACACTCAGCTTGAATCCGAAGATATAGTTCCAAAATTCGACGGGGAAACTCGACAGTTGAAGCCTTGGATCGTCGTATCCGAATCAACATCTCCAGAAAGAACTCGACATCGTCGTGATACTTGGCAAAAGCTCGAAGACATCTCCACTGCCCAAACCCTCCTTCCGGATTCAATGGCGGATCAAGCTTGAGGAAAGGAAAAGGCTCTCCCTCAAGCATATATCGGCTCCGGAGATAGTCTAGCTTGGGAAGAGGGATATACGAGTTTCCAAGAGGACGGAATTTCCCGTCTTGGCAAAGGACTCGAATAGCCTTTATATCAAACATGGAGTCTGGATTTTCCTTTGCATAGATCTTGTCGCGTTTCCAGGCCTGGGCAAGATAAGTCAGAAACTCCTCGGGGTGCTGTTTCGACATTTCGATGCATCTTGGCGCTACGGACCGACCCCGCTCGCTGAACTCAAAGAGTCGCGGCTCTGCAGGTCCGTAGCCTCCATAGCTTCTGAAAGGAGAGCTGGCTGTATCTCCTCGATCACCACGCAATAATTGCATTGGAATGGTGTTTGAGTACCGTACCGTACCAAATCCCCAGATGGATCTGGGTCGGTTCAAAGACTCACCGACTTGAAGCTTGACGTGGCTATAGTGGAGACTTTGCTCGACATGGGTCTAGCGGAAAAAAGTCAGTTCCGGGTGTAAGATCCAATGAGATGAACTCTTTTCGTCTGACGGTCCCATCGTGAAGACTCCGCATGTTGACTGTGTTCAAGGAAGATAATGATGCTACGTCATGAGTTAAGCACGAGATCAGTCCACTTGCGAGGCAACTTTATCTCAAAAATCGACATTCAAAGTTGAAGAACAAATGGTTGCATTCTAGAACCCAACACACCCGCTGATCGGTTAGTGACCCGACCGGTGGCATGTGAAAACGGTCAAGTGGGCTGCTGAGTCAGATTTGGTCTAGTTTATGCAAATCACAAAATATGATGACTCGCGGCATTAAAAAGCTGGCTGAGTCACACGACAGAGGCAAGGTCATGGGCTGAAGAGGTACAAGACACGATCAGTCATTTTTACGAAACAGTATTCCTAGTTTTACTGCGAGGTAGCAATCAAAACTCCTTCTAATCAGCAACTACCGGGTAGCTCAATGTCTAAAAGACATCTTGGCCGAATTGACATTGACGCAACATGTCCGTAAAACAGTACCCGGCAGCCTCAAACAATTCCATGTCACAAGATTGTTTGTAAATCTAGACAGCTTCAGGATTTCCTCCAAATACCGCGGAAAAGGCAACTTTGATGCTGGTTGACTAAGGCGAAATGTGATACACCAAAATAGATCTAAGCATTCATCTAAAGTATGAAAAGGAGAAAACCCGCGAACCATTCTCACATTTCAGGAAACCTTTTCAATGACAACAACCTCAACAAAGTGATGGAATATTTCTCTCCAGTGTTTGAGTTTTGGCACAGCGATAAGGTTGTGACGGGGAAGCAAATGACCTCCCATGCACACTTTTGAGTTTGGATTCTCTTCGCACAAAACCACCCACATCCCAAACCTGAGCAAAGCCCATGCTTGATTCTTCTTACAAAACGCAACCTGTCTCCAACAGACCAAATCCCCCTCTTCCCTCCCGCATCATCTGACTCTTGCACCATGGACCCTGGACCATCGACATCAGAGATCTGTCCTTCGGATTACTTTGACAGTTTTCCTCTCGAGCTAATTCTCTCCATACTGGACCATCTGCCTCTTGGGGACATCTACTCGCTCATCAGGGCTTCGCCAAGAGCACGCCTCTACTTCAATGAGAACCGCCATCGAATTCTTCGCCGCCCTATAAATATCATCATTGACCATTATGTCGAGGGCGGGCTTGTTCTACTGGCTTTTTATGCCATGCGTCTTCGTTCCATCCGCGCCCAGCTTCACCAACACACGATACCACAGTTCGAGGAGCAAGTCAAACCGGTCCTAAACGCCATTTTGCGTCTGGATTTTGATAAGCCAAACAACGGGTGGCAACTCAACATGCCGGTCCTGGTCGCTGCCATGAACTTGTTACCAGATATTTGCGGCGTTTTCTTAGCATTCAGAGACGTCAAACAGTCGCCTCCGTCTAGCGAAAGACTTTTACTGCCGCTTGGAGACGCACCTAGGGCGACTAGTCGAGAGTTCGTCGACTTCTTTCTACGGTCCGACTGTTATGAAAGGGTATTCCATCACAGTCATGGTATCGAGTTGACGGAAATTGAGTATGCCAGATATGCATTTGATAAACCTTTCTCATACAATGAGGAGAACTTCCCTTCAAATAACTTCATTTTGCCAATTTCATTTATGGCAGACAGGTGGGTATAATCATTAGTCCTTCGGGCACTTAGACCTGTACCAGCGAACGCATCATTTGAGCGAGAGCGACGGTGTTTGGTTTCTCAAATCCTAGACAGGACAGCGGAACGAACGGCCTACTACTTCTATAGCCTTTGGATAAAATGATACCCACTGTTGCTCTCCTTGAAGAATCCGAGACCACAAGCTCTCCAAGAATACACAATTCGCAGCTTGTATTAAATTGTTCATTCCGTGCCACAAGCAAGTAGCAAGTCATCGATGAGTTTGAAGTGAAGCATCCTCAGATCACCTTTTGTCTTTGTCATTAGGTCAACGACATGGTAGATAAAAGACACCGCTAGTATTTCTCTGAAGTATTATCTCTCCTTTCATCCTGAGCTAGTAATTACAAGATCTATTGGGTCAGCAACTACCGGATAGCCTGACAGGTAACAAGGTATCTCGTGATGATTGGCACTGGCACAAGATAATGGATAGACAATACCTTTTATCTTCAATAGACACTCTAGACCTGGTTATCAAACAGAATAAACTATTGGCACATTGTCCTCGACAATTCTTATCAAGCACTCCAGCAAGGAAGAGATTGACGCTGTAATGCTGGTTGGAGGCATGAATATATAAACACAAAGAAAACACCAGAATACAGTTTCACAAACCCTCGGAGTAGACGAAAAAGTAAGATCTGACCAGTTTTTAGACTGACATATGACTCCGATATGAACTCAGTTGTCACGCCCGACTCGTCTTGTACCATTTTAGAGTTTTCGCATACCCAAATCGCCGATAACGCTGCCCTGCGAAAGCAAATTGCTTCTCCGCACCTTTTTGAGTTTGAACTTCTTCACACGAATACAAGATATGAGTCAACTGAGGAGGGAGTTTGTCTGAGTCATTGTGGCTAGAAGAGTCCAACGTCTTCCTTACCGAAGCATGTTCTGTGCTTCCTTTCCACATCATATCCCCCTTGCACCATGATTCCCCAATCATCAAGATCAGTAACCTACCACGGAGACTGCTTTGATAGTCTCCCCCCTGAGCTATGCTGCGACTTACTGGAATTTCTTTCCCTTGAAGATATGCATTCGATTGTCAGGGCTTCACCAGCAGCGCGCTTCTACTTTAACGGAAACCGTGACCACGTCCTTCGTTTCTGTCTGCAACAAGTCTACGACTATTATGACGATGATGCGTGTATTCGCCTAGCTATACTAGCTATTCGTCTTCGATCCATACGAGCCAAATATTGCCACCACACGGTATCGCAGACCGAGAAACAAGTCAAGCCTATTCTAGAATCTATCCTGCTCCTCGAATTCAATCAGCCACACAACGGGTGCGAACGCAGCTTGTCGGGCTTGATCATCGCCAATGACTTGATACCAGAGCTTCGCGACGCCTTCTCAGCGTACAGAGATCGATATAGCGGCCTGTACTCCCAACCCGTAAACATGCCTACACAGGCCCTTGGGAGCATACCTAGGGCAACTAGTCGGAAATTCGTCGAGTGTTTTCTGCGCTTTGATTGTTATTGCAACATCTTTTATCACGACCGTGGTTTTATGTTTCGACACGCGGCTCATGTCAGACGAATCTTCTTCCGACCTTTTTCATCCGAAAGCGACATTAACGATCACCTCGAGAAGGACCTAGGGAGAGGTCAAGTGTTCTACTACACTATTCTCAACTATATTGCCGACAGCCATAGAGTCCTCCTCAAGAGTGTTGATGAAACGCTCTGTCCTAGTGGAAGCAGACCAGCAAGCATACCGCTCGATCGGGACAGCGGTATGGAAGGCTTGCACATTCTCCAATTCCTAAAGAGGAGTGAGAATGAAAAAATGTACTACCTTTACCATCTTTGCATGCAAGGATATCCGCTGTTACTATTTTTGCAGCAGCTAAGTCCCCAAGCTCTGAAAGGATATACAACTCACAGTTTTTGTGAAGTTGTTGCTCGGCCACAGGCGCATGGTAAATGGCCAGAACTTGGGTTGAAGCCTGGGATGAGAGAGTTTGGTTGGAGAGATTGACTCAAGAGTTAGCTCGAGACTCTTACATTGGGTTCAGGGTCGAAAGGATTGGCTGTTCACTATTGCGGATCTAAGTTTGAGGTAGTATCAAGGGTGTGCGATGGGCTACGCACCAGAGATCCCATCTTATATTGAAACCTCAATCTTCATGATGGCATACACTTTTATTTGACCTTCTCTACGATATTCGTAGTTGATAACGAACTGCCACTCCATGACTTGATGTTTCTTGCTTTAAACCCAAAGCTAGACTGTGGAATCGAGTCTGTATACATCACGCATGGAAACAGTCACGCGGCCGCCATTGTGTTGTTACATTGATGAATTACTCGTGACATAATTTCCTTCTTCGTACATGATTCCTCTGCTGCCGTATCTACCTCCCATCAACCGACACATGACTGTACTCGAATAGCTGCCAACTTCGCCAATGGGCAACATGATGTCCATGTTCGGGCCTCCATTGGTGGGACTAAGCACACAAGATGTGGTGCTAGTTTTCAAGAGGATCATCAGGAGAACTAAACATCCTCTCAATGATGTCCTGTTGTTCATCCGTCATCTCTGGCTGCTGCTGTGATCTAGTCCCTCCAAAAGAGTTGTCGGAAAGTTTTTAAATTCTGCCGCGACGAGGATGAGCCAAAGTCCGTTGAATTGATGCCCAATCCTGAGTCGTAGGGTCCGCAGGAAGCTTGAATCCGTTGAAAGCGTTCGAACCCCACTTGTCCATCTCAGCCTGAAGATACGGGATTTGAGACTTCATGATGTGAGTGAAAGAAGGACTCCATGGAAATGAGTTCAGGCGACCAAGTCGCTCACCAAAAATTGACTTGAAGCCAGTCCATGTCGCAATCTCAACGATATCCGCCCAAGCTCTGACATCCTGAAAAGCAGGCATGTTTCCTCGCCCTTCGATTAGGACCTCAAGCTTGGCCCTATCCGTCTTCAGATGAACACACTGCGCAAAAGAATGATCAAGAGTGTTGCATTTGGGACAGCCTGTCATGAGACCGTCTGGTCCGGCTTGGAGACATGTCATAAGAACGTGTGTCTTGGAGCCGCATCCAGCACAGCCATGATTCTCGTTAACCCGCGGCGGGCCTGAATATCCCTCAGCTTGAAACGGACTCGGCGCTGTGTCTCTGGAAGGTCCTTTTGCTTTCAAGTCATCGTAGATCAACTCCTGCATCTTTGTCGATCTGAACTCATTCTCGAGTTTGACCCGGGTCCGGCTTCGTTTTTTACCCACATGACGTTCTGGTGTAAAGCCGATGATTGGCCGATCAAAGCTGTCGTGCATGTACGAAACGTACTGTCCATTCTCGGAGAGCAAACAACTTTCGGGAACCTAAGCCGGACTGAGTATCTGGACCCTGAGAGGCTGAGAACTTGTGGTGATAGGGTGGATAGGAGGGACAACAAGGGCACTCGAAAGACCTTCCTGGCATGCTGGAGGGGGTCGAAGTTGGACTGGATGAACCGATTGCTCGTCATTGTCTTGGTCGCTATCGAGACGCTTGTTGTCGGCCATCTTTGAATCCGGTCGTGGGTGTTCGTATGCGTGTGCGGGTAAATGGGAATGCTTGTGAAATGACTCTGGCAACGCGTCAGTAGATGCTTCACAGAAGTCGAGAGGAGGCTGTACGAAAAGAGCAAATGAATAGCGTGCGTTTTCTCGGCTCACTCCAGCTTTTCGGGGAGTAGAACAAGTCGCAGAGGTGTCTATCAAATCTGATGGCGAGGAATGATGAAGGATGGGCCTTGGCTAGAAGCCTGAGAGAAATTTAAAACAGAATCAGCGAAAGGGAATGGAAGAAATTAGTCGAAAGTTGTTTGTGAGAAACAATCAGTGAATGGAGCTTGTTTGCACGCCTTGTTATTGCGGAGCAATCTTTCATTGTTCAACTCCTGGCACTGGCAAGCAGTGAACAGTGACGCAGACAGCGCAGCAACCAACGAACCCTCCTAACAACCAAACCAAAATTCCAGGCTTAGATTCTCTGCCCGTCTCATTCCAGCTTGTTCTTCCATTGTGCATCTTGTAATTCACAAGTTCAGCCAAGCGATCTTATCGACTGCATCATTACTACAGCCATCAATCGACACTTCCAATGTCTGAACAAGCGAACGACTCGATCGGACCATCCCAGTCCTCGGTCCTTCTTGACTGCAGAGTCAGAGAACAATGAAGGGGTGACGGATGCTGCTGCGACGACCACC
Organism: Fusarium sp. FL617; assembly: GCA_030142105.1. NCBI lineage: Eukaryota > Fungi > Ascomycota > Sordariomycetes > Hypocreales > Nectriaceae > Fusarium > Fusarium sp. FL617. The sequence goes on along the minus strand of JAREIL010000034.1, from coordinate 857,269 downwards.
GAGGCATCGCCTGCAAAGCAGGGGGAACCCGTCCTGCTGCCCCCTTGAGTACGTTCAATTTTTATCCTCATTGGCAAAAAACTCTGATATGACAGAAGGTATTGCTGTTTCCCAAGATTTGTCCACGGAAACAGAATCTTCGACCTGGTCCGAGAATAATCCGAGTCGCTAGACGGTGTTGAGCGTCAATTTTCTGTTACCCAGATCCTCCTCCAACCGCCCCAAGTGGTCGCTCAGAAGTCGGAAAATGCCAAAGTCTCTGGAACCATGCCTACGGGGACACTCTTGGGCCCTTCGAGTTGCAGCTGCCCGACTTTGTTTCACCAGAGAACCTTGTTGCTGGACCTAACGGCGAAGAGCCGGCTCTTCTGAATGGATACGACGAGCGGGAGACGTGGCTAACACAGACCTGGTTCGAGTCGAGGACTCGACATGGATTCCGTTCACTGTTGTCGCAGAGTAGCAATCTGCCCATACCGGAGGTGTCGAGCTTTCTGAGTCCCTGGCTCACGATGAGGATGTGATTCGCAACGAGGAACAGGTAGTGGGAGAGGTTTCATTTGAGGAAGGGGATTCTGAAGACGCACCGAGACAGCCACAGTCTCTCGACAACTGGTCTGTTTAAGGAATGAAGGAACGCAGACAGAGGCAACATCATTGTACGCTTGTGTCGTTCAGATTTGTGATATTGTGATACATTGGCTTCTGGCTTGATCCCCTTAGACAAATCTTGTTATTGCCTCTTTCTCTTGTGAGCATAATGGCTCATTCATTTGCCAGCATTCGGACGTTCCATAGTACATCGTAGAGTCGAGCTTGGTGAACATCCTTGTAAAGTGTTATAGAGAATGAAATGTTAAGGAGGATCCCCTGATGCGTGATCTTTCCAATTATCATGAAGTTGTCGGTCGATTTGCTGTTTGAAATGCTGCCAGTTGCTTGCCAGTGCCGACCAAGTGTCGATTGTAACTCGAGCAACAAAGCAGAGGAAATTATCTGTAGGCACTAAGTAAAAGAATTTCTTCTGCGTAAACAAACAGCCATGCGATCTCCACAGCTTTCGTCTCTGTTCACAAAGATTTCGCGTCTTTATCTCTACTCTGTTTCCGCTCAACCTCAACACACGCAGGCACCCGAGTCACATATCCGTCCAAAATGAGCGAGAACCAGGATACAGCAATCCCCAGCTTCTCGGCTTCTCCCTCTCCGATGCCTTTGTCCGAGTCCGCTTCCGAGCCTACTACAGAGGCTGATGCGTCCGCGACGCCCTCTGCCGCTGTCGCAGATCCAGGTACTCCGGACCCCGACGAGCCGCATTCTACTCCACTGAATGTGTTTCTTGTGGATGAGCTCAGGCTCATTGGGATCGTATGCCCACTGGGTTCAGTCGTTGGGGTCTATTTCGACAGCTCGACAGAGGACCCCGTCCACAATGTTGCGTCAGAATGCAACCTCGTCGTGCGAGGTATCGCGTGTCAAGGCTCCTCAGTGGATGTCGGACCGGTCTTTGATGCGTTGTTTCTGGACGAACCTTCTGACTCCCTCGTGTTTCAAGTCCCTTTCGACATTGTAGATCGCAATGCAAGGACGGTGACACTACCCCCTGGGTTCCGGAGGTGCTTTCTTGGGATCCGACCAGCTGGTACTGTGGAACCTCGATGGGCGGAACGTCGCCGAAGAGATTTCCCCCCTTCAGTGGCTCGTAGGGTTGAGGAGACATGGGAGGCTTGGCGTAGGGAGCACACCAGTCTCCCCGTTTCTGAACGCCCTCATGGTTTCGTGGCATGGCCACTTCTGCCATACTGCAGAGATGGGATGGAATTTGAGATCATACAGGAACTTGAGGAAGACTCCCTGTGATGATGAGACAAGGAGATCTGGGATGGACTGTTTAACTTGCTATGGCATAGCATAGCCGTGGTTACTGTACATTTCATTGAGGATGAAGTACATGACACGGTAACGAGAAGCATATTGAGATCCAAAAGACTGGTGTCAAAGTTCTGTGCGTGCTTGTGTGAAAGTGATTCGTGAACGTAGATGAACAACGACAACATTCCAAAGACCTAAGATTCATGTTCCAATCCAATGGTTTGAGCTATCTACCATCTTCTGTTGAAGAAGGACGACTTGTATCAATGTGAACCACGGCCACATACTCCCACATGAACGTGTCAGTACGGAATAGACACGAACATAGTCCAAGGCAATGGGACATGCTTGGATCCTTTCCAAATTTGTTAAGGAGCACGGCATCGAATCAATTGGGAAACTATAGCTATCCAAATAAACAAAATCCGCGTGCATGCGCCTGAACGATTGACTATTCAACGAAAGAATGGAGACAGCCCCAGTAGAAAGCCGCTTGCATCCTCTGGTGGCAATCAGGGGGCTACTGTTGTCGTCCAGTCGCCTCTTAAAATGATGATGAAGCTTCTGACGGTACCCGAAGTCCTGTTACCACCAAACATCGCTCAGATGCCCAACAACACATCCCCGGCGGTGTCGTCAACTTTAGGTGACGACGGTGAAAAGAAACCCTGAGGAGAAGACCTTCGAAGTTTCGAATGGTATCTTGGTGGACAGAGGCAGAAAACGAAGAGGCTTCGAGTGGCGAATGAACCGTCGGTTGACGCCAACGTAAACGGAATGGGGTTTGTGGTTGGGAGAATGATGGGTTGTTCTTGATCTGGATTTTGTCGATGTCTTCGGTCGGCGCGTAGGCTAGAGGCGAAAGAACGTGTCAGAAGAGGCTTGGAATTACCGACATAGCAAAGTTTATCTCACTTTTACTCTCATATAGGACGCAAGATGCATAGAAAATAAGAGGCAAGAGTAAAAACTCACACCAGATGGCACAGACTGACTTCAAGCATGTGAGTAGATGCCTGATTCTTCGTTCTTCTTGTTCTGGTGAACACCCTCAGCCTTGTGAGAACAAACTTCGGCACACTGACTCCTTTGGTCTGATTGTTCATCAAAGGAGGTTTCGGTAACAGAATCGGAAGAAGTATCATGGCTGAAGCCGCTTCGTTCAAAGGAAGAAAGCTCAGCGAGGTCGGAAGTGGTCCCGGAAGACTTGGGTTCTTCAGCCTTCTTCTTTCGCAAATTGACCTCGTTAGCCTACCTCTGGCGATGTCGGAGCAGGCTCTAAAGATGGGGAGGCAGCCAGTTCCATTCACTGCCAGTGCCCGGCATTAAATGCCCTTTGTTGACATTGTCAACAGACAAACAAATCACCATTTGAACGCGCACGCACAAAGCGCTACGTCATTGTGTTTGCCTGCATTCATTCACACGAAACAGAAACACCACCACCTCTCCCTGCGACATCCTCCCACTTCACCCGTTATCTTCGCGTGAACACTACTTCTTCATCGCATGAGCGTCTCTTGTCAAAGTAGAACAGAGAGACGAGATAACTTGTTGCGACAGACTGCGCGAGAAACCTTTGAAGCGCTTTCGCGATCGGCCTCTACTGTGTTCAGCTACACTCGAATCAACCTCGAAACTTCACGCACATATGATCAACCTGCCCAACACGCACACGCGATGCCCGACTCATCCACTTCAGTCCCAGTTCAATGCTGGGATAGTGTGGTAACACCCGCGCAAATGTTTCAACTCGAAGCCGATGGACCAACCGCCGTCTCCGCCGAGCTCATGAAGCTTTTTGGGATCTGGGATCCTGAAGGCGCCCTCATCGGCCAAAGGTTTGAGCCTTCGTCCGGCCCAAATTCCAACGTTCTGTTCAGCAGTAACATCTGTGCTCGAGCGATGATATACCAAGGCACACGCGATGGTCTGCAAGCTGCGGCGAATGCGGCTGGCCTGTATCAGAAAGCTCACGAAATCAACGATTGGGTTTTCGGAGTCAGCGCCCTTCCTTTGGTTTGGGGCTCTCCCCCACCTGGCTATCGCAAAGCTGAAATACGACCGCGTTTCGCACCCATCGAGAAAACCGTCAAGGCGCCCGAAGGAAACTCGCACAAGCTCAACCTTTCCACACGCGACATTGCAGCTATCCTCGTCCCTGCCGATCCCGTCATGATGCAGACCCCTTACCCCACCGGCTTCAAACCAGTTCTCCTGGAAATAGTCCTCGAACAAGCACAATCCGACACGACCCCCCATATCGCGAGCTCCTTTGGGAGCAACCCTCAACCCAGCACCCCCGATAAAGACGCTGTGCTTGTGTCTCATATCAAGATCGCCAATGACCTCCAGATAAAGGGCCTAACTTCCGCTTTTCGTTATCTCATGGCCATCAATATCGACGGCTACCAGAGTCATGGCCAAATGTTGTTCAAGATCGTGGCCACTGGTCTACCAGCACAAGAGACTGAGCTTCTCAATCTCTGGTCGACTATGCTGGAAGATTGCCGGGATCTACCAATGATTCGTATCTCCCAGGGGAAGACCGACATGGCTCTAAGAAGGATCGCTAGAGAGCTCATCACCGCTGGAGCAGCACATAGGTTGCGGGAATTTCTAGATGGGACAGTTGGTAGCAGGAATAATAGGTTTCGCTGTCTTCGCTGTGTTTGCATCCATGGGAAGGACACCCCGGTCGTGAGCAGCCGGAAGGGGTGTTCGAAGCACAAGGACAGTTCACTGGTGGATGTGGTGGACACGAGCGAAGGAAAGAAGCTACTCTTCACGGATTAGACTTTATGGCTCAGGAAAGAAGAATGAAGGAGGACAAAGGAAAGGACACCGCGATACTGTATTTCTCTAGCGTGCTTAAACGCTCTACGAAGCCCCAGAGATGTCAATTCAAGCATATGAACTAATACATCTCACTTGAACTAACCCAGTGTTGTTCTGAAAGCTTCGACACCATACGCCTTCCAATCTTCCTCTGTCTTAACCGGCGACCATCCCGATTCGTAGCCTTTGACAGCTACTGTACTAGACCTGCCATGTGTGAGTGAATTGATCAACAGTAAAAGGGACAGTACTCACGAGGATGCATGCACACGCTCTGCTTGAACTTCATCGCCATCATAAAGCTTGGCAGCAATCTCAGTGAGACTGACGCCGACTGGCTCTGGGGATTCGAGATGACCGAGTTCGTGACCGGCTTTGGCAAGTCGCTGGGCTACTTCCAACCATACATGACTTCCAGTGTTCGCAAAGAAAAAGCCTTTCCTGCCAGCAGGTAATGAAGGATTCTTGATGGCATTGATCAATACGGTTTTGAACAGAGCGGCCAAGTCGGTGACATGAACATGCCCAAGGGTAGAAGTTCCCGGCGAGATGTACTCCAATTTCTTGGATTGGGCGGCATTCTGGATGAGCTCGGGTATCTGATGGGATGTTCGGTGAAAGTGGCCAGTACCAGTACCCCATACCAGTGGTGGCATAATAATGTACGTCCTGACACCCAACTTCTCGCCAGTCTCAACGACTGTCACATCTGATGTACGCTGACGGTAAGGATCACTTGCCTCGCGCTCAACTTCATACTCGTAAATTCCGTCCTCGTTGTCGGGAAATGTTCTCAGCTCTCCCCCTCTGCCTGACACCCCGCCGACTGATAGGTTAGACGTTCCTGAAAGCTTGATCTGTTAGGTTCTATCCGGCTGTTGTTACTGGGTGAGAGTTTCACTTACGTGAATGTAAAAGACTTCGGTATCAGAGGTCTCTCGACGCTGAGCTAGTCCTTCAATGAAAGCTCTAGCAGATGAGCCATGGAACCCAGTGGCACCATTGAGAACGATGTCGTGCTGACGAGCCAGCTCAGTTAATCCTTCGGTGTCGTCAAGTCCACCCGAAAGAACGACAGCCTGGAGTCCCTTCTCCTTCAACAGTTTGGCTTGGCTTTCCTTTCGAACAACTGCTGTGATGGATAAATCGCGGGTCGCGGCCTGGGAAGAGTCTGTCAGGCTGCTAAGTATGGTACCTCCTCTGGCTCCATGTTAATTACTGCCGAGTTGTGCAAGAGTGAGTTGTCAACGTACATATAACCGGTCGCACCAACAAGGAGTAGAGATCTGGAGTGGCTCATGATGATGTCGGAGTTATTTAGCATAACACTTCAACGACTCGTTCAAATAATATGAAGAAGGAAAATATGGATGTTGATTGATCAAGTGGTTTATAAATAAGCGGCTTGTACTGATGGATGATCTTTCAGTCCATGATTTATAATCACGGGCCAGACTATGATGGCGTGATGCGTGTGGGAGAGACTCGTCCGGAATGTAGATTCCGGGTGTTGATCATTTAAGAAACATCCGTCAGTGGGGCTAAAAGAGTCCTTACCCGCAGGTCTGAATGAGCATCCCATGGAACTGTACGTGTCTTTGAATGACAGTAAAAGGATAATTACCATCGCATCTCATCGATATCACATCACAAGCAGCCAAAGAAGAGCCTGCGAGAGGCATTGTATCAATTGCAAGCCTATCTAAAACTTCCTGCGCAACTCCCGATCGATTTTCCGATACGGAATCAAGTGGTTTTCCAGTCTGAGAGGCAGCTTCATCCTTTGCGACGGGAAGTATGGCTTCAGGTACTGAAGGTCTGTGAAGATAGGCGCCAAACCGAAGTCTTCCTCAATCGTCGTAGTAGGGCCGGCGGAAGAGGGATGAGAGGCAGTATGAGGACCTGCCGATGAAGAATCAAGTGACAATTCTTCAGAAGATTGGGGAGGAGCGGTAGGGCCAGCATCCTTCTTCAAAGCCTTGAAGCGGCGTTTGTGCTCGGCGATGCGATCAGCAACGCCCCCACGCTTTTTTGGGGCATGTCGGGACTTCTCAAGAACCGTCGACATTGGGTTCGAGAACAGTTGAGCACGACGCCAAGCTCGGTTTTTCGCCGTCTGAAAACGACGTTTGTGCTCCTCGATTCTGGCAGGAACACTTCCGGGTTTGTGTGCAACCTTTCGGGCCATTTTGCGTATGGCAAAAGATATGAGAGGCACTGTGCGCATGTGTTAGTGGCCAGAAGACTGTGTGGTGGGCGCTGAGAAGGGCTGAGTTACCTTGATGTTGTGCGTGTGAGGTGTGGTGGTGAGATGCAGAAGGCGTGATGGATTCGCTCTACGTAGAATGTTTTGACGCAGCTGGGAAATTCGATTTTCCAATAGCCGAAGTTCTTTCCTTTCCGTCACTTGCAAGGACCGATCGCCCCAGATCTATTTGTTCGGGTTGTTGGAATGCCCCGAGCTTTGCGGATGAGAGAGCCAATGTTGGCGATGGTATCGAGCCTGGTCGTTGGTGGGAGGACGACCGGTGCTAACACAAGTGATGGGCGAGGACGGTGTAGAAAAGCAAGATATCTCACTTCCATGTTTCAGTCATGGATGCGCGTAATCACAGGAGAACAATCACAAGGACTTTATTGGCTTTGTTTAGGCGGGCTGAATGTAAATTGATTCGACATCGTGACTTTGTTGATGCGAAAATAACAGGAGTGTCTTCTTGCCACCACTTTCCATCCCCAAGTTGCCTCCCAGCCACCAGCCTATTGCATTCTCCAATCCCTCAAGTACTACTGCAGTCCTCTCACATAGACTCGTAAATTTGCTGAATCGAGTCCCAGTCCTTGGTTGCCGGGTCCACTGGAAGGAGCTTTCCTGTGTACACACCGGTAGTACTAAGAGCCGTATCGATATCGGCCTGGAACTGCGATGTCATAGGAGTCATCTTCTTGGCGAACTCGGGGGTCCAAGGAAAGCTTTTGAGAAGTCTGGGCCCATTGCCTGCCACAACTCGCACAACATCCACCCACAGCAGAGTTTCCTGGAAACTAGGCATATCGCCACGCAGCATGACCAAGAACAGCTGATTGTAGGTGTTGTTCTCTGTCAGGGGACACTGGTCGAAACTGTGCCCAAGAGTATTGCACCAAGGACAACCTTCCATCATGCCGTCAAAACCAGCCTTGAGACATGCGATAAGCCTATGACTCTCAGAGCCACAGCCGGCGCAAGTCGGCGCGCCACCCGAATGCTGGCCGTTGTTGTTTGCGGCCATCTTGGCGAGAAGGCGTGTTTTTTCGTCCCCACAAGACGGTCTAGAGATATGAAAAGAACTGTGCCTGTGTTTTAGTAAATGGGAGCAGATGCGAGACGTGTCTGGAGAGGTTGAGCTACCTTGTTGCTATCTGTGTGAGGTGCAATGTTGAGATGAGATGGCCTGAACGCGTGACCGAATTGTTTTTTTGGCAAGGTCTCAGCGAATCAATGGAATCATTGTGATCAAAAGCCAAGGCTCCACTTTTACAGTCATTCTAGGGACGGGTTGGCTTGTTTCTGTTCATTCGGGCTGCTGAAAAGCGCCGTTATTCACTGCCAGCTGCCCATCACCCGCCAACGGCTCTGCGTCCGTATCAAGCAAACGAACCCACATAGAATCACGTAGAACATTCAAGATTGGTATGTGCAGTCCAAAGCGTTTGATCATCTTCCATTAGCTTGTCTGCAACAATCACCGGCGCGAGTGAATACGCCGCCAAGTCTCTTTGTTCTTTCTTCCTCCCCAACAAACAACTTGACAAGCCCGAAATTCAATCTCACCTTGCACCTTGCACACTCGTAAGCCCTCGATCCTCAAGTCAGTTTAAACCTCGCAGCTTCATTGTATTTCCTCTGCTAACTATCATCTGTATTCAGTCATGGATGAATCCCAGGCCAGCGAGGCCGCCGATCTCTCCGACACTTCCCCCTCGCACGCGACTCACCATGACTTGCCTGACGCTGCTCCCAACACTGCACTCGCCCCCCATAGCGATGAGGAAATGACCGAAGAAGAAGGGCCTCTCGTTCCGACTGGTCAGATGGATGCCGATCTAGACTCCGGAGCGCCAACATGTCATGGCGAACTCACTCCACTCGACTAGATGGCCCTGACACACGAGCAAGAAATGGCTCTTAACACCATCTCTCATGGTGACCACCCTCTGAAGATTGCTTGGCGAGCACATCATCTGCTGTGGGTTTGGCGAGTTGTCCTCGACGTTTATCGTCAGTCGCCTTTCTCCCTTCTGTCGCCCCTTCGTGGTCTGCGTTACCAGGCACCCTCTGGTCAAACCGACACCGCATCGTCAATGGTTTGGGATTGGACGTTTTGCACCAACTTTCTTCCTCTCCTGACTCATCCTGCCTTTTATCGCAACCCAAAGATACTAGCCACAATGCTGCAATTTGCTGTCATTTGTCGTACCGACGACCGGCGACATTGGAAGATACCCTTCACCGAAAGACACGGGCCTTTGGTGCGTTTCGAGGGCGTTCAGGACTTCTTGCCCAACCCTCTTCCCAGCTCAATTGCATCGATGTTCAAAGATTACTACTATGACAAAGAACATCAACCGCCGATCCTCCATTGGCTGCGAGCGATGCGTGAGCTCGTTGCTACCATTGAACTACAGGACTCTGCGTCTCGATCGGTCCCAGCCATCACTACGCAACACGGCTTTGATGTCTATTCAGTCACCGTGGTGGACTTGAAGAATATCCAATCTGCCCTCAACCACGCCGCAATTTCTGATCGGACATACACGGCTGGGATAATATTCAGCCAGTACAAGCTCGATCAAGAGGCTCATGCTCTCCCGCCTCGCGACCTCGCCGAGCTGAAGACTTTTCACAGACGCGCCTGGACTCACGAACAGGCTTACATTGAGCTGGCCGTGGCGTTAGCAACGGACGAGTCAGATTAGTTGCATGATAGCCACATTGGAAGGCTCATCGCCAACGGGAATCGGGAATGATAAAGGAATGATGTAATTATATTGACCAGTTTACAATTCTTGTCAACTTCTTGCATTCGGTATTGACTCGAACTTCCTATGTTGATCTGCGCGACTTGTTGTAGACCCAATGTCCGGAAACCTTTGAATCAAGTGAAGATTAATAATTTAATATTAAGCAATACAAGAGTATCACAAAGTAGAAGAGGGTTGTCTTTAGCGTACATAGAGAAGTGGTCCATTCAACTGTCATGTCCAACTGTGTAAACGTAGCAATAATGATCCAACCATCTGTTAGCTTTCACTCATCTATCTTGGCAAGGTCTCGTCGCTGCGCGAACGTCTGCAGACTCAGCCTTCACTAGGGTAAGGTGGTCTCACAGAATCAATTACAGTCACTGGCGACACAGAGAATGCGAAAGCGAGTAAACCATGTCACAACATAAACGATATGTTTCGTCCGAACAGTGATCCTTGTCATTTCATCTCGTTCAGCAACGTATCTTGCTTCTTGAGGAGAGTAAAGTCGATCTGAGTAGCTACTGTTGCTGCCCCAGCGCTCCTCTCCGTCTCTCGAGCCAGATGTCTTCAATCAGGTTCATCAACCCAAGCCGACCTCCTTCGTTCGGCCGACGAATCCAGTTGCTCAGGTTGTCACAGATGCTGAACACATCACTCGTGAACATGATGCCGAGAACCTCAGCGTCCTGCAAGAAGTCCTGCACAAGGTCTATGGAGACGTCGATCCCTTCCGTCTTGTACCGGGTAATCTTCTCGTACAGCCGCACTAGTTCCTGACTGTAGACCGAGTTGAGCCATCCGCGAATATAACGCCAGTATCTGAAGAGCCCGTTACGAACTGCGACTCTGTCAAACCCAGGGTCTTCGGTAGAGCCCTGGATCAATCGACGATCTTCCAACAGAGTCATCTTCATCGAAAAGAGATTGAGCAGGCGATTGATGGCTGCCCAGTCTTCGTGATGTTGTCCAGTCACGAGGTCCTTCAGCGAAATGAAGTCGTCCAACTTTATTTCGAAAGGGCCAACGACAGGCCCAGCGAGTGTGTCCGCTTCAGACCCCCATATCGCGTCCCAAAGACGCTTGCGCTTCTCATAAGCGGAGCCACCAGCTGCAAGCTCTCCAAGAATACGGCCCAGCCTCTCGAGACTACTCCAGTGAGGAGCATCAGGGACAGCAGCAGGAGAAGCGACCTCCGCCCTGTTCAGCCCTCGACGTCTTCACTGGAGATCTGATGATTCATTGACAGGTATCGCGGATCATCTCTGCGTATTTGAGCCTACACGACGATGTTTCCACCGGGTACATGCTGTTCTACATCCGAGCGGGAATGGCATGACCAGATGAGGAGCAGAGCGAGTTCGACCTGGTGGAACGAGACTTTGAAGAATTGGAGATCTTTGAGAACACACCTGAGGTGGGGATGGAGGTGCTCGGTTTCGACCGCGGCGTCAGGCCTGCATACGGGTGAGCCAGTATTGATACGACATGCCAATAACAGTGGTCGGAGACGAGTGGGCATATATATGGCTAGTGCAGGAAGAAACTTGATTCGTAATGCTTGGTGATCGTCAATCCTTCGTGAACCTCTACTGCATGAATATTGTCACTGATTATGCACGGGATGAAGACTTCACGATATCATGTAACATGAGACGGTTATTCGCAGAAAGGTATTTGAGAAGACTTTTCAATTCGATTCCCAAAGTACTGTACTCATCCTATGCGTCTCATCCAACAAACATGCCATACAAATGGGGTGAAGGTCCAGCAGCATCACTGAGCACGTTGATCAGCCCAAAGCCCATCAAGCAGCGCGCTCCTCATCCTCCCCATCGCTCTAGCTCGTTATCTTCCTCCAAGGTCGAAGTCCTCTCGGTGACATTCTCTGCGCCATCCTCATTGGCATCATCCATGCCCACGTCGCCGTCTCAAAAGACTGGCTCCATGTCGGCGGAGTCCTCAGGCTCGCCCTCTTCATCGAGCATCTTGTTGATCCGCTCAATCTCAAGTCGATACTGGATGTTCTCGGACACCTGTTTTCGAGCGGCCCAAGTAAGAGCAGCTGCATCTCGAGGCGTGACAAAAGAACCCCCCGACGACAGTCGATCACAGGTTGCTTGAACCGCAGTCCAATCCTTCATGTCTGGATCCACAGGGAGTTTGAATCCGTTAAATGCATCGGCATCGAGACCGAATCTGTCCAGGTCGTTTTGAAGTGATTCAATATCTGGAGCCAGCGACTTTGTGAACTCGGGTGTCCATGGAAACTGCTCGGGTATCCCATTCGCTTGTCCACCAGTCTTTGAGACGGCGCGAACCACATTGCCCACAGTCGCGATATCCAAGAAGGAAGGCATATTGCCACGGCCCGTAATCAAAAAGTAAGCCTTGTCTTCGTGATTTTCAAGGCGAATACACTGCGCGGCTGTGTGTCCGAGAACATTGCACCTGGGGCAACCTCTCATGAGACCGTCGGGGCCCGCCTTCAGGCATCTCGCGAGGTCGTGTGTCTTGGAGCCGCATCCAGAGCAGATTCTTTGACGCTCCGGAGCATCTACTTTGCTTCCACCTTGATCTTGACCTTGGCCGCGGGAGCCAAATCCAGGAGGCAGAAGCAAGTAGCCGCCACTTTTGCTTTCCAACTCACGAATCATCAAGTCGTCTTCTAATTCCTGAAGACGATCCTCTCCAAGTGAGCTTATCAAAACCTCCCGGCTCGACTTGTCTCGATTGTCGACGGAGGCCTGGTGTGGTCCATTCTCGCCAGGTTGATGGATATGGTCTCCGATCCTCTTCTTCTTGGCGCGGTTTCTCAAAATATCCTCTCTCATACCGTCAATGGTCAAGGAGTAGCGTTTCCTGCTACTAGCACGGAGGAAGGATTGGGAGACCTTCGATTCTCCTTGAGCAGCTGGGTTTTGCTGGCTGCCCTGGCTGCCCTGGGCAGCATCAGCGTTGCCCTTGCGCTTGTCCTCATCTTTGGCCTGACCCTTGTCCTGGCGGCCGTCTTTGTTGTTATCGTCATCGGCCATTTTGCTTATGACCGAGCACTTGTTTGCGTGTATGTGCGTGTATATGCGTAGAGGAGTCTTGTCGATGCTGAAGCCTGCGGGAAATGAATGCAGGAATGATGCTGTGAGGTGTGTGGGACATTGGCGTGTTAGCGGCGTTTGTGTCACTGTTCGCCAGGTGCCAGGAGTTGAACCATGAACAATGAAATTTTGCATCCACAATAACAAACCAAACAAGGAACTTCATTCGCCCATTTTCTCCTACAAACAAACATTTAATGGTTTCTTCCATTCACTTACTCTGATCCTGTCTTCACTCCCTTCAGGTTTCCGAGCAAGGTCCCTTCTTCGTTATCTCTCAGCACCAGCCTCACCAACGGCGACTTCTTCACTGTCGCTGCGAAGCTCTCTTCGACAAAATCCCAGCAGGAAGACGATCTCACCACAGCTCCAGGTCTTTTATCACGTATTATCCTCCATACCTGAATCTCTCGTACCATTTATACGATCACGCGCCACCATTTGTATCCGGCAAACGTCGTTCGACAAACCAAGGAGAGATGGACGCTATACAGGCCTGGGTGGCTCCCAGGAACGACAAACAGCTCCCCGATCTTCGATTTGGCCATGTCAACGTTCCAAGCGACTGGGTGTTAGATAAAGATTTGTGGACCGATCTCCTCCGAGCCGTGTGTCTCAAAGGTCCTGCAGACGTCTGGGTCGTCGGACCAACAGCCAGAACCGACATCGCTGCCTTGGCATGGAACGAACTCGATGACTCCCCCACTCACTTTGACAACGCAGCGATCAATTTCACCTACTACGAGTTCTTTCCTTACCTGGAACAATGTCGAGAGGAGCCTGGGGTTGGAGTGGAGGCTTGGAACTACGACGATGAGGATGACGCTCAGACCGTCGTCCTGCTTTTGGACCCCCAGATGGGCGCGGATTGCGCTCTGGCTATGCTGAGTGCTGTCCATTGGGCCACAGATATTTGTCATGTGGTGCCAGTACGAATAATGACAATATCATTCTACAAATGCCCCGAGTCTCTCGAAAGGCTCCTCGCTCGCTACGGTCACCCCGCACCATCCCCACTCGCGTTCGCATTCACTCCCACCGTTATCATGGCTGCAGCTCGACGCAGCTTTCAACAAGTCATCCAGGTCCCAGACTGTTCAAACGACAACCTTCCTAGGCCCCTTTCTCGCGCCTTGAAGCAGGACATGGGCAGGCAGATCGTCGTTTGTTTTCCCCCGTGGACCTGGGCCGACCAACTTTTACGACAAGACCATGGACCTTTCGTGGAAATAAGGACCGTAGACGGCGACCTCGAAGACCGACTGTCGATTCTAAACAAGGTTCCTTGGAAGAACCTTGGCGCCTACGAACGCATGGACGTTGATGCGAACATTCATCGCATTATCGCCAACACCCAAGGTTGCACCGTCCTGTATTCTCGTCCCGGATTCCGTCCTCCGTTCCCTCTAGAAGGCTTCGACCAGATTCACTTGCGCCTGAGCAGTTATCGTCAACAAAAAGTCTTCGACTCATTTACTCACCAAGTCACAAGTATAACACTTCGTACCTCAGAAGAGGAACGACGGGAGCAGCTTGCCTGGAGTGCGTCCGCCGCCCACGCCTCAGACACCATTTTCATCTATACTGATGAATCGAGCACTGATGCCTTCCTTCATCAAGGAACACGCGACCGGCGCTTGAAGGTCTGCAACGAACATGCCGCAGGGTTCATCACTTCTCTTGTCTGCCTTGTGGATGCGGGGTGGGGGGTTGATATTGGCAGGGTTATATCATGCTTTTTCATCTCCGAAACAGACCAGTCAACCTCGGAACTCATTTTGTACAGGCTTCGCAATCTGAACTTCACCAGCCATGAGCCTGAAGATGATGAGTTTGAAGACTACGAAGAGTTTCCCACATCACTCGGCAGCATTGGGAAATTATCCCACGTCCTGCAGTCAATCCTACCAATCGTTGATTTCGATTACCGGCTCGCTTTGTTCATTGCGCTACCTTACGAGAGCAGCGTCGTCCTCAAAACGAAACTACAACTAGCCGCCATTCTAACTACTGGTATTGACCGTCTATTTTCGTTCCCTCCGCTTGGTTCAAAGACCCAAAAACAATACAGACGTTCTCTCATCAAGGCATGCCGCGGCTGGACTACTTCTCTTGCTCACACTGGTTCCATTTGGTTGGCAGTCGGGCTATGGAGACGCAGCTTGTCTATATCACAGGAAACTCCTCCTGATGGCGGCCATTCTGATGATATCCGAATTCCTGGTGTTGGTGTAACTGTCAATTCCGCGATGGCCCGTCAAGTACAACAAACTCTCACTTCATTGACCAACCACATGCTTATGGAAGAAGTTACGGTTCTACCTGATCATTACCCTGAAAGTCGCCAGCTCCGCTCCAAGGAGCGCTTCATACTGCACAAACATCTTGCCCGAGCTTACTGGAACCAGCTAACTACAGTGATGTGCAATGTAGGCAACCATCCAGTGGTTGAATTGCATGAGAAACCCCAAGGCGGCGGTTTTGTCGATTTACCTCCCTGGGTCAAAAACACCGTCAATTTCAAAAGCCTCGCCAAGCGAGATCTGTCTTCTCGGGGTCGTGATGCGGTGTGGAAAGTGCACGAAGGTACCATTCTCGGCATGTTCCAAGGGATGTACAGAGAAGCTCGCTCCAGCAACATTCTTCTAAACGACTGGACATGGATACCAACTGCAGCAGTTTGTCGGATGGGTCTAGATCTTAAGTGGTGCGACGGAGTCAACGTTATGCCCGAAGAGTTTAGTAGTGTTTACAACAAGGAGGAGATACTTGACATGCCCAATACGTCGGATGCACAGAGTGATGGATTGGATTAGGGGGCCGGTTTCCCAGAGATGGCTGTTGGAGAATTTGTGTCTGGATTATAGCAAGTCTTTTTGTTAATCTTCAGTCGTCTACTATTTCAGTAAAATGGACTGCTTGAGGATGACTAAATAGAGGACATGGATCCGGGCTGGGGTGATGTGTTTGAGTGATTGACAGAGTAGATAAAAATAAAAGCCATAACAGGCACAATGAATTGCATGGCGGGTCAGTGTGGTTCTTCTGAACAGACTTCCAGTGGAACAGGTGTTTGATGAATCATATTTGCGAAGTGCGCGCAAGTTGGGAATCACAATTGGACAGACACACATTTTCTGAACACCTGGGTCATTTTAATCAGTTCATCGATCAATGATTCAAATTCTCCCTAGCTGTGTGACAGGTACTCATTCAAGATCAATGTCGCCGTCAATCTCCTCAAACGTGCCCTCGCAAATCTCCTTGAACCAGGTTGGCTCCTTTTCCTTGAACACTTCGGCAAGCGACCTGATGAAATCCTCGGTATTGACGTCGACCTGATGCTCAGTCTGCTTGGCAGCCTTCCCCTTGGCCTTGAGCTCCTTGTTAGCTGCAGAACCGACGTCGGAGTTGATGTCCGTGACCCCGACGACTTCTGGAGCGACCTCATCCTGATAGTCACCCTCCCCCGTATCGACATCCGAGCCGTCTCCGTTCAGAGGCATTTCCTCAAACTCCTCTGATTCCCAGTCGTCATTGATCGTCTTCAACACCTTGGCGGCATGTTGCGTAGCAGCCTCCTCCTCTCTCCTCTTTCGATTTCCAATCGTCACCTCCCGTTGAGCAGCCCGTTGTTCTTCTGTGACGCCCGCCATGTCGAAAAAAGGACGTGAGAAAATTTGCTCAACTTGAGGCCAGTCCTTGGTGAGTGGATCGACCGGAAGCTTGTATCCTCCGTCGGCGGAAAGGCCGAGTCTGTCCATGTCCTCCTGTATCTGTGGGATGGCATCGGTCAATAGGTTGGCGAATGCCGGAGTCCAAGGTAAGCGCTTTGGTGCCTTGGCGCCGTTCGCCATGATGGCACGAACTATAGAGACAGAGTTATAGACACTCTGGAAGGCAGGCATATTGCCGCGGCCGTCCACCAGCATGCGCCTCATGAGAGCGATATTAGCTGACAGTCGAGGACATTGCGCGACGCCATGGTCAAGAGTATTGCACTTGGGGCATCCCGCCATTAGACCGTCAGGCCCAGCCTTCAAACATCTGATGAGGTTGTGGGTGTTGGAGCCGCACCCAACGCAGTTGCGAACTGGTCCAGCCGGAGGCGGGGGAGTGGCGGTGACTGCGGGGAGAGCTGCTTCCTCCCTTATCCTTCGCTTGAACTCTTCGATTGAGTTGCCAGTCTCTCGCAGGGCCATAACAGACGGTCGGTGTCTTGAGAGACCAGCCCCACCCGTTCGCAACCTTTTGGCGTCGACCTTCCAAACCATGCCTCGCATTTTCTCGTGAGGCTTGAGTTTCAAGTAGTCCTCGGCATCCTCGATCGCCCGCTTATTTCCTTTCTCCCCCGTAAAAGAAACGACAGAGCTGTTTCCGACACTTCCAGCCGCGGAGACGGCATTGTAGTTTGCTCCGTCATTGCCATTGACAAAGCCACAGGCCACTTCTGGACCAAATAAGTCTGTCAAGATTTCAAGGTGCGACTGACCTCTGGAGATTGGCTGGGAGTTATCTGACCCTCCCTGACCAGTTTTATCGCTTTGCGCAGCAGGAGCACGAGCTGGCTTGCTCCCCTCCTTCGTCTGGCTCTTCTGGCTGCCTTGCTTGTTGTTCTTGTTCTTGTTCTTGTCACTATCGGCCATTTTTGTGACTGACCGGGAGCGCGCGCGTGTATGTGTGTATTCGTAGTAGAATGACTGTGCAATGTTGAGTCAGTGCGAGCGTGATTGCAAAGATGATGTTGTGAAGAAGTGCGTGAGGGCTTCAGGATTGCATGGTACCGAATAAAAGTGGGCTGTGGGTGCCAACGTTTTTTTTTTGGCTCTTGACATTGACACTGCCTGGCACTGGCACTCACCGTTTGTTCAAGCTGGGCAAACTTCACAAGTATAACTTGCTGCTTGCCAATATGTGAGCAATGCCTGAGTCTAAAGCCTGCATTCAGGCATTGGACGCTTCTTGTTTATGGATATCGCTTCATGTAAACTTCATAGTGTGTGATAGAGTTTCAACTGGCCAATCAACTAACACCAACAAGAGCTCACTCTACATCATCCCAGCCTCGTAAAACGTCCGCATGTTTAACTCTACGACAGATCAGCTTTTAGTAGACTACCAACAACAAAACCGACTTTGTTCTCAATTTACCCTCGCCTGAAGTATTCAGCTTCAATTTTTCGACCGCTTCGCTAACGGCTCGGTTCAGGCTCGGTTTTCAGACTGCATGCTTTCGGCGAGGAGGAAGAGCCGTCAGGTCACAAGTGCACATGACTGGGGGAGGCCAGTAAGTCTGAGATAGGCACCTTCTGAAGAGCCACTGGTATGATTATGCGCCGTGGGATGATGTGTACTACCTAAATGATATCTTTGAAGTCGTGCCCATCATTGACATCTCCCAGCCACAGGGTAGAACAACCGCAGATATCTGCTTTCTTTGGCTCGGGGCACGCCCCCTACTGAATTTGGCCTAAATCAATAACTCAGCAGAATATTAGTACGGTATACATTACTTCCTAGTGAAGATATGTCTGGCGTCAGACGGTTTTGACCGCTTAGTTAGTACCACGATCGAGCACTAGCCAGCCACCTTTTGTCATTGAGTTGTCCGTGCAGTGTGGCAGCGTTACCGCATTGAGCACTTTCATCACCAATCAGTTTGTCTGGGAAATGTTTAGCCTACTTGCTGGTTTCTTCTACTCGAAATAGGATGTTCTAAAAGATGTGAAAGGCTGGAACCTCTGGTTCAGGTGGGTTGCGTGCATGTTGTCAACCAGCTGATCTGCCGTGGTTTAGCCATAGCGGCCCGTTGTTCCGTCATCGAGTGACGATCCCGTTGCACCTGAGCTGCGCTTATTACCGCATTGGGAAGTAATGTCAATCGACCCGATGAGTAACCGATGATTTCCCATCCGAGCCATGAAGTGATAAATACAACATCGGCATTCATTGAACCCGCGCTCCCCATCATGTTTGATTCTTGTCAAAGATGGCGACCACTACCCAGACCGAAACGAGGGCACCGGAAGCGTTCGAGCTTCGCCCGGAAAGCCCGGCACGAACGTCTCTCAACGACAACGAGGCACCGCATTTCGCCAACAAACCTAGTACCGCAGATCTACTCAAGATCCTAAGCGCTGGTTTCTCCTTCTTTGTCGCAGGCGTCAACGATGGAAGTATTGGGGCTTTGGTGCCTCACATCATTCGAGACTATGGAGTCACAACAGCCATCGTTTCATCAGTGTGAGTGATAACCCGATGCTCTTGAACCATAACCGAAACTGACGCTAGTAGTTACGGCGCAAACTTTATGGGATGGTTCTTTGGTGCATTCTCCAACACACACCTCTGCCAAGTCTTTGATCTCGGCTCAATGCTCACCCTCGGAGCTATTCTTCAAGTTCTTGCCCATGCCCTTCGATCATGGAAGCCGCCCTTTCCCCTGTTCACCGTTACCTTCTGGCTGGCCTGTTTAGGTCAAGCATACCAAGACACCCATGGAAACACATTTGTCGCTGGTGTGAAAGGATCTCATCGATGGTTGGCCTTCATTCATGCCATGTACATGGCTGGTTGCCTTGTTGGACCTTTCGTCGCGACGGGTGTTGCGTCTGTTGGAACCACATCAAGATGGTACCTATTCTACACCTTTCCACTCGGTATTGGCATTCTCAATGTTGCATTCGTCGTCTTCGCTTTCTGGGAAACTCTGAGGCTGAAGAGAAAGCAGCCGCCCACTGAGAGGACACTTGAGGCTGATCAGTCGCCTGCATCAAAGAACGAGGATGCGTTCTCCATGATGAAAGAGACTCTCAGAAATAAGAACGTGTGGCTTATCAGTCTGTTCTTCTTTTTCTTCCTCGGTGCCACACTCACCGCTAGTGGATGGGTTGTCGAATACTTGGTCGTGGTTCGCGACGGCGATATCAATCAGATGGGTTTCGTTCCCGCTGGTTTCAGCGGAGGGTCTCTCCTTGGAAGACTCCTTCTTGCTGAGCCTACACATCGTTTTGGGATTCGGAAGATGATCCTTGGATTTACAGTCATTAGCATTGGGCTTCAGCTTCTATTTTGGCTGTATGTGTGATCCCCAACAATCTACCCTGGCGCTGAGCCTTGCTAACAATTGTAGTGTCCCCAACATCATTGCAGCATCGATCGCTATAAGTCTCTTGGGTTTCTTCATGGGTCCATATTTTGCTTCGGTCAGTTATCCCCCCATCAGGTTGACCAAGCTAACAATACAGGGTATCTCGGTCGCCTCTAAACTCTTCCACCCTCGAATTCAGTCCACCGCTCTGGCATTTGTTTTCGTTTTCGCACAGCTTGGCGGCTGTCTATTCCCAATCATCACCGGCCTTGTCGCCGCCAGCTCCGGCGTGAAGATCTTGCAACCTGTTCTCTGCGCACTTTTGGTAGCCACAGCCGTTTCATGGTTGTTTGTACCCATGCCCAAAGAGAGTGACAATCCGACGTTGCACCAAGAATAGTTGCTTAGATCAGATGATGACCCGCGAAGGAGGCTCCGAGTGATGGAATGACTGTTAGATTTGGACTGGTCGGTGTATACGATACTATTTGTCAACCATTTTTCAATGGGTTGGTTACCTTATCCCTTAACTCCAAAACAGGCGAAAGCTTTATGCCGAGTTTGCGCTTCAAGCTGTTCCATCCTTTGGCATCCCTTCCAGTTCTAACTAGACCTAGTACCTGTTCAGCACAGTTTTGCTGCACTCCTATAAGAGAATGAATCAGTTTAAAATATCGGATTTTCTTCAAGCCAAATTCCACTGAATCCCACGAAATCGCTCTCGTTCTGTAGTAGTTTTTTATACTACCGAAAAGGAAGCAAACAACGCGGTAGTAGTGTGGACTTGTATGATGCGTAATTTGATGACCTGTAATTAACCGTATCATATCCGTTCTTTGTCACTGCTGTAATATGAAATGAACTTCGACTAGCCCTTGACATGCATGTTTACTTGATTGTCTTTTGTATTAATCTCGACCTAAACCTTGACCATCATGTACTCTAAACACAATACTCGTTCCGACAGTCTCCCAAACCCAACCGCGCACAAATACAACGACTTGATCCGCCCTTAGCGAGTGCTCAAGGTTGGGGAGCCCAGGACTGGTGTGCCCTTGCCACTAGGCGTCTCACTTCCATGAATAGCACAAGTTGTCAGAGTCGGGGAAGCCAGTTCCGATGGACCGCCGTCTTCGTCCGGGCTCTCGCTTCTGAGAACGACATGAATCGAAGATAGGATCTCTGATCTGTTCTCATCTTCATCGTCTATCGGCGTGTTGTTGTCAAGTGCGGAAGTCCATCCATCGTTCGGCATCTCGACATCATCAGCCCCAAGGTCAACACTATCCTGAGTCTGTGGCACTTGTCCTCCCAACGAAAGTCCATCGACGTCCATCGCATCATCTTCCAAGGCGCTGTCACTGTCAGACGAGATATGTACCACCTCTGATGAACTCAGGCGACTTCCGACCTGACCGTCGACCTCAACGCCTGTTCCAACTTCACTATCGACGGCTTTGGCGCGGACCATTTGGCGTTGTTCATGAAGCCACGCGCGCTTGTGGAACTCTGCCAAGTCGTTGAACTCGGGCGGATCATCGTGTGTTTTTCGAGCCTTTAAGAACTCTTCATAGCACAGCTCGGTACTAGGATGAACTCTGTTCCCTACTCTCTGGAGACTGTCAATGGCTCGCCTGACCGTCCTCAGGTCAACAATGGAGACGCCATACACGGAGAATCCATTGACAGAAAGCTTGGGTGGCTTACTCCAACGAGATGCGCGCTTTGACTTCTTCTTCTCCTCAGCTGTCTCGCCAATCTGCATGAAGAGGTTCGATAACGGGCAACGAATCCTGGAAGGTCCTCCCTCACGCGCATCGCAGTGCATCTGATGCACCGACGATGGTAGAGGATCTGAAGACTCGTTCAAGGCTGCTTCCAAACGAACCAAAGGACCCAATTCGAGGTCGAGTGGAGGCATAATCCAGCGCCTTCGGTCATCGGTTCGGCAAATGACGGCATACTGCAGTGCTGCCCGCAAAGAAGCAACCTCCCCATCCCATACGTTGTGGGTGATGATGTGACTTAGTTCGTCACAGAAAGTCTCGTTCCAAACGGCTGGAGAATCGTTTTCTGGTCCGGTAACTGGTAGGAAGACGAGGTTGTGACGAGGCGAGAGAAGCTCAAATGGCGAACAGCGGAAGACGCGGAGGCAAACCTTCCACAAAGTCGTTAATCTGCTGTAATCGCCTCTCTTCTTGGCTCTGATGTCAGATGCCAGATCCTCTATTTGCTCATGAGCCAGTGAAGAGGTGTAAGCTAAAGCATCCTCATCTTCAGTCCAACGGTGACCAAATTGTAGATGCCGCCTTCGCATGAAGTCAATGTTCTCAATCGTTGGAAAATCATCGTTGAGGCTCTTTGTGCGCTCCTCCAATTCTTTCTTTGCCTTCTCGCGTCTCTTCTCTTCCTCTTTGAGCTCCTTCTGTGCCTTCTTGTCTTCGGCAGACAGGCCTCTTGCTGCGGCAGCCCTCTGGGCCTCCATACGAGACTTCTTCGTCCCTTTCTTGTTCCTTGACCCCGGAGGCCTGCCGCGCTTGAGTGTTGCTGGCATAGGATCGAACTCTGACTCTAGAGCTGGCGTTGGCGGGACATCGGTCACCGGAGGTATCGCAGGAGGTTCCATCGTGGCTCGAGGCTTGGAGGAGCGCTGGGTGGTGCTCGCTTGCTCTGAAACCATAAATAAGGAGCAGATCTGACACGAAATGACGATGTTGTGAATGACGAAAATTTCAGATGATGAAAAATTCACCGTCATTTGTTTGCATCATGCACCTGTCACTGCCAGCACTGCCAGCACGCATCAATATGTGGGTCTCAAGCATACAGACACTCATTAATTACAAACGTCCGAGAGAGTATCAGGGCTGGCTAATCGGCAAGGACTATTCACTAGTGATGGCTAAATGGAAGCTTTAAAACCCGATAGAGTTGGGATAGTATCATCATAAAGTTAGACGAGTTAAGTCTGAACTCTACAACGTTGGACTAAATTGAGTTTAATTTAGAATTCATTTAGACTATCTCGTATTATAATTTAGACTTCATTTAGACTATCCTGTATTACTGTATCACGATCAATAGAATCAAATAAGATGGAAGTGAGGGTCGCGACCGACGGGACTGGCTTTCTCTGGGGAAGCCATACAGAAATGCATGTCAGTGAATCATTGTTGGCAGGTGTAGGTGAATAACTGCCAGTGATGGCACTGACCCTGGTCAAACACAAAATGAAAAAGCTGCCCTCGCCCTTTTCAACAACTCAACTCTTGCACCGCAACCATCACGCAAAATGGCGTCTCAAAAGAGCTACCTTGAGTTTTCGCCCCCAGGCAATCCAGGACAACGATTTCCAGGTGCCGATATCCCCGTCGACGTACGACACACCCCTTCTCGACGCGAGCACTTGCGCGCCTACTTCAACTTTATGCGTCCAGAGATCGCCCACCTCGCGAATGAATACGGCAAGCTGGCCACCAAGAATATCTGCAAAGCACTTTACGAGTCAGGCAAACGAGCTGTTCCATCGCCAGGCTTCGAGCTCATGGTCGATCGTAGTGTGTGGAGACTCTGGTGTAAAGGCCCTTCTCATGGACTTCTCTTTGGGCTAAACTAATATCTCACAGTTCAGAAATTCGGATCCGATGGTCCCATTTGGCCTTGGGGACAGACCTCCATGGATCTGGCGGAAGGCGAGACTCCGAACCAAATCTTTGCCCAATACTGCCATCAGGAGAGCCTCAAAGAAGCCCGAATGACAACCGCAACCGCATCCGCCTCTGTTCCCTCTACCTCCTCCAACACCGACCCCAAGCCACACAATGAATTCATTATCTACTCAAAGGCTGTTCTTCTAGGCCCCTACGACGAACGACCCATCGACAATGATCTCGAGAAACGCAAGCAGTACTGGGAAAGTCTCTTCGGTCCAGTGTATCGGGCTGCCAATGTGATCGGTCCCTTCGAAGCCGAGGCGTCGTCAGGCCTTGAGATTGCAGAGTTCATTTGCGAAGATCTATCAGCTATCAATGAGCTGCTTCCCAAGGGCGTAGTCATCAAATTCAACGCCACAAGCAAAAGTGTGATTGTTACCTTCAAAGACACCAAGACTAACGACGACGATGTTCGCAAGGAGCTTCTTCGAGTGTGGAAGATGGTAGAAAGTTGGCTTAGTCTGATTGGCCAGAACAAACCCGTCACACTGTTCAAGCACCTTTCTGAGGCCCTGGGCGTTTAAGAGGCGAAGTGGGAATTGACTCAAGGTAGTCCAACATTGCAAAGTTAGAACATACTCGTCTAGCTTCATAATAAACTATCCCAACTTTATGATCAACCATCCTAACTTGAAGATTTACTATCCTAACTTTATGATCAACTATCCTAACTTTATAATCAACTTTCCTCACTTGAAGATTCACTATCCTAACTCTATAATCAACTATCCTAACTTTATCGCAATATCATCCTAGTCTTATTGTTTTATAAACCTATGGTCATCAATGGTGAACAGACATTTCATTCCGATAAGACTGCCGTGACACCCCGTGGTTCTGTAGAACATAGTACTCGGCCTTTGATCATTACAGGCTGTGAGGTCTTGTCACAACAAGGCTGCTTTTCGGTGGTATTAACAACGATCCCAGCATTTCTGTGGCTGAGCTGAATTGCCAGCAAGCCTTCAAGGTTGATAAAGGTCATCGGGTGAATCGAAACGGGTTGCAGCTTGGTTGAGCTTGAGGGCGGATTCGCGTCAGTCGTGGCCTTCAACGTGATTCAGACATATCATCTCCTGAAAATGGTTTCAATTGGGATACCAGAAAAAGTCCTCCGTCTAAGCAATGTCTGACCAATCACCAAAGTTGTCTTTGACCCTGACTCGGCTGCGGTAGTCTATGGTGATGTGGGGTGTGCTGGGTTGATGGGTATGAGAAGGTGATTTTGAATCCTTTGCTGTGAGGGATTTGCCCGATTGAAGAAATGGAACGAAACTGAACACCATCATGCATGTGATGTGGATTGTGGTGAAGATTAACAATTAACTTAGTTAGATGCAGATTGTCACATCAGCAGATCGCAGGGGGTCACAACAGGCAAAGCCAACGGTATGTGTATTGTTCAGGATTCCATAGATCCCATCGGTCCATTCCCTGGTGTTACAACCCCCTTTTCTCTTCATCCATCCAAGATACGCATCACTCGTGACTTGTTGGCAATGAGCCACTGTCGCAGTCCTTGAGCCTCTCCAGAGGGAGCTTTCAAGAGCAACCTCAACAGGCTGCGACCCCGATACGCCGAAGATGTCGAGAGTTTCAACGAAGGAATGGCTTCTTGAGGACTGCTGGGTCTGTCTCAACTTGGTCACCACGAGAGGTTGACAAAATCCTCCATTGGCGTCGAGCCAAGCATCAACGCGGAAGGAAGCTATTTCCACAGCGGGTTTGCGGGTTTGTGTGTCGCTTCGGTAGGCGCGAGGATCATGGGGACGGGGGGAAACTGCGTGCGACTATTCCGACGCATAAATTAGCATGATTATAATAGCGTTTGACCAGATCCATGCTAGAACGCACCTGAGAGTCGCTGACGAAGCTTAGAAACATCGGATCCAGCTGTATGGAGTGCGGTGATGTGAACGCTCGAGCACCTGCGTGTAAACATTTTCCCCGCCGTTGAACCTCGCCTCTTCATAGATAGGCCGAGGAACGTATCAATCAGCTGTGAGCTAGACGAGCCAGAGTTGAGGCATAAGTTGAGGAGGCTTTCCCAATTGCTGGTTTTCATGTGAAACGCCGATGCCGAGATCCACTAGGGACGTAGACGTATTGAAGTTGATCTGAGTACTCGAAAAAGGTTGGTCTTCAATGCTTTCACTGGCTGGATGTTGACGGCTAGGTCGAAGGTTCTTGGAGTCGGTAATGGTCGCGGTGTAGACGCCCAACTCTGCAAATACTCTAAGCGGTTGGTGATACAGCTGGTGGGCAGAAAGGGAGTTGGTTTGTAGAAGAGGCATCAAGCCTTCAGAGAAGGGTAGTGCCTTCGTACTGAAAGACGATCAGATAGAGACCCGGGTACGACTCCGGATGGAGATACGGCGGTGTCCTCGTTGTCGCGACGGCCTAAAAGGTCCGCATTGCGCTGAAAAGCGATGCCGTCGTTGGTATCGTGAGATGAACTCGGCGTAGAGGATGAAGGACGAAGGACGATGGATTGAAATGGCCAAAGATGAGGAGGGGGGAAATTTCGGTGCTTGTGTATGGAGAAATAAGCAAAGAACAAAGACGAACAGGAGAACAAGACAGGTCTGAGGGGAAAACGCGACCACTGCATGCTGCTGACAACAAAGGGCGAATGTTCACTCAATCACCAGACACTCATTCATTTTCTTTATTTAGGCAATCTGACAACAAAATTTCAATTGTTGGTGGGTACTTGGGCAACGGCTCGATGGCTTCAATGACGTCGTTGTACCACCTCGCTCTTGACTGGACAAACGCATCTACCATTCATTACATCATACATAATTCACCCTTTCAATTTCTCTCCACATGAATAGCAGGCGCATCACACTTTTCAACTTCTGCGTAGGTAAGCAGATCGAAGACATTCGTCAATCTCCTTGTTTGACGAAACTGACAAGATTGACAGATGAACAGATGAACAGATGAACAGACGAACAAATGGCCCGACCCAGAAGAAACCGCACTTGAGGTGGACCTTATCGTGCCACTTAGCTACCCAGCGACCTCAATTCAACTCAGTCATCATCTGTCGAAACCACTCTGAAAGAGATCCTGACAAAGGATTGAATTCTGCTCTGACATCTGCCGAGTTTACCGCGTTCATCGAACCCGCCTTTCCGTACAACCTTCGACTCAAACAAATCCTGCCCAGAACCTTTGGCTTCCGATAATCATCATACACCGTTTCTACCAGGCTCAAGGTTCAACGAGAACGCGTATCACCATGGCCTTCAAAGGCGAAAACCTGCGATGAGAAGTTTCTCGTACAGAAAGGAAGGATCACAAGAAGGAGAAGTCATCGACGCCAAATTCGGTATGTCAACAAATCGCGATCGCCACGGGTTAGTGATCGCTTGCGTCTATTGCAACCACGCCGTATGAAATGCTGTTATCAAAGTATGCTAACATCGCTCAACTTCCTAGATTCGGCTCCGGTTGCTCGACACACAACCCACCCGCCAATCCATCCATCCATCCACCGACCACACACCACAGGAACACTCGACTACTCCCTCTTCACAGGAACCTTACGGTACCTAACCGTCTCAACACCACTGTCATCGAATCGTCTTTCGGCGACAACCTTGTAACCTCCAATACGCGGGAAGATCTTTGTCCAGAAGGTCCAGTAGACGCCACCAAGGATCAAAACACCGACACCGACCACGGGAAAGACATAGTACGGGTAACCATCCGCATTCCAGTCGCCATCGGGTGGGATGAATGGGACGATGGCGAGAAAGATATTGGCAAGGAGGTAGATGACGGAAATAGGGAGATACGTGTGCCAGGGAGAGGTCCAATTTTCCGATTTCTTGTAGTGGAGGTAGATGAGACCAGCAGTAACAAAACCATTGATCCATGATCCGGGGTATGTGTACCTGAGCTGTTAGTGGGTGTCTACAAAAGGGAGTGATACATACAAGTTGACGATAAAATTGTAAGCCGGGCCTGCAGGTGGCGCAAGGAGAACTATAACGGTAACGATCCAGTGGAGGAAGAGCTAGATTGTTAGCAAGCCAACAAACGATCGATTTCGAGAGTATCAACTTACAGCTGTAGCTGGAGCGTTGAAAGGCTTGTTAGACGCCCAGAAGCGACTGAAAGGTAGCATGCCTTCTTTGGCCAGCTCCTGGTTCAATCGAGCATGCGCAAACGACACAGCCAAAACATTACCAAGGTTACTCAAGGCGACAAACGCGGGAAGACTGCGAGCTGCTGCACTATCGCCAAAGATGTTGCGAAAGAATAAACCAGCCACGATGACTTCGGACTTGGCAAGATCAGACTTGGAGATAGCAGCAAAGTATGCCACGTTGGCGAGGACGTAAAGAATGGTTACACCACCGATGGCGATTGGTGCTGCCACAGCCAGAGTCTTCTTCGGGTGCTTGAGTTCGCTGACGACATAGTTGGCATTCTCCCATCCCTTGTAACTGTAGATGATGTTGAGAAGGGCATTCGAGTAGGCGTAAGCTCCACCACCTCCGTAACCATCACCCTCTTCGATCCTAAAGGCGTGATCAAAGTTGTGAGGGTTCGGAACACGACGATGACCAGCTAGAGCAGCAAATCCGGAAAAGACAATGAACAAGAGGATAACCACCTTGAACACGCCCAACACGTTGAACAATCGGATACCCCATTTCGGGAGGGTGCCGTGTAGCACAACGGAAAAAGTGATGCATGCGACGGCAATACCACGAGCTTCCCAACCATCAGGGATCTCACGTCCTGACGCAAAGAGGATGTATCGACCAAAGGCAAGGGCGTTACCGGATGAAAAGCCAAGCAAGATCATCTGCGAGGCCAAAACACAGGTAGCCAAGTATCGAGGTCGACGATAAACGCGCTCGAGGTAATTCTTTTCACCACCCGATCGAGGAATCTGAAGTCCAAACTCGAGAAAGACACTGAGACCACAAAAGGTAAGAAATCCTCCAATAACCCAAAGCATCAAAGCTATACCGACAGAGCCAGTAGCCGCAAAGATGCTCGAAGGAGTAGAAAAGACTAAAGGTCAGCTTAATCAACCATGACAGACACACACTTACTTCCAGTTCCAATCATCTTATTCAAAATCAGAAACACAGCACCAGTAACACCAATCTTGCGATCCTCAGTGTACGCAAAGTTCTGAGCATCAATAGTGCTCTCATTGTCGGTATGTCTCTCATCACTGAAGCCATCGTAGGGTTGCCCCCTCAAGGCATCAAAAGCCTGTTGATGCTTCTTTGATTCCGCCATTGCTGCTCCAAAAACAATGGCAGACGTCGAGTTTAAAAAGACACGGCGTACGCCATCGTGTCTTACATTGACGATACGTGGCACAGCATTTCACAAATGAGATCCCCCCAAGATGTCGACATCGAATCCTTGCGACGCGAAATCGCCAAGATATGCAGATCACAAAGCAGCTACCCCAAGGGGAAGGTCGTGAGGTGCAGCGGGCGTTGTCTGCTGGCCACAAAATAAGCTCATAAGCATTGGGGTAAGCTTTCGGCTGTGCTGATCCTTGTGACCAGGATGTGATAGGCTGGGGGAGTTTAGCCGGGGGTAATAAAGTAGTGTCATTAATTAGGAATAATCTAGAACTAGAAACAGAAGATGTGGTCGCTCATCTTGGCAGAAGCTCCAGGCTGGTCGAATCCTAGATTGCCAAGCGATGTCTTTGCCGCCTTGATCATCCCTGGGGGTCCGCATAGCATGATTTTGGAGTCTGGGCCGGGTGTTGGGAACTTTTCCGCCATGAGTTCTTGTGTTGCGTAACCGGTTCCATATGTCCAGTCAGCAGGGGCGTTTTCTACAACGTAGTACAGTTTGAAGTTTTGAGGGTATCGTCGTGCGAATGTCTCGAGTTGCTCTCGGAGGAGGATATCTTGTTCTGAGCGGTTGGCGTAGATGAGGTTGACTTCTGTGAGGTCGCGATCATCTTCACAGATGGCTCGGATGATCTGGAACATCGGTGTGATGCCTGTTCCACCAGCTAGCATGCCTATTCTCTTACATAGACCTCGTTGGTATCTCATGGCGCCTTTGGGTCCACGGAATTGAACTTCATCACCAAGTTCAAGGTTGGCAAGGTATTTGCCGGTAAGTTGTCCATCAGGATAGCACTTGATGACGAGTTCCAACTTTCCAAGGTCGTGGTTATTGGAAATAGGTGTGTATGACCTGTTGACTGATTTTCCGTCGATTTCTGCCTTGATAGCAAGGTGCTGACCAGTCGGTAGACCCAGGACGGTAGTGGGAGTAGGCAGACTGAATACCAGACGGTAAACGTTGGGGGCGATGAGCTCCTTTTCAGTCAAAGGGAGAGGATGATATGCTGTAGAGTCTAACCATCCTCGTTGAATAAGAGGATTAACCTTTGTGACCTTTGGCATCTTTTTATGAGGAGCATAACTCATGAAACCACCCTCTTCAAAGTGAAGGTGCTTAGACAATCGTTTCGCGGTGATGGTACCAGCCACGGTGAAAATCGCAGAAGCGATGAGGAAGCCCTCAAGGAAACCTGGGCCAGAACTTGAACCAGATCTGACCTTTGGGAGCGCATTTAAAATCTCGGGATTCAATCGGTATGCTTGGTGTAGTGCGACAGCCCCGACTGATAGAGCTGCTGTGGCTGTGAGTGCAGTTGTAGTAAGACTACTTCCAGCGACAGCCTTGGGAGCGGCCTTTTTCAAGGTGACAGCTTTAGGAGCACCTCGTACTGGAGCTCCTTTGTACTCTCCAACGCGATACTCCTCCATGATTTCGAATGCATCTTCAGAATGACCAGCGTTGTCAAATTCTATTGTCGCGTCCTTTCCAGCAGTTTCAATGAGAACATCTGCACCACCAGGGTGATCCTGCATGTATTTTGTGACATCATAAACTATATGGTCAGTAAGTCATCAACAGTTGTTAACTTAGACACGTACCCTGCCCCTTGATGGTCATCCAGCAGTCATCGCGGGTGTTGTGAGCAGCCACCTCTTTAGCAGTAAACGAAGCCATTTTCAAGATAACAGTCAAATAACACGCAGATAATGAACAGCCAAATCAGGGACAAGCTCATATATTAATCGCAATCAAATACCGTCGCAATGAGTGGCCAGTGAAATTTCCTATTTTAGACTTGCCGAGGTTCAAGGTCTTTTCTCGGCCGATTGTGGGTCCGGAGCGGCCGAGTCTCCGTGCTCGCTCCGTTTCTTCATTTCGCGATCTTAATCTTGGACATATTCCCGACGGTCAAGGCCTGATATGGACGTAAATGGAGCCTTTGTTGACCGAGGCACGGATTTCGGTTTCAGAGATATCTTCCGTTGGGGTTTTATGCATGCTGGGGTTTTCGTATCTCTTGTACGATTCGAGTCAGGTAATAACCTGGCATTAAGCTAAACGTTAGCGGTGATACCTCCTTTCTTTAAATGGGATCTAATAGGTCAGCACTTAATCTAACGTGGAGATTGTCCGTACTGCTATCATCAGGCCATGATTCTTGTGGAGACTTAATCGGCGTTCAAGCCTCTGCCGCAAATTCTTCAATGCCGCCCCTATCAATGCCGGCAGATGACAAGGAATATGAGTGATCCACAAAATTCGTCACAGCTTGAGGCTCTGTGCCTCGGCTCATTATTGCATTGCTAGTTTATATAGGCCAGACATTTTTCGACAATTTGTAAAGTCATTCGTCTCAGTGATATTAATCGCCATGGCTACCAAACGTTTCCATCTTATGGGTGAAGACCCTTCCACAGCCCAAGAAATCGAGATTCCTTCATCAATAGACGAGCCAGGTCTGCAGCATTTGGTAGCATCTCATTTTGCTATTGTCGATCCTAATGGTGAGTTTATTGGTCAATGAGATGACAACGAAGCTAATATTTCAGGCATTGGTTTTGTCACCGAGTCCGACGCTTTGACAACTGTCGCAGATGTTCTCGCTGCTGATGACATTTCCATTACTATCGATGGCAAGGCTGTTCGAGAGGTCCCAGGTCCAAAAGGTCTGCCGCTTGTAGGCAACTATTTTGAAGTGTACCCTGATCATCTTGGTAACCACCAACGGTTATTCGAGAAATATGGACCTCTCTTTCAAACAACAAACATGGGCAGCACCATCTATCACACCAACGACCCTCAATTAGCCAGCATCGTTTTTGGCGAGACTGACTTTTTCTCTAAGCGAATCATCGAAGGTCATCCTTTGCATCCTATCAAGAATAAGGAAGCTGGTGTTTTCCTTGGTGATACTGATACTGAAGAGTGGAAAGAGGTGCACAAGTTTCTGCCTCCAGCTCTTGGTCCAAAGGCTGTGCGACATTATGCGCCTACCATGCAAAAGACCGTCGAGGATGCTTTCAAGGTTTTTGACGAGCTTGATGAGCGCGACGAGGCTTGGAATGTGTATCCTTATATGCTCAAGCTTGGATCACAAGCTGTCGGAAAGTTGGTTCTTGGAATGGACTTTCAACACTTTACTTCCCCTGACGCCCGACCACATGAAATGGTGCTGAGAATTGCGCAGTCACTGGAACTCAACAAGAAGATTACTTCAATGGGCAGCTGGTATCGTAACCTTCCTTT
Source organism: Fusarium sp. FL617 (assembly GCA_030142105.1). Lineage (NCBI taxonomy): Eukaryota > Fungi > Ascomycota > Sordariomycetes > Hypocreales > Nectriaceae > Fusarium > Fusarium sp. FL617. The sequence continues at coordinate 825,059 of JAREIL010000034.1, read as the reverse complement.
TGGCGACCCTCAACGTCTTCGTGAAGCCCGTGCGCGCATGGAGGCAATGATGCAAGAGTCTGTGGCCAACGCTTCCAAGGGTGTTGGAGACTTGGAACTTCAAGATGCTGCTGTTCAAGCTGAGAACATGGTCGATTACGTCCTTCGTGCTAGTGACAGTAAAGGCAACAAGCTACCACGTGAGCGCATCATGGAGCCGCTTGTTGTTGCTACAGGTGCTGGCTTCACCACAACCAGTTCACTTCTGTCCTGGTTGCTGTACGGTCTTGTGGTCTATCCTGGCATGCAAGAGAGACTTCTCCAAGAGATGGTTGACAACGGCTTTGACGAAAACACGCAAATCACTGCTGATCTCACCAACAAGCTCACGTTCCTTGACAAGTATATCAAAGAGACGCAACGACGACACAACCCTTCATACCAACCTGCACGAACAGCAGCCGTCGACATGATTCTCCCTGGTGGCTACAAGCTCCCCAAGGATTCCATCGTTATTCCCGCTCTGCACCACATCCACAACAACACCAAGATCTGGGACAACCCTGCTCTATTCGATCCTGATCGATGGGACACCGAGCGTGTCAAGAACCGACCAAACGCGTCTTACATTCCTTTCGCTACTGGACCTCGAATGTGTGTTGGGTTCAACTTTGCTCTTCAAGAAGTCAAGGTCTTCCTGCCCAAGCTTGTGTACCGATACAAGTTTAGTCTTGCGCAGGATGGACCGGTTGAGTATGATCCCATGTTCCAGTTGATTCGGCCGAATAACCTGTACGTGAGGGCCGAGAGGAGGATAAAGTGGCCGTCAAAGAGTGATTAATCGATAGACTATTATAGACATAGACATAGACAAAATAATGGCGATAATGATTGTACATTAAGTAGTTTTGCGTTCATATTGTAATGAGTAGAATTGTATTCAAGTCGTTGATGCTCAAACGATATCTTGCAGAGTATGATTGAGTAGAATGTATAGTGTACATGAGATGTTAGACTTACCCTCGCAATGCTTTCAAAGCAGACTCCTTAGTTAGCAGCTCTTTTGGGTCGCCTGTTTCAACTATCCTTCCATCCCTCATGACAACAGCGATATCAAAGTCAGTCACATTGTCGAGACGATGCGCAACTTCGATGACTGTCCGGCCTTGCATTACTTCCCGGATAATTTCGCGGACCTCTTTATCTGTGGTGTTGTCGACGCTGCTCGTTGGTTCATCAAGGAGGACAATCTTTGAATGTGAAAGCAAAGCTCGTGCAAGACAGAACAATTGACGTTGACCAACTGAAAAGCCAAGCTCACTCAAATCCCCATCAAGTCCTCCGCGAGTTTCCATGGTTGGCCAAAGTGTAGTCTTTTTCAAAGCTTCAATGAGAATCTCGTCGGCTTGAACGAGTCCTTCTGGATCGAGATTCTCTCGTACTGTGCCGGAAAGGTTAACAGGATCTTGAGGAATGGTTGTTATTTGTGATCGAATATGTTGACGTGGTATCGTTGATAGGTCTTTGCCGTCGATGCGGATGCTTCCAGATTGTAACTCAAGAAGGCGAAGAATCGAAAGTACAAGTGATGATTTACCACTAAGAAGTCAGTTGATTCGATCAGCAGGTGATTGAGATTTACCTTCCAGAGCGGCCACACAAACAGACTTTCCGGCCTGCTTCGACCGTGAGAGATACATTGTGGAGGACCGGTTGCGATTCATCACTAAACTGTCAGACAAGCTTCACTCGAAGAAACCACATACCTATATGATGCTGTGATCCCATCAATCTCAATACTCCCCTGCGGCCAATTGTCAGGAGTGTCGCTTTCGCCATCCTTATTCTCGTTGGGTGTAGTTTGGATAAATGACTTTAGTCTGGCAATAGCTCCGAGCGATGTCTCCAGGGTGGTCCATTGGTCAATCACCACCTTCAGGGTCATGTTGAGTCCTAGAATATTGACCATGGCCAATCCAATGGCACCCTCACTGGTTGTCCCTGGAATTCGAAGTGCAATGGTAACAAGCAATACTGCCATGCCCGCAATGAACAAATCCAGAACGAGTTCCAACCATCTCTGAATACAAAACATCAGATAGAAAGGCTTCTGCGATGTGTTCAGTAGTTGAAAACTTTCGTCGAGAAACTCCTTAGACCATCCGAATGAGCGGACAGTTGACAGGCCTGCAGCAATCTCTGTAAACTGTGTGTATAGTGGTGTCTTTGCTTCGAGGTCGAGCAGTCGCATCTGTCGTGAAGTGCGGAGATAATACTTTTGAATGAGGTAGAGGGCCAGAAATGAAAGCGGAAGAAAGGCGCCAAAGTAACTGGCTCCGGATGCAACGACGCCAGTCTGAACCAAGCTACGCAGAGTCAAGTCTACGGTCAAGTAGAATGCCAAAGGTAGAGACATGTCGATAAGTGTCATGTCTTGACTGAAACGATTCAAGATGCTGCCACTCTCGGTAGTGGTGAAGAAATGCAGTGGTGCTCGGCAGACAATGTTAAGGAGTTGCTCGTGGAGATTGTTGGATGACTTCTCGACGCCAACGATGAGAAAGTAGCTGACAATTAGCAGAATTCACTTTTTGACAGTCAACTTACTCAATATTTGCAAGAGCCAGAATCATCGAGCCCACGACAAGTCCGATATATCCACCTGCGTAATGAGCATCCTTTGAGCCGTTGCCCTTTTCCGTCCAGATTCGTAGCCAAATTTCTATCTCGTCAGTATCAGAATTTATCATAGTCAGCTTACTTACGAGGCATGGCTTCTAACACAGCGCCAAACACAGCAGTTGGAAAGACGATGCAAATGACTTTCCAGCCCATGGATCGAACATAAATCTTGTAACAGTCTGTATCACCAGTCTTTCGGGCCAGGTCAATCTCCTTTGTTGCTGAAGTCTTGACAATCTCTTTCTGTGCAACCTCCGGTGCCTCGGTCGGAATGATGGTGTTCAAAGTCCCGGTGGGTTCTAGTTCAGAGTATGTGACTTGGTTGCGGGTGATTCGACCGTCTTCTAACATCGTGATGTGGTCGGCAGAGGGCAAAAAGTGAACTAAACTGTCAGAAAAGTTTGCAATCAGAGGTAGACTTACTGTTACTTGTGGACAAGATAACGGTGCTCGTCCGAAGCAAGCCATCCGCTCCTAGAAGCCGATGGAAAACTGTATTGGCTGTAGTCCTGTCAAGACTGCTGAAAACATCGTCAAGAACAACGAGTTTCTTCCGCGAATATACAGCTCGAGCAATTGCCTGCAATTGTTAGCTGGAACTGTTGACGATGGATGTACTTACAACTCGCTGCTTTTGTCCACCACTCAAAGCTACTCCGCCAGATCCAACAATCGTCTCGTGACCTTGTGGCAACTGAGCTAGATCTTCCTCCAAAGCACATGCATGAATGACTGTTGAAAACCACTTTTCGTCCAATTGCGAATGTCCGATAATGTTGGTTCGAATGGTGGTATTCCGCAGCCAGGGTATTTGATCACAGTAGGCCAGAGACTCTTCCGTTTCGACGGATCCTTCTGCTGGTAGGATTTCTCCAATTAACGCCTTGAGAAGTGACGATTTACCACAACCTACTCTCCCCACGACCATGTTGAGTGTTCCGCGTGTAATTCGCAGGTCGATATTACTGAGAAGTGAGGTACCGTCATCGGTCTGGAAACTGGCGTCTTCGATAATCACAGACTGATCGTCTTTCTCGTCGTGATGTGAGTGACCTTCCATATCGTGTTCTTTCAGCAACAGAAACGCTTGTATTCGACCGCAACCTCCGACAACTCCTGCAATCTGCATCAATGATACAAGAATCATGACGAGTGGTTGTGTGACCAGGGAAATCAAAGAGAGGGACGTAAAAGCTTCCGCAACGCTTAACCCTTCGTCTGCTTTGGTCCAGTAAATGGCAGACATGATGACAACAACCGGTGTTACCTGCGCAGAAACCATGGCTAAACCGTTAGTGGTGTTGTGTGAAGTGTGTGCGAGACGACATACCCAGTGTGTTGAAATGCACAAGCAACCATCGGAATCTGGCAGAAATCTTGAGCTCTTTGACCCTTAAACCCTGCACCATGTTGCGGAAGAATTCTGTGAGCCCCATCATCTTGATACCTTTGATCTGTGCCAGCATGTTTGATGTTTCGCCCACACGCTTCTGAACAGCTGCGTTCCATTTCACCGTCGCTGGCTCCATGGCTGGTGAAATGATTCCGCTCAAGATAGTTGTGACTTGACTGTTAGCTTTGTATATGATCAAAGGCCACAACACTTACTGACTGTTGGAACCAGCACCAGTAGACTAGGCCTTCCAATCTGACGGTACAAGAGATAGATGCCCACAGGCAGCTCAAGCATATTTGCCCACATGTCATGAATTGAAGCTCCTGCTGAGACCATTGTCTCCACGTCAGCTGTCATTAGTGTAACAGGTGCAGACTCCTTGATGGACGTTGTCTTGAGTTTCAGCGTCTTCTTGAAGATCAACGAGACAAGTCCGCCTCTGTACATAGTGACCAGCTGATAAGACATGTGTTTATACCAGGCGCCAGTGATGGCAAGGCCGAGATAGATAAGGACAGTGGCTCCGATGAGACCGCTGGATACTTGGACAGACATTTGTTTTCTGCTGACGAACAGGATGACCGACTGGATGAGAAATGGTTGTGCAAAATTGAAGCCGCTATGGAGGAGTCTGGGGATGACGCCAGCTGCGAGTTGCCATTTGTATGCGAGAAAGGTACACTTCAGAAGACTAGGCTGGCCTTGCTTGCAGTCTACAGGAGTTAGCTTGGCAGTAAATCAGGGGAATGAACTTACCTCGTTCCCATCGATTTTCCAATGGCCCTATAACTTGATCCGTGTTGAACTTTGCGTCGATTGGTTCCAAGTCATCGGTCTCGAGCACATCGCGGGATCCTTGAAGGAACAGTCCATTCAACCACCAAAAGAAACTTCTGTTTACCACTCCTGAAGAGGTCTCATGTATCTTGTCTTTCTCGCCGACCAACCGCTTTGGTGTTTCTTCAAGAACTAGGAGCAAGGTCTTGAGTGCAAACGAAGAGGTGAACACGGCGGCAATGGCTCGCATCGATCGTATCCAGAAGGTTCGGACGAGGGCAATGTCGAGGATAATGGTGATAACGAGGTATCCGCCGATGAGTTTCGAAGGTTTTCTCGAGTTTCGGTGTTCCATGTACGACAAAGCTGCGAGCGCAAGTGATTCGATCAGAGCGAGGACGGGTTCAGCGATGGATGTTTTTGTCGAGTGTTCGCGACACCACAACACGATCAAGGCTATTTGAAGGCTGGCATAACAGGCAATGATGGCCTAGATAGTTAGCACAGTCAACAGCAACTGGGACTAACTCACGAATTTTGACCATAATAAAGGCCCAAGTGTAGTAACCCTTTCTCGATTCCAAAGTGCAACGATTCTGAACGGTGCAAGAGCAATGAACAGACCAGTGGGGAGGAGGGAAAGAATGCTCTGCTCAAAGAGGATGGTAAAGTCAAAGACGCCCGATCGCTGGGGCCCGAATCTATTGTCCGCATCCATTTTTCGTGTTTGCAGACTCTCATGTCATATCTCCCCTCGAGAATTATCAAGTTATATAAGGCAATCCTCATCTTGAAAGTTGAAGGTACGCACAGCGCTCCAAAGCACCCGAAAGGGTATAGCGGCAGGAGATCTCAGAGTGACAGTTGAGAGTGGGGTCATACGGAATACGCATACGCGACACGAGCAAAGATTTGGAGATCGTTGTGAGACGGTAACATTGAAGACGTGACTCATTGGGCGTCGGGATTCCGTTGTTTACAGGCAAAAAGCGATTCCGTTTTCTCTTCGTGCACGATAGAGAATCATTAACCTATTCAGTATGGACTCTAGGCAAACGCTCGTTATTACATCCAGGCAGTGGCGTGGCCCTGCTCGTGACCACATTTCTATGGTTGTTCAATCACTCATACGGATAATCGCATACTTTCAATTCCTTCAACATCACCGTCACAACACAGCCCGGATCTTTCGATTCACTGTCCAACTGCCAGTCGTGGACCGTTCAGCCCTATGATCACATTCCAAGCCTGCAACAGCCCCCAAATTAAGGGCAACGGCGAGCTTATCGATAACTTCACAGCACCTACGGATACGGAATCCGATATCCCTGTCCAAAGTAAGCACTAAACCTCATCAACAAGGGCTAATTCGCAGGCCATTGAATCCCTCCCTAGGCGAACCACTCTATCAGCACTCAGCTTTCGACTCTTCGCCCCAATTTTACTCAGCCATGACCAAATTAAGCAGTGGCTCAGTTGAGCTGGTGATGATCTTGACCCAACGGCATCTAGCCCGTCACTACCATCGCAAGCCAAAAGAGGCGGGGAATGCGCCAGGCTGAAACCAAGGCGCCGTACAACATCCTGTTAATAACAAGGGTCCCCAGCTTACGTATTTTGTTTAATGAAGCTTGTCGGACTTGCGAAAGCGAGCTTGTCTGAGCTACCTAAATTTAATTCTTCACAGCCCCGAAAGCCTCTTTTTGCATATACACATAAACACCAAAATGACGACCGTATCACCAGAGGCAAGCTCCTCGACTCCTGTTAGAGACACCGTCTCGCCTCCGTCGTACACGCCCAAAACTGATGCGCCCAGAGACGAAAAGATTGCGATTGAGTAAGTGTTGAGCTTCAATCGCGCGACGAAGCTGACCATTTTAGACAGCCAACTATTAACGACGATAACCTCCCCGAAGTCGTAGTCGAGCCAGCTACCCAGAGTCCCCCCACGCAAACGAGTCCAATGAACGATTACAACACAGTTTCGGCGGTTTCTCCTGCGCCGGAGAGTATAATGAACTACGATGGAACACAATCGCCTCCGATTCTACAACATCCTGCGCTTGCACAGCAAGGGTACGCGGGTCATCAATCGATGGTTATCCCTAACCAAGCAACACCTCCTGTTCAATACCCAGTCGGCGAGACTGTCACACCCTTGCATTTGCTAGCTGATCAGGAAGACATGATGGATTGTCCATTTTGTCAGCGCCGGGCCGAGACAAAGGTCAAGAAGTCAGCGTCTTCAATGACACAGTAAGTCTGTCGGTGCCTTACCCGAACTCATCTAACTATCGCAGCATCTACGCTACCGCCCTCTTCTTCACAACCCTCTTCGGGGTCATTTTCCCATACGCATGCCATTGCGCTCCGAATATCAGTCATCACTGCAAAAACTGTGGACGAAAGGTCGCATTCAAGGAGCGCGGAGGACAAATGGAGGCTCTTGGTACACCTGATCATTTGAGGGAGGTTTCCAAGTATCCTGCCGCTCAACCAAAGGAGAAATAGATGGTCCATCGGAGCAAGGCGTTGAGGGCATGGTGATTATGTATAAACTATGAGCGATTGTAATTTAAACTTCTACAATTTACTGCGCGCGCTCGGGCTCGTCATCGGCCAGCAAAGGCTCTCTCTCGGCAGTCTTGCTATCCTTCTTCATGCCGTATCGCGCAACGGTGTAAATGCCGAAAATGCCCATGAATGTGCTAATCGCAAATGCGACGATGCCCTTGAAGGTGAATCTATGCTTGTTAGCGATCTAAAGACAATGGCGCATTTATACAAGGACATACCCTTCAGGAAGACGCGGCGGAGGAACATTCTCGCCAGACAGATCAAGAAGATCAGTGTTTCCAGCAGCATTGCCGGTCGTCGGAATACCACCAGCCTTGCATGCATCCAAGTGGTTCTGCGGTAGCTTCAATGAAGCCTGGAGCTCAAGGGGATCCTCAACAAATGTCGCAATCAATCCAGACGTAACATGCCACTCGATATGACAGTGAAACAACCAGACACCTAACAATTAGCCAAGTCCAATGCTATACTGGGAATACATACCTGGGTTATCAGCCTTGAACCGAAGCACAACATTTCCATTGCCATTAACGACAACGGTGTCTCGTTTCATTGGGGTCTTTGAAAAGTTCTCTTCAGATCCATCCCAATCGCCTGCATCGTCATCACTGCGAGTCAGCACTTGGAAGTGATGACCATGCAAATGGAATGGATGTCTTCCGTCGTCTCTGTTGTTGACCACAATCTGCACGATTTCATCTTTTTTCAAGACGAAACTATGCGTATAAGTTCCGTAGATCTGAGGGTTTGTCGCCTCTTGTCCACTGGCCATGACAGTGTAGAGAGTCGGCACCTTGGGGGCGCGGTAAGTGATGTTGTTGAAGAAAGCATAGTTGGCGCCATCACGGAGGTTATCCATAACTACATCCAATTCGACATTTCTACTAGGCTTGGGGAGTATAGCCATCTCATCGTACGGCACAAGGTCCATATCATCGTAAGGGTCGAATTCATCCACGACAGCTGGCTTGGGAAGAGACTTTTCTTGATCGTATACCAACCATCCTGTGACGTTCCAGTTGAGATCGTCAGGCAACACATCAAAGAGATCCTAATCGGTCAGCTATGTAAATCAAAGGACGACAAACTTACTGTATCCATGCTAGCAACAATAGGAAAGTTTGCCGATGTATCATCCTTCGTACTAATCAAGACACTGCATCGTTGACCAGCAGATAGATAAATCATGTTGGCTTGAGCAGGCTTTGTGTATGCACCATCCACTTCAACAATAGTCATGTTGTGTCCTTCGATCCAAAAGTATTGCCCAGCAAATGCAGCAATATTAGCCAGTCGCAAAAAGTACGTCTTGCCGGGTTGCACTGCGACCTTGAGATCTTGAGTCTCATTGATCAAAGCAGCTTGAGGTACAGGCTCTGCACCGGTTGGGTTTCCTTTTCTCAAAAATTCCGGAATCAAAGTCTGCATCTGCTCGTGATACCAATCTGAAATAGTCATGATGATTTCTTCATCATATTCTCCTTTGAAAGGTGATTTCGGGTCATGAATGATGAGAGGACCACGAAGACCGTCGGGATACTGGCTTTCGGTGTGAGAATGATACCAGTATGTGCCAGGTTGAGTGATCTAAGATGTTAGTAACGTCCATCACATGGTAAACATGCATACCGTAAAGTTGTAGAGAAAAGACTCTCCCGGCTGTATAGGACACTGAGTGACCTGCGACGGTCCATCCATATGATTTGATCCATTCATAAAAAGTCCATGGAAATGCAACGAAGTCGTCTGATTTCCCAGATTATTCCGAGCATTCACCAAAACGGTATCTCCAACATTGGCTTCAATCCGAGGAATCGGCCACTGCCCATTGATACCGATGGTAGGCCTCTCAAAAGCACCATCAGGATTCGCTCTGACCCATTCAATAGTAAAATCATAAGAAACCGTAGCCGCCAAAGCCGACGGCAACAAAGCCGCGGCCCATCCAAATCTTCTCATCGTGTTGTGTTGCCTGAGTAAAGATTCGGATAAAGCGTGGAGACAAGACACCACCCACAGCGCAGGGATCTTATCAATCAGATAATCCGACGTCGGAAGGACTTTTTATCTCGGTTTGTATTTTTGCGCGGTTTTACCTTGGCTTATACCTCGTCCTCAGGGTCCATCCTTCAGACAGAATTTTCCCAAGCGAACAGCTGATCCGCTGTTCTTCAACCCGTGATTCGACGTCTCACACGACTAAGTGGGCGTCTTGTGACCCTTAGTCCAGAACCGGCCGAGGCAATTTCAAACCTAAAGCTTGGCGAGCGGTTGTCGGAATTGTCGGTGATAAGTGGAAGGGAACAAAGTTATCTGATCTGCTCAATCTGATCTTTATCATCGTGAGCCTATCGTCAAAATGCTCGACTTGTTCTCGGTACCCGTGTTTGTCGTCGTCTTTCGGGAGACCCTTGAGACTGCTATCATCGTCTCTGTTCTTTTGGCCTTTCTGAAGCAGACCCTTGATGGTTCCCAGCGCGATGCTAATCTCTACAAGACCCTGTGCACACAGGTGAGTTTCTCGTCATTGTGTCAAACTCCGCTAATTGTCAGGTATGGCTTGGAACTGCGACTGGTTTCGCCCTTTGTCTCATTGGATCGGGTGTGATTATCGGCATTTTTTACATCCTCGGAAATGACACCTGGGCAGACCATGAGTACTACTATGAAGGTGTCTTTTCGCTCATCTCGGCCATCATCATCACCATCATGGGAGGTGCTTTGCTGCGTGTAGGAAAGATGGAGGATAAATGGCGCGCAAAATTGGCCAAGGCGATTGAAGCCCCAGTGACTGCTCACGGAAAGCGAGCGTGGTTGGTCAATTTCTTTGAGAAATATGCCATGTTCGCTCTACCTTTCATCACGGTGCTTCGTGAGGGTATCGAGGGAATTGTCTTTGTTGCGGGCGTGTCTTTCTCTGCGCCCGCTTCAGCCGTGCCTCTGCCCGTCATCATGGGATTGTTGTTGGGCGGACTTGTTGGATACGCTCTCTACCGGTAAGTCTGTCGCGTCCATTGACTTTCTCATCTAATTCCTGCAGGGGCGGTTCATCGGCAAAGCTGCAGTATTTCCTCGTGGCTTCAACCTGTCTTCTTTACCTCGTCGCCGCAGGTCTATTCTCACGTGCCATCTGGCTTTTTGAGCAGCAGCAGTGGAACAAGGTTGTCGGCGGCGATGCAGCGGAACTCGGTGATGGTCCTGGATCATACGATATTGATCGAAGTATCTGGCATGTCAACGTAAGTGTTTCATCATCCCAGACATAGACTCGGCTGACAATTCAGTGTTGTAACCCTCAACTCAATGGCGGAGGAGGCTGGGCTATCTTGAACGCCGTCGTTGGATGGAACAATTCGGCCACGTATGGATCTGTCCTCGCGTATAACCTCTACTGGGTATTCGTCATCGGACAGTTCACAGCTATGGCCTACAAGGAGGATCACGGTCACTGGCCATTGATGAAGGCCAAGGAAGAACACACCCGAACTGATTAGGTGAACTGTAAATTCTGCACTAAATACCATTATCAATTCGTGTTCGTTCTCGTACACTTGCGTTGTCTACATGATGCGCGCTAAAGGCATCTACCCATCTCTAATCCTCTACTCTCGCCTTCTTGCGAGGTCGTCCAGGTCCTCGTGTAGTCTTGCGCTTATCTCCAGCAGCGCTTGCCAACTGCTTGGCCTCAAACTTCTCTAATTCACCCGGTGCAATCGTTCGTAGCTTGGATTCATGCTCCCAGGTGGAATCAGTAGGGCGGTAACCAACCCACTGGACTTGGTACATGTATTGGGAGCCCTTGGACTTACCAGGGAGCGTGGTGCGCTTGAGAATCTTGAAGACGTGGTAGATGTCGAGGTTGGTAGCAGTCTCGCGACCACCTTCCTGCTTCTCCCAGTACTTGAAAACAAGAGTTGGCACTTGTTCTTGTAAAGCCCATTCTGATTCCCAGGTCGTCTCGCCGCCTTCCCACATGACCTTGATGTCAACGGTCGAATTGTTGGCATCAACGCGATGGCCAACGAATTCGTCAATCTCTACGTCTTCTCTAAAGCCGGGATTGATCTTTTCCGGTGCGTCTCCGTTCGGCAGCGCGTCGCCATTATGTTCGGTAGTCTTGGATTCGGTGTTCTTGGGTTCGCTCTTTGGCTCGGCGCGTTCAGGCTTGTCGTCGACGGGAGTCGCGGGTTCCTTTTCTTTCGCGGGAGTGCCGGTCTTAGGTGTGCTGACTTTCGGAGTTCCTCGAGGAGTGCCAGTTCTAGGCGTTCCGACTCTGGGAGTGCCAGTACGAGGAGTGCCGGTTCGAGGAGTACCAGATCTCAAAGCTGGAGACGCCTTGATTCCATCAGGCTTTTCGCGATTGACCAAGACATCCCCATCCTTAGAAGGTGTGCCTGAAGTCATTGCGTCTCTGGATCTCAATGGCGAAGCTGGAAAGTCGTAAGGATCTGATGGTCAGCTTGGATGCGACAATTGTGATGATGAAAAGTACCTTTGTTCGGCGAAACCATCACGATCTGATAAAATCACGACAGTCGCCGATTGACCTTTGTCGCGATTCTGCGCGTGGAAGCTTTGAAGTGGTAGCACTATTGCGTCACTGTAGATGCTTGTCGCAAGTTGAACGGCGCGACGCGCTGATGCTAACGCGTGGTTTATGGGGCTGGTCAGTGGCGCCACAGTCAGCCACGAAGGATGCTCATGTTATTTACTTGGATTGAGACCTTATCTGACCTTGTCTGTTGGTCCTTTATCGCGTTATTCTTCTTCGACATCTAGAACCTTATTATCTTTGACAGGCTTCTGACCATAAATTTGTCTGATTGCGCTGTAAGTCATGGTCATAGCTTGTAAGGAAATCGCCTTGACACGCGACACAAAAGAAACTAAGACAAACAGATTTAATATCAAGGCTTTTCTTTCACAAGTTATAAAAGTGATAGTGAGTATTGTCCTAAAACTAGGACAAGTCTTTAAACTCTTATTTAATCTTTATATCAGTTCAGCCTACTTTCTTCTGAGCTGTCCTACTTAAGATTTCTGGACCACCTGCTTGAATGCTGAGCACTTATCAACCATTTAAAAACACTCGCCTCATATCATGCACTTGTATTCCAAGCTTATCATCGACAGGCACAAGTTCGATGTAGCATGAGCCTTCTAACTGTGGGGGTGCTGTATGCCTCATTGAGTTCTCACTATTGTCCCGAATTCCATGATTGACTTTCGGTGTGACTCCCTTATCTGCAGAACAACCAACGATGCATGAACCAACAGAGAACCATACTTAAATGTAGACTTCTCCCCTTTCTGCCCCCTTTGTCGTACGTCAGGCTGGATCACTACATCACTCTGCGCCAACAATCCATCGAGTACCGCATCTTGATCCAAATCTTCCTCCTACAACTTGCTATGCTTTGCGCAACAACCACCCCAGTGCACCCATAACGATCTCCTAATTTTGCACCTCCAAAATGAATTTGACAAGACCTGCACACTCCTCCAAGTCCGCCTCTTCTATCAGAGACGGTGCAGACAATCAGGAGCCCTCCAAACAACCAGCATCCTTTGGCCTTCGCCTTGAAAAAGCGCCGTTTGAGCTCGAGCATCTCCATGACTACCAGCCTTGGGGCCATCATCCTATTCACCTACACGACACGTTGGGAGAGGGTGGTCGCTATCATGTCATTCACAAGCTCGGGAATGGAGGGTATGCCAATGTCTGGCTTTGTCGGGATATGCAGGCTGCTACTACAGGCAGATACGTTGCTGTCAAAGTCCTTGTCGCCGACGTACCGTTAGATAATTGTGGAGAACTTCGGAGCTATGAGATGCTTAAAGATCGAAAAGGGATAGAGTCCGTCAAATAACTGATCTGCCTCTTGTTAGACCATTTTCAAGTTGAGGGGCCAAATGGTACTCATATCTGTTTGGTCTACCCTCTCCTTGGACCTGAGGTCTCCTTGGGCGTGCTTCCTACTTCCCAGGATCCCGACAGAATTCTGCGGAATATCTGTCATGCTGTTGTTCGAGCTGTTAGTTTTCTTCACAACCATGAGCTGTGTCATGGTGGTAAGTATCCCGTGATCATTTGCAGCCATCAGATCCTCGCTAATAGTAAGCAGACCTCAAACCAAACAACATCCTCCATCAAATTCAGAATCTCGATAGACTGAGTGAAGAAGAAGTGATTCAGGTCCTTGACGAACCAGTTCGGAATCCCGTGCTGAAAATAGACTTATCAAGTCATGACGAGCCTTCTGTGCCACAATATCTCGTCTATCCTGTCAAGTGGGAAAAAGTGTCGACAAAATACATCAGTCCTAACCCTTGTCTGATCGATTTTGGCGAGTCCTTCAGGGAATCGAAGCCCCCCAAACACCTCGGCACTCCAGGACCGTACCGCGCTCCTGAGTTGATATTGGAAAACTCGATCAGCCGTGCAGTTGATCTCTGGGCATTGGGGTGCACCCTTTTCGAAATACGCACAGGCAGAGGACTCTTCAAACCATATGGCAATGATGACGACGAATATCTTATTGCCATGGTTGAGGCACTGGGCATTCTTCCGGAACCATGGTGGTCTTCAACTTGGAAAGATCGGAAGACTTTCTGGAAGGATGATCCGGATGAGAATGGACGTGCTGTCAGCCCTCGCCAGTCAGAAAGTATCCCAGTAGAACATGTCAGAAGCAACGTGCATCCGGCTTTCGCTCATATTGCTCGATCGTTGAGGGAGAAACTGGCCCCAGGCGTCTGGTACATCGATGCGCCTAGAGAGTGTATACATCGAGAAATTCCAAATCAAGAGGCCGACATATTTGCAGACTTGCTTGGTACATTGTTGAAGTTCAGCCCACAAAAGCGCGTAAGCGCGGCATCAGTCTTGGAACATGAATGGTTCGCTTTGTAAGTGGCATCATGGGGGTTTGGTGAGGTCAGATCCAATAGTGACACGCACCCAGGTGATCTTGGTCCTGTAACCGCATCAAGCTGGCATTTGCCTTGATCAGAAATTCAAGAATTTGATTAGCCTGGGTTCACGCAAATACACAAATTTTTCTCATAAATCGCAAATAGACCACTCTAGGGTACTGTCGGTCAGTTCCGGACTCACCGTTGACCGAAACACCACTAAAATGCAAGCACTTTCACCCACGGGGAAAAGTAGGAATGAAAATTTCTCCCACCGGCAAATGACGCCTTAGACGCTATCAGTTTTAGCAGCCGGTAGATCATTAGCAACCATGCGCCACTCTATTCAAGCTCACGCCACAGATGTCAACTGGACAGTAGCGCCGAGCTCGATCGATCAAGATTTCTTCATTGTAAAAATTTGTATATTGAAGTCTGTGCTATGATTTCAGAGCTGATGTTAATCTTTTCGTCAAGCGTCATTGATGTCAACGAAGGATCATTACTGGCGATGGTTTCATCTGGTGGCTGAATTGCAAATGATCACCTCCATGATCTGAGAGTTCCAGACTTCCAGTTCACCTTGGCAAATAATTCACGGATTTTGATACCCAGAATAGGCAGCCAATTCAATCCTCAACACCATTTTCTCGCTTCACCACGCCGAGAGAAAGCGGCTTGAAGCGAGGCAGAATTCACTTGAGTGACCTCGCAGGATCGCTAGGGTCAGGCTTGGCTTGGGCACGTCATCGGCTTGCATCCAACAACGACTTAGTCTCGAGACAAGCAGACCAATAGCTTGGAAAAGCGTGCAAAGCCAAGGAGATCTAGCCAGTGTCTTGAACTTTTGTTAAATACTAGAGGTGAAGAGGCAGGTGAGCTTACGGACAAGACTTGTGACTGATACGTGGTCTGAGGCGACTATGGTGAATCCATCACCGTATTTGATGCGTGGCAACACAATCCCAATGCAGGGATGTTCGGGGAGTACGGCCTTATGAACAGGGACAACTACCGGATCGAGTGTGGTTGCTTGTGCCGTGAGTCTAGTATTTGTTCATCACGCAACGTCGTCGATCGAGTGCCAAAGTATTCTCGATCACTGTTCTCACCTCAATCACACCATGATGCTGACTGTAGACTCACTGCCATCCACCCAGACTTGATTACAATTGATTCAGGTGGTAGGCTCCGGCGTGGGGTGCAATTGTCATAATCACAAGCTGTAGCAAGGTTGCATGAATTGGGTCCCAAAACCACGGTAAGCTCACGGTCCAAGTCAACCCGCGCATCCGATCGTATACTTGAAGCTGAAAGTGGACGGGATCAACGGGGAGATGGAGACGGAGACGGGGAGCTCGCATCGAGACGCAGCCAAGAAATCCACTCACTAAATTGGAAGGTAGTTAAAACAAGGGACAAATGAAGAAATGAGCCTCAATTGAAAACTCGTGAGGTTGAATCTAGTCCGGAGCCCACGAGGCCGGGTCCCTCTGCAACCGGCCGACGCCCGGGGGGATTTAGGGCACCCATGTAAAATAAAGTCCAGGGTGGATAAATTCTGCATTTTCGGCACATGCAATTGGCCGAGACAAAATAAGCGTGCGATCACCTCAGATCGCGTCATCGTCCTAGTCAGTTTGAAAAGGGTCGAGTCTTCAAACAAGAGATTTTCATGACACATTAGCTGCCCACGAAGCGCGTGTTGTAAGCAATTATTGAGTATGAACCCCCATGAAATAAGAGCACTTCAAAAGGACTACAGGGGATGCCACCCAACGGGGTGTGTTTAACCCGTGTTTTGGTCATTGAGTGCCCTTCCTATTCGCTGCTTTCCCAAAATGGCACGATTCAGGTGTGGTCCTAGGCCCGAGCCGTTGCTCAATGCCATCTTCTGGCGTTTTTCTAGACACTTTCTCGGCCCCAAGCGTGCAAGAGGCTCCGCAGGTAGCGCTTGGTAACGGTGGGTCCTCCAAGTTTGCTTTGCCTCCATGTCCTACGGGGCAGCTTCAAGGTCAAGCTTGACTGTTATTAAAGGGGATGACTCCCCCTTCTCCATTATGGCTCATCAGTCGAACATTCTCGGGTTTTGTATCATTCATCGCCTTTGGGGCTATCAGTCGTTAGACAATAGTCATTATCCAGATCATTCGCTATCATGAGCAACGACGATCTCAAGGGCGTTGGCCCAAAGACAAACAACACACACTTTGTCGATTCCGAAAGTGATGAGGGTATGTCGCAAACCTTTGGTCGGTCCATCAAATGCTAACAGATCAGGTCGCCTTCAACATGCCGCGGACAACAAACGCCAGATCGGCGTCCTCAGCGCGTCTATGCTCATCTTCAACCGTGTCATCGGTACCGGTATTTTTGCGACTCCTGGTTCAATCCTCGCCCTCTCTGGAAGTCCCGGTCTCGCCTTGATCATCTGGGTTGTTGGTGCCATCATTGCCGCTGCTGGTACTGCCGTCTACCTCGAATGGGGAACCGGTATCCCCAAGAACGGTGGTGAGAAGAACTACCTCGAATTCATCTACCGCAAGCCAAAGTTCCTTGTCACTGGCATGTACGCCTCATACGTTATTCTTATGGGTTGGGCCTCTGGTAACTCGGTCGTCTTTGGCGAGTACATTCTTCACGCTGCCAATACAGAGGTCGATCGCTGGAACCAACGAGGAGTCGGTCTTGCTTGTATCACCGTCGCATTCCTCATCCACGGCTGCGCTTTGAAGTGGGGTCTTCGTCTACAGAACCTTCTCGGTATTATCAAGCTCATCATTGTCTTCATCATCATCATCTGCGGTTTCGTCGCTCTCGGTGGCCACCTCAAGACTGATACGAAGCCCGACAACTTGAAGCACGGTTTCAGGGGTACCACTGGCAGCGCATACGGTGTTGTCACTGCTCTGTACAACGTTATTTGGAGTTTTATCGGTTACAGCAACGCCAACTATGCCCTGAGCGAGACCCGCAACCCCGTGCGCACCCTCAAGATCGCTGCTCCTACTGCCATCATCTCCGTCTCGATCCTCTACATCCTCGTCAACATTGCCTACTTTGCTGCCGTTTCCAAGGAGGAGATCATCGCATCTGAGCGTCTGGTCGCTGCCTCTCTGTTCCGCAATGTTATGGGTCCTGCTGCTGAGCGTGCTCTGTCCGTCTTTGTCGCTCTGTCTGCGTTTGGCAACGTCCTCAGTGTTATCTTTTCTCAGGGCCGTCTTGTCCAGGAGCTTGGCCGTGAGGGTATCTTGCCCTTCTCTCGCCTCTGGGCCAGCAACCGACCTTTCAACGCTCCTCTGGCTGGTCTCTTTGAGCACTGGGTCATTTGTGTCATTGTCATTCTGGCTCCTCCTCCTGGTGATGCCTACAACTTCATTCTCAACCTCATCTCTTACCCTCTTGCCATTGTTAACACCTTTGTCGCTGGTGGTCTTGTCCATCTGTACCTTCACGGCGCCAAGTACAACTGGAACCCTCCGATCAAGGCTACCCTTCCCGTCACCGTCTTCTTCATGCTTAGCAACATGTACCTGGTGATTGCTCCTTTCATCGCTCCCGATGATCCCAGCCAGAACCAGTACAAGAGCATGCCTTACTACATTCACTGTGTTGTTGGTATTGGTATTTTGCTTGCTGGTGGTGTCTACTGGCTTGTCTGGGCTATTATTCTTCCCAAGATTGGTGGTTACAAGCTTGTTCGTGAGGTTCATGTTGATGAGATTGATGGTTGGGAGTCCAACCGCTTCCGACACGAGCCTATTCACTAGACTACCATTATCGTCCGCTCAGTTGTTATCGCATCGCTTAGATTATAGATTATACCTAATATCATTCTTTGTTTCGAGCTACCTTCAGTGTCCGCTGTGACCTTGGTCAAATTAACCTTATCCCCACTAACGATCTTGACTCTGGTCCACTGATAGCCGTGTGATCGATCATCAAAGTTCAGTATGCATGTGGACCTGTTAGTAATCTTTGTACCATAAACGCCTGTGACTCTAATTGGTTAGCGGTTATGTGGTGCTCAAGCTTCGCTTTACCTGTTGGACTTGTCACTTGTTTTTGGTCGCATCGTCTTGACTGTATTACCCTCGTGTTTTAATTTCGGCACCAGCCTACCTGTCAGCGGCACGGTTGCGTAACGCCTCGATAAACTCACTATGCCATACTAAAATTCATCTTCGGCCGTTTCTCTGTGCCTTTATTTCCCGCGATAACACGATTCGTGTTGAATTACTCGTTCCTTTACAACACCTGAGCCAGCACCAGGTTGCCCTACCCTAAACACAACAGATTTTAGATTCATTACATAAGCATCTACCGGATCTCAGCCGAAGCGGAGAATATCATCCACTGACATCTATCATCCGACACGGCCGAGCGGGTCGGTGCCAGTTCTCCCGCCGAACATGACGTCCACACGGATCTACTTTTGCTACCGACTCGGAGCTATTATTACTCCCGATACTTTCTTTAAACTATCATGAGCCGTCAATCATGGCTTCTCACAAACAACCAGACTAAGCGATCATGTCGAAGCTATTGAGAATGAGCAGGGCACGGCCCATGACCTGGGGGAGCAGCTTCACAGCCCGAGCGCCACGCCAATTCAGCACAACAAGAGTCGCATTGTCAGTACGAGGACAGTCCAAGCTCTTTAAAGATGCGGATGCTGCGGTCGCTGACGTCAAGAGTGGCTCGACACTTTTGAGCTCTGGCTTTGGTCTTTGTGGTGTTGCGGACACTTTGATCGGCGCTTTGAACCGACGAGGTCGTGATTCTCTCAATGGACTTACAGCCGTCTCGAACAATGCGGGCGTTGAAGGCAAGGGTGGTTTGGCAGTCCTCACAAGCGCTGGTCAGGTCGATCGACTCATTCTTTCATACCTTGGAAACAACAAAGTGTTGGAAAAGAAGTACCTGACCGGCGAATTGGCCATTGAGCTTTGTCCGCAGGGTACTCTGGCTGAGCGCGTTCGAGCTGGTGGCGCAGGCATTCCCGCATTCTTTACACCAACTGCAGCTCGTAAGTACTTCGTCCATTGACCGAATGAAGCTAATAAATTAGATACGCTCGTGCAAGATGGCGAAATTCCCGTGCGATTGGACAAGAATGGCGCTGTTGTCGAGAAAGGTCGAAAGAGAGAAACGCGCGACTTTAATGGCCGAACATTCCTCATGGAGACGGCTCTCACAGGCGACGTTGCGATTTTGAGAGCATGGAAGGTTGACAAGGATGGTAACTGTCAATTCCGGTAAGTTTGACGTCTCAAAATCATTCGTCGCTAACAGATCAGATATGCGACAAAGGCTTTTGGACCGCTCATGGCCAAGGCTGCAAAGCTCACGATCGTCGAAGCCGAAAACATTGTCGAAGTCGGTGCCATTGACCCCAACGACGTTGACCTCCCCGGGATTTTTGTCGATCGAATCGTTCCCTCTACCGCGGAGAAGAATATCGAGGTGCTCAAGTTGAAGGAAGAGGGCGAGGGTGGACCGCCCAAGGCCAAGAATGAAGCTCAAGAACGACGAAACCGTATCGCGAGACGAGCTTCGAAGGAACTTAAGGCGGGATACTATGTGAACCTGGGAGTTGGAATTCCGACGCTGGCCGTCTCTTTCCTACCTCCCGACTCCACGGTGCACATTCAGTCTGAGAATGGTATTCTTGGAATGGGTGCTTATCCTACAAAGGACCAAGTTGATGCGTATGTTGTCCATCCTTCTTCGCGACCCCACTAACAAATCAGTGATATCATCAACGCTGGAAAAGAGACAGTCACCCTCGTCCCCGGTGCATCCGTCTTTGACTCTGCCGAGTCTTTTGGCATGATTCGTGGTGGACACGTCGATGTGTCAATTCTTGGTGTAAGTTGCGCGATTCTTACTCATTTCCTCGCTGACAATTTCAGGCCCTTCAAGTTAGTGCAGTCGGCGACTTGGCCAACTACATGATCCCAGGAAAGGTCTTCAAGGGTATGGGAGGTGCCATGGATCTGGTCGCTAATCCCGACAACACCAAGATTGTCGTTGCGACCGAGCACTGCGCCAAGGATGGCTCATCAAAGATCTTGCAGCAATGCACGTTACCACTAACAGGTGCGCGTGTAGTAAGCACCATTATTACCGATCTTGTAAGTACCCCGATCGTATTTCACAATCAAGCTAACAATGCAGTGTGTGTTTGAGGTGGACAGAGAACAGGGTACGCTTACGCTGACGGAGCTTGCGCCGGGTGTAAGTGTCGAAGAGGTTAGAAGTAAGACGGATGCGGATTTCGTGGAAGCGGATGAATTGAAGCAGATGGAGTGATACCACTAGAACATTGCATGAAGAACTTTTGCATATGATGCCTAAAAAATGCAGGACTTTTGCCCACCTGAATTCGCCATAGTATCCTAGTGTTGCTGTCAACGATCACCTACTGGTTACAGTCAAGTCCCCGCAGTGGGGGATGATGAGATAGAGTTAATAGCTTAATTAAGGTATGCACCGGCGGATCGACAGGGCAATCAAACCGTTGAGTTGCGCCATTGAGCGTGGTAATAGCGAATGGTGATCAGTAAGACACCAGAGCCGATGGGGAAGGTCGTTCATTGCAATGCTCGGCGCTGATGATCGTCGAATGTCTGGACGAGTCAACTTCGATCATGCGGGTTAACATCATAGTTGATGCAGTATATGTACGCTGCAGCGCGCATGGAAGTAGTCAATCGCCAACTCACTCATTCATTTCATCATGAGATACTCTGTTGTCTCGCTTCTTTCCCTTGCCCTGGGCGCCATTGCGGCCCCAAGCCCTGAGGTCAAGTCCTACGATGGCTACAAGGTCTTTCGTGTAAACACACACGGCAAGCAAGACATTGAAGATAAGCTTTCGGCTGTTACCCACGACGAGTGGGAGCATGGCTTTCAGCACGTTGACATTGTCGTTGCACCCGGCGATGTCAATGCGTTTGAAGACCTCAAGCTCGATTACACGACTCTGCATGAAGATCTAGGCACTTCAATCACTGGCGAGAGTGTCTCACGCAAGAAGTGGAAGCGTCAGGCTGATGATGAGTCTTGGTTCGATGAGTTCCACAACTACGAGGATCACATTGACTACTTCCGTGATCTCCAATCGCAGTTTGCCAACAACTCTAAGCTTGTATCCTCGGGCAAGTCGTACCAGAAGCGAAACATTTATGGTCTTCATCTTTATGGTGATGATGGTCCTGGAAAGCCTGCTGTGCTTTACCACGGTACTGTTCATGCGCGAGAATGGATTGCGGGGCCTGTAAGTGTGCCATTGAGTGGGAATGTTCTTTGCTGACCATTAGACCCTCGAATACATCACCCTCCAGCTTGTCAAGGGCTACAAGGGCGGCGATAAGGATGTTCAGTCATTCTTGAACAAATATGACTTTTACATCTTTCCTTTTGTGAACCCCGACGGTTTTGTAAGTATACGCGCATGCACTTGTGTTCAATGCTGACAGTTCAGGTCTACTCTACCACCGCCGACAGACTTTGGCGAAAGAACCGTCAACCTCCTCCCGCTTCTGCTGCCAATCAATCATGCATTGGTCGTGATATTAACCGTAACTGGGAGTTTGGTTGGGACTCTAACAAGCAGGGTGCTTCCACCGACCCGTGTTCTCAGGTGTACAAGGGCGAGAAGCCATCCGACAGCCCCGAGAACCAAGGACTCGACAAATTTGTTCGACAGCTTCGCGATACCGTCGGTATTAAGCTCTTTATAGACTGGCATAGGCAAGCCCTTTTCTTTACCTAGAACTGACGCATCTTGGTCATAGACCTCGGCCAGGATGCTCAAATCGCCTCACCACCATATCAGGCATAAATACTAACAATTTTATAGTTACGGCCAGTACATTCTCTCTCCCTTCGGATACAAGGAGACTCTCTATGCTCCTGAGCTTGGAAAATGGACCAAGGCCGCTGCTCTCGTCAGTGAGGCTATTCGCGACAGCTCCGACGACCGCACCACCTACACATTCGGACCCAGCGGCGCCGTCTTGTATGTTACCACCGGCGCAGCTCCTGACCACGTTTACAGCGTCGGCGGTGCTGAGTTCTCGTACACGATCGAGCAGCGTGACACTGGCGAGAATGGCTTCGTTCTTCCTCCCGAGGAGATTCTTCCCAACGCCAAGGAGCAGTGGGCTGGTCAAAAGGTGCTTATCTCACTTCTGGATGAGGTCTTCTTTGACGGAAAGGGTGCTGCTCTGTACCAGGCTCAGTCTTAGATGCTGAATTCGCTTCATGTATATACTTTGCGGAAGATTGAGGTGGCTTGAAGTCGGATGGTCTAAACTTTGAGTAGCTTAGGCATCATTTTGTATAATCATCATAAGATTTATCACAATCGTCCAAGTTTAGACTATTCTATATCATGTTTAACATCGCTTGCTTCACAGCTTTGACTCTCGTCCTGGCGCAAAGCTGCTTCCACCAATTGCCTCCACAATCTTATCCACTGTGTTCAAGATCCAGTGACCACCCTCATCGCTGGCCAGGTATTTGACAGTCTCTTCAGTCTCTTCATTCTGATCATTCTTGTATGTTCCATCCTCGAGCGCTTTCCGTAGACCAAAGACGTGCGACAACACCTGAGGGCCGACACCAGTTTGCGCTCTCAAGCAAGAGATGGCGATCATGGAAGTATGGATTCGTCCAATGTTTGCCAATGTGTCACGCTCGGCAGCGGGAGGATCGGATAGAAGAGCGGAGTAATGGCTGCTGAGGATATAAACGGGAAGATCGGGGTGTGCGAGGGCAAGCTTGTCAAAGAGCTTGTCTTCGTATGGTCTGTAGATCGAATCCCAGAGGCCGCGACCGCGCTCGAGAGCACCGTCAATGTTTTGCGACGTGGGTTGTCGGCTTGGTTTCGTGCTAAGCTTGGATGTCACATCCTCGGGAAGGGATGCATGGAAGGCGTTGAGGGAATTGATCGTTCGAGGAATACCGTTGAAGCTGATGCACTTGAGTCCAACTTCGCGGATGAACTCGGCATTCTGGACGGCGGAATCGGGCTGCTGGGACGACGCGACTTGATGCAGGACGGGAAGGGAATCGGGAGAGTTTAGAGTAAACGTTGCGGCGGCCTAAATAGTTAGCAACATCAATGTTGAACATCATCGCAAACGTACCGAAACGGTCAACCAGGACTTTGGGCCGAGGTTCCTAATCGCAGCATCATTGGCGATCGCCTCATACAGCTCTTGAACCTTTTGCGGCGCAGGACGAGGTCCAGGACGCGCAAAAGGCGCATTGATCAGAGCTTTCAACGGCGCAGACAACTTGGACATTTCGGGCGTTTTCTCGTGGTTCGACATTTGATCAACAACCGAGGAAGCAACGCGGTTTTGTGACAATGACGATGATGCACGGAGCCAGAGTTGGGGCCGAGCGGACCGACCCCACATTCCGGGGTTCAAAACGGTCGGTGCTAGATTTGGATCCGATGATCGGAGGTGGTATACAAGAAGGACTGGAAATCAGTGAGATTGGTGGGAGGTTGTGGGCAAGTTTATTGTGCAATATGGGTTCTGACAAGAAAATCAAAGAGCCGTTTTGGTTAGGGTACGTTTGTATTTGTTTGTTTCTGTTGTTATGGAATTAACTAACGTTTGATAGTGGTGCAGCGGCTTGCATGGCTGTTTGCTTTAGTATGTATTCGACAACTGATACAAAGAACTCTACTAACTTGTGCAGCACATCCTTTGGATCAAACCAAATAGTAAGTTGCTCAGTCTATGAGAGATTAAAGCTAACAAGTCAGTCGGATGCAAGTGTTGAAATCAAACGCTTCTATGCTCAACGTTCTGTATCGGTTTGCTGCACGAGATGGTAAGCTATCACGAGATACCAACCATTACTTAGCTAATTATCAGGCATCCCATCTCTTTGGACTGGTTTATCTGCCTCTATTCTGCGTCAAGGAACGTACTCAACCGCCCGTTTCGGATTTCACACATACTTTTCCCAGAAACTTCAGACCTACACGGGTAAGAAGCTTTCAGTTACACAAAACATAGCCTGTGCCGGCGTCGCTGGTGGTGTTGCTGGCTTAGTTGGTAATCCAGCTGAAGTTGTTCTTGTCCGTATGTGTGCCGATGGAGCAAAGGCGCCTGCACAGCAGTTTGGCTACTCCCATGCTTTTGATGCTTTGGCGAGAGTGTATAGTGAAGAGGGAATGAGGGCATTCTGGAAGGGTCTTGCACCTAATATTGCGAGAAGTGCTTTGATGAGTGAGTATTTACCTCCAAAAGATCGAAAACTGCTAACAACCATAGATGTCTCGCAAATCGCTACGTAAGTACCCTGTGGTTTGAAAGATTTATCTGACTTTTTAGATACGCTTCCGCTAAGCAATACCTCCTGGGTAATGGCTTTGGAGACGACACAAAGACGCATGCCTTGTCCTCCTTGGCGGCTGGAACCATGGCAACAACACTTTGTGCTCCGGCAGATGTCCTCAAGAGTCGAATGCAGTCAAGTGCCGGAAAAGAAGGCCTGGCTCAAGTTTTACGCACCGGCCTTCGAGAAGAAGGACCACGGTTCCTCATGAGAGGCTGGACGCCTGCTTGGCTAAGACTTACGTATGTTTTCCACTCTGCATATTGACCCAGCTAACTTTATAGACCACACACTGTTTTGACATTCGTGTTTATGGAAAAGCTTCGACAGCTTACATCATTTGACTGGCTGGGCGGGATTCGCGCAACCGAGCAGGAAACACTTCGTTGATTTATTGAGAGCGGGCTTAGTAACTATATACCAACTTCAGGCCAATAAAGCCATTCGAAATT
Organism: Fusarium sp. FL617; assembly: GCA_030142105.1. Taxonomy (NCBI): domain Eukaryota; kingdom Fungi; phylum Ascomycota; class Sordariomycetes; order Hypocreales; family Nectriaceae; genus Fusarium; species Fusarium sp. FL617. The sequence goes on along the minus strand of JAREIL010000034.1, from coordinate 799,910 downwards.
TGTCATGTCGTCCCATGATAATCCACCAAATGAAGGTTCAAAGTCGTTGCCTGGCTGGTTGAGAGCTTGTACAATTTGATCGTCTGACATGGCTGAGAACTGTAGAGGTTCTGACCATAATGCTGCCTGTTGATCCAAAAAGTTGGGAGTCGTTATGGGTGCCTCGTTGACGATTGGCATTCTGGAATCAGCTATACCATCTCCGGTTGCTGCTCGTCTGACGATTTGCTTCAAATACTTTCCATACTTGATTGAAAGACCGTTGCGATGCCTGGTCACCTTTCCGATTCTTTCCAAAACAGTGGCTGTCTCGTCAATGAGATTGCGGACGCTTGGTGCTAAAGCAGATCCTCCAGTAGCGTAGGAACTGAGCGTGAGAGCGAAGCAGGCTGCAAAAGAAATCATGATGGCGGTGTTATTTGGCATTGACTGTAGTTGTGACTCTCCTTGGATCGCAGCTCGCATGACGTTTAGAGCGGACGAGAGACCGGCAGTGTGGAAGAAGCGTCGCACCTCAAGTGGCGCTGTAGGATGATTTATCACGCCGCCGTAAATGGACAATCGTGTATGTGTGACTAGAATCTCAACGTATGGAGGAAGACGGCGGTCTAATATTTTGGTCAGCGTGGTTTGTAGATGGACCATCGATCTTACCTGGACCTTTTCCAATCGAGACCCCCCATTCTGTGTACCACTGATCAAAGAAGCGTTCGATTGAACCTTGGATTCTGCGGTTGTTAGCTTAGCACATGTAGAGATGAAAGAACATACGATTGAGCAATTAATGAACCATCGCTAGATGCCATTTGAGACCCATCGCAAAGGGCGCGCACAGTGGCGAATAAAGCATCCAGATCCCTTCTTAGAACTGCCATTGACACAAGATGACCATCGAGAGGATCAGCGTAGTCGGAACGATGCCAATTATCGCAATCCTTTAAAGACCTCGTCATCGGCACAGAAAATGGTCGTCCTCGAGCCAGCGACATTCCTCTCTCTAGCACAAACAACGAAAGCCAGCATCGCTCACGATTCCGAAGGAAAAGTCGTCCTTTCTCAGACCATGGATCAAGCTCTGGAAATCCATCCATCGCTAATGCAGATCTTGGATCTAAACAATCGCCTCGAGCGAGTCCGATACCAGATCCGGAGCCCAGCATCTCGGGCGACACAAGACTCTTGTGCAACGATAGATCCGTAGCGACCGTGTTAGCGATTGAGATGTATGTACACGTTTCATCGTCCGTCGAATGCTGACCAGGAAACATCCAAGGAATGTTGACCATGAATGCAAGCACAATCTCAACTGATCTGTACCGATTGACCATGACTCTATGCGCAAGGGTCCTGACGTGATTCGACAATCGTCTCGAAAGGGCAGCGGCTGATGGCATAAATAGAGCCGATGCGGCCATGATCGACGTATACAGAAATGCCGACCTTGAACGCGTAAATTCGACAGTGTATATCCTCGGATCAAGTCCCCATCGAGTATGTGCAAGGTTACGATGAAAGCTACGCGGTCAGTCGCGCTCAATTACGGACGTCGTACGACTCACAAGTTAAACAGCTTATCAGCCTCATCCTCAGACACAAGTCCCAAAGACACAGGATCAACATCATGTCCGACATCTAAATGCACTTGAGCTGGTGCGAAAAAGGCCTGGATCTCATCCTCCGTCTGTCCCGTGGTACTGGCAGTATGCGCCTGTTGTGGCGAATTACCGTGTCGCGACTCAGGCGATGGCTGAATGTACGACGCCCGCGCAAGAAGCTGAAGGGGATTCTCTGCATCATCAATCGCGAGACTTTGTTGAGTTCTTTGGATAAAATCCGGCATCGCTACGGGATCTTGCTCATCCTCTTCCTCCTCCGAGTACGCATCATCATCTCCATCGCCACTGGTCTGTGTGTAGGCGCGCGTCAACGGTGCTTCAGGCGTATTGGCACCGCTAAGTAAATCTTGCAGATGTGTCAATATTTTATCATCCTCCGGATTCTTTTGCGCTGCTGAGCGCGCGCGTTTAACGGCCTGGTCGATCTGATAAAGAGCCTTGTCCAACCCCGTTCGTTTACTGACAGGTCAGCTCGGAACCAAGATATCCGGATGCACTAGAATGCTCACTTTTTAATACCCTTTTGTCGTCCAGGGTGGTACTCGGGACGCACGCATTCGCAGTCTAGCTGAATGCATCTCCTGCACCGCGACTGGTGAGGTTTCCAGTCGCATTTGATCTTTGAACGACGACACACCAGACAAGCAGCTTGTCTTGGGCGTGGCGAATCAGCATCCTGCGGGGATGTTTGACTCTGAGAGTCCGAGTGCAGCCCCGCCATCATAAAAAGGTCGGAGGTTGATCTGTGACCGAGAAACTGTAGGCTAAATTAAGCACGCGATAATCGTCGATACAAATGAGGCCGTGAGATGAGAACAAAGTTGGGTCATGAGAGATGAGGCGGAGACATTCCGGGTCGAGTCAGGACCCCGACGGCAATGATCGGGAATATGATTGGTCAATGGTTAAGCTTCGATATTGACTCGGAATGATACACGGCGCTAGACGGCTCCGAGTCGGAGATGCAATGTTTCACAAATCCAACGTTAAATCGTCGATAACGACACTAACTTTGCTGCAGGGAATATTCGATACCAGCTTCGAATCGGTCCCCTATGTCGCCATCGGCCCTGGCAAGCACGAATACCCAAGAGTGGGAATTTCCACTTGACTATACTGTCGGAGACTTGCGATTCTAGCCTAATCAGGTAGAGTTAATCACTAACCTTGTTTTCAATCCACACTTGATACACCATAATGAAAATCTTGAAGGTGATATAAGAGAGGAAATATCTCAATCTTTTTTTCCATGTTTCTGTTCAGTGTGATTAGTCTTCAAAATGGCCTCCAACGCTGTCATCGATAGCGGCAGCGATAAAGATCAGCCCAAGGATGTCGTCGAACAAAATGTTGAAGAACAGTCGAAACCTGTTTCACGATTCACTCGATGGTATCGCAGTCCTCTGTTTAACGTCATCATTGTCGGTTTGATCTCTTTTACGCAGCCAGGCATCTGGAATGCTCTCAACAGTATGTTGGCCCTTTGAGTTATCGTGCTGTTCTAACATGTGTAGACACTGGCGCTGGTGGTCAGCAGGAGCCATACCTTGTCAATGGCGCCAACTCACTCACCTTTGGCATCATGGTTTTTGGGTGTTCATTGTTCAGTATTCTAGCCAATAAGATTGGTTTGAAATGGGTTCTTATCATCGGTACTCTTGGATACGCTCCTTATTCTGCTTCCCTCTATACCAACAACCGCTACGGAACTGAGTGGTTTGTTCTACTTGGAGGTGCCACTTGTGGTATTGCTGCATCTGCTTTATGGGCTTCTGAAGGTGCTATTGCTTTGGGATATGGCGATATCAAAGACCGTGGAAAATTCAGTATGTGCATTGGACTCGTTATTGGTGATACAATTACTAACCGTGGTAGCTGGAATTTGGCTTGGTCTACGAGAACTTGGTCAACTCATCGGCTCTTCTATTCAGCTGTCTCTTAATGTTGGATCTGGAAAACGAGGCCGCGTCGGATACACCACTTATCTGGTTCTCATCGCTTTGCAATGCCTCGGCCTTCCTCTCGCTCTTCTTATCTCTCCACCTAATAAGGTCATCCGAGCTGATGGCTCCAAGATACCAACCCCTCAGACCAAGAGGAGCATCAAGGAACAATGCAAGCGATGGGGTGCTCTTTTGCGACGCAAGCAATTCTTCCTTTTGATTCCTATCCTCGTCGGTTTCAACTGGAACAGCACATACCTGGGCATCTACCTCGTCAACTACTTTTCCGTTCGTGCTCGCGCTTTGGCCTCGTTGACTTCGGGTGTTGCTGCTACTGCTGCCAACATCTTTTGGGGATGGTTCTTTGATCTCAAATACTTTAGTCGACCACAGCTTGCACGATTCACATGGGTCTTTTTGGCAGTTACCATGACTGCACTTTTTGGCTGGCAGTTTGCCATGGAGCTAGAGTATCGCAATGCCAATCCTGCCGTGACTCTGGATTGGGATCTACCAGGATTCGGCCGTGGCTTTGCCGTTCAAGTTCTTCTTCGGTAAGTTATCCGTCAACTTTGCATATCACGATTCTAACACCACAGATTCATGAACGAATCCCACTATATGTTTGTATACTGGATCATCGGAACATTCTTCGAGGACGTCGAAACTCTCACTCTTGCTGTTGGATTGGTCCGATCCTTCGAGTCTCTTGGATCATGCTTGGCTTTTGGTGTTGGTGCTGCCAAGGTGCCGTCTCTCACCAACCTTATTGTCGCTTTTGTCATGTTCTGCATTTCACTGCCTTCAACCTCCTTTGCTGTTTTCCTGGTTCCTGAGCGTCCAGCAAACCATGTTCTCGACAAGGGTGACGAGTCTGAGGAGTAAGTCTGGGGAATGAGTCTAGGTAGAAGGGCTTCATAGGCTGGAACTTTAGTCTAATGGTATAATAATGTTATACACTTTAACGTTCGAATAAAGCTTAATCTTCGTGAACCCTATCTTCGACACTGCATTGCTCAAAGAAGAAACCTTCAGGCAATTGTTTTCTCATAGCCTATCATTAATGTCACCTACCCTAATGGCGAGATCAAGACCTCCTCCGAATCCCTGTACCGTATTGTCCCATTTTTAAACGCCCGAATCAACCCTCGAACTTTGTACTGAGTAGGAACGACTTTCTTCATCTGTAAGTATTTTCGAACCATGCGGAATACGAGGGATGAAGCGGCAACAAAGGCACCGATTTTGAGGACGACCGACGGAGTTTGGTAAGGAACTGTATAGGCTAGGATGAAACAACACATAGTCCTGGTACGATGTTAGCTAGGAAACTATAAATTTCAGAAACGCACCATGAAGCTAAGCCTGGAGAGGCAGTCCTTATGAAAGGTTTTTCCTGGTTTTTGATCTTGTGGAGAATCTCTTCAAGGACTGTTAAATCTCGAACTACATTGATGTGGGAGACTTTCAAGAGCAGAAAGTTTACTTCAGCTTCAGGTCCCTCAAAATTAGAGGCTTTCGTGATTTCTTAGTCAGTGTGAAGCTCGGGAAGTTTGGAAACATACCATGTAGCTGTTTGAGTCCCACAAGGCCGTCAGGACATGAGAGACGATCAAGGCGCTCAAAATAGTTGTTTAAATGACAATTTGCTGATCGCCTGTAAATTTCAAACAGCTCGGAGGTTGAGCGGCTTTGGAAGTCGAGTCTTTGAGACGAAATACCCGATGAGCCTACCCCTTCCACTTGCTCATAAGTGATTCTGGAACTGTGCTGATCCATTTTATATCCTTAGCTCTGACGACAGATTGGGATAAAAACGTGGGAAGCACCCTTTTAACGCCCTTTCTGAACAACAAGCTAAGCATGAAGCCCCTGAATGTTACAGACAACAAAGGGGAAAGCCATGTTCCAACACAATGGAGAGTGGCGTTGAACTAACACTTGAGCACAGGCATTTCAAGGCAGATCGACCAGGTATCTTTTTGGGCCCAAAGGCTGGAAAGATGAGACTGTACCTAAATACTAACGGGTTATGCAATAGTTATTAACTTCAGATCTACGTAAACTCCCCAAGTTGATTACTTCCACGTCCACCGACCGATTAGGAAATCGCCAATCTATCCCTATGACACAGTTCTATCGTACCCTTATCGAATCAACAATAATACTGCCGAACACAAGAAGTACATAAGTCCAGATCTATCATCGTACTGCAAACCCTGGTGTGGGTCATTTCATCTAGGGATACAAACATCATGGACCAACCAACAAAGTCAATGCAGGGGTGATATGCATGTTGCGTACAGTACCGATCGAAGAATAGAAGTGACCCACTCAACATGCTACAACCAACACACAGTATCAGTTTATCCTTCTCCAACCCCCATGAAGATGCTCGTAAAGATCAAAACAAGCTTAGCAGGCGAGACGTTCCTCCCTCTGACCCGAGCACTGAAAGCCCAAACACTGACTCTTCTGGACCAAAAGCCTTCAGATGATAAGTCTGACTATCCTGTGGACATCGTGGCTATTCATGGTATGAACGGCAGCGCTTCACAGGGATCCGTTGACTTGTGGAAGCAGGATCAAGAACCAGAGGCTCTGGGAAAACGGACGCTTTGTCATGGTCTGTTGAATATGGGCATACGCGGGTTATAAAGCTCCTCTCGCAACGAGGTGCTACTACGAATGCTACTGTGTCAAACGGCCGTACGCCAAATTTATCGCTGAATCCTCGGCCGTCTGGACTTGTTTGACTTGCTGTCTGAGTGGTCTGACTAGGGCTTAGCAGGCCGACGATATCAACACTATAGCTAGTACTGTGGCATCATTTACGTCAACTAGCACGACTTATTTGAAAATGAGTTGTTTAATGGTATTCTACTATTATCATTATCTTTATCTATATATCATCTACAACGAACTCTCACTGGGGCTATGAGACCTCGTATTAGTTGTGATCTGCGTCTTGTTGAACCGCCCAGACCCATTGACAAGACTCTGCTCATCATTCTCGCTATACGCAACTTGGAATGTCCGTTGCAACTCTATTCCTCCATGGTCAGGCGAGTGTATCGAGTCACCCGTTTGAGAAGGCAGCTCCATACGAGCGCGGCTGCGACTCATAACATGTGACTTGTGACCATAGTGTTCACCGTAGTTGTTATATTTGCTCGAATCGTATGAAGATCCTCCAAGAGCAGGGAAGAGTCGGACGAGGATGACACGTAAAGACGGCATAGATGCGCAGATGATGCCGACGTTGATTTCGACAGTCGACCAGATGGACACGTCGGTTTGGTCGTAGGTGGGATTTGTTGAAGAGCCAAGGTCGACCAGATACTGTAAACGTATAATGCTCACGATTGTGACACTACAAAGTTAGCCGAGCTCAAGTCTTTGATTGGTTTACTCACAAAGTTCCAACAACAAACATGGCAGCAACGCCAATCTTCTTCTTCCAGTGCAGCTTAAGCCTTCGCAGATACCACATTGGAATCGCCAACATCCAAGCATCTAACGCAATACTGATGGCAGCATTTGCCCAGCCAATTGCGGAGGAATTCATACTAAACAATTAGCTTGGTTCAAGGTTCATCGAGGTCATAACATACCATGTCCCCTCATGTTCGTGGTCCCAATTATGCCAGAAAAAGCTCACTGGCGTGCACTGGAAAGCAGCCAATAACATGAACAAAAGACCGTAGACACAATTAAAGATGACAGTTCCCCATAGAAGCTTTTGTGCGGTACCGGGAAAGATGCGGAGATAAAAGAAGAGCAGCGACGTCTTGAGTAACGAGACTTGAGCAAAGTAAAAGATCTCGAGGAGCCAGAAATAAAAGCCAAACTCGGTGATGTCGTTAAATTCGAGCGTCCAGATGTCTCGACCCTCTCCATGTCCGGCTGTTCCGTGGATGTTTATGGCGGTCGAAGGGATTCCGAAAACGAGGGTGAGAATGATGAATACATCATCGAGGCCAAAGTCGGATTTTCCAAAGAAGAATTTGGACCAAAGTCGTAGAAGAATCGAAACGCCGGAAAGGACACCGAGAATGATTGTAACGTCGATAAAAAGGGTCGTTTTGTCGCGGACTGGGACTTCGCAGTAGGTATTGGTCATGTTGACGGAAGCTATCAAGGTTAGAAAAGCGTCGGAGCTTTGCAGGGACTTTGTTAACATACTCAACATGTCCTTGATCGAACAAGTCTCTGCTATACATGCTGCGTCGATAGTTCCTTTGTCCTCACACAGACATTTCACATCGCTAAAGTCGCATTTGGATTTGGAAATATTATCTTCAAGACACGATGTCTATGCAAGTCAGCGTAGTAGATGAAAGCAATACATCAAACTTACTGCACACGAAGGTAGACTCGCCAACAGCTCTTTCGTAGTAGAAAGCTCTGCCACGGCCAAGGGCACCAAGCCCACCAAGAAAGGCACAATCCATTTCATGATGATCGACACGAGTAACGAGGTGAACACCCGCGTTTGCGGATCCTGGGGGATATATAAGATACAGTAACCTAACGGATTTCCGGACATACGGTGTGCCCCATAATCAAGATCCTCCGTGATTTGGAGTGGGTTCAAGGATTCAAAGTGTCAGCTCGTTCCGCCAAACCCCACTGCCTTCGTCCCGTCATTTTGGGAGACTGACATGGGGGTTCAGGGATGGCCTTGTCAAGTTGTAAAGACTAATGATATACGAGACAAAGGCTGAGAGACTAGTCTACCAAAATGGCGCCATTTGAATGTCTGCGTATTCTTTAGTCTATCGCGTAAATGCCTTCAATTATCCGTCTTACTGCCAAGTGATCAGACGCAAAATAACTGCAGCTCCAAGCTCCTGTTCCTGTGTCCCTGCGCTAATCTTGCATCCGGGACCAGGATAATGACTCAGATAACCTCCTTTTTCGATACCACAAGTTTCATCTCAAGATTCGATGCCAAGTCTGGAAGGTCGTGCAAAGGAACCTGCAGGAACGGAGCCGCGGCTTGATAATGGTTTCTCACCTGTCAACCGTTGCCCCTTGGCATGTGGCAACGGCCCGATCCCTGTCGATTTGGCTTGGAAGACTCGGGCTTCGTTATGGCCGAGGGGATCCTGGTCAACTCCACTTGGACCGTCTGTTTGGTACCAGACCCAAAGCATCAATGAAGGATTCGTCCTAATTTTGCGTCAATTGAGCGGGCAATCCTTTTCACTGCATGCCAAAGGACCTGCATGGTGAATTAAGCGATCAAGTCATAAGTAACGTGCACAATTTTTACAGTCGTGCACATCACATCTCACAATCGGACCATACACAACTGGTTAGGGCCTCCGATCGTCTCCATCTCGCCTAACTGTCAGATCAATTCTGGTAATAAAACCGCGCCGCAGAAATCTCAGATTACAAAAAGAAAAGACTAGAGTACCGGGGACCCGGTTGAGATACGCGGAAGAATTCCAAGTCGCCGGGTTTGCTGTCACGCACGTGTCGAGTGAAACCAACACAATTGATCAATGTAGCATCGTTCAATAGCGTCGTGGTGAACAAGGTTATATTAAAGTATCTATCGCTCCATCTAGGTGACATTCCATAGCGGAGCGACCCATTAGAACAGATCATTGCTCCGGCGTTATCGACGTTGCAAAGCTTTGGCCACGGGCTAGAAGACTTGATGGCTTCAACGGCCGGCCTAGAACACGCGCCCTGGACTACTGACGCCCTAGGGCTGTCACCTTGACGGGCACCAACGGTTGACTAATACGATTTCTGCATAGCTGGCCGTTTCTCCGGAAAGTCTTCAGTCAAATGACGAGGAATCCCGCTAGTCAAAGACCCTGACGAATCTCTGATATACTCCTTTCTCCCCGCTTTGTGCACGCGTCCATTGATGATGATTATGTTTAGTCGGTCGTGCTCCTGCAACACCGATATATCTTGCAAGGGGTCACCGTCAACAAGGATGCAATCTGCGTGGTATCCTGGTTGGATCTTGCCTAGCTCGTGACCTCTCATCATTAGAGCCGCGACACCAGCGGTGGCAGCTATGATGCTTTCATGGGGTGTGAAACCTAATAGGTTGACAAAGTGTTCGAGATCGCGCGCATACGTTCCATGTGGCGTCCATGCAAATCCATAATCCCTGTTTTTGTCAGTGCTGCAATTGATCATACATGGGTTACGTACCCTCCGGGTAAAACGACGATGCCTCGTCTGTGCATTTCTCGTAGTCCTGCAACTGCTGTGTCTAGCTCTCGCTTGTATCCTGCCTTTTCAGCTGCTTCATAAGTATACCCGAAAGCTTCAGCTTCGTATGTTGTAGCATAAAGCCAGTTGATTGCTGGTACAACTATGTACTTTTCGCGCTCTCGTTCCAGCATGTCCATGCCTAGCTGGTTAGCTTTGAATGGGTTGGTTTATGTGTACATACCTTCATCGTCAATGTAGCTTCCGTGGTATATAACGTCCACCCCGTGTTTAACACACATCTTGACTGAATCTCTAGCCCTAGCATGCGCGCACAGTCGCTTGCCACGCTTGTGCGCTTCGTCGACACAAGCAATAATCTCTTCGTCATTGAAGTAGCAATCCTGTGCAGAGCGGATCTCGGTAATTTCTTCGCCTGAAATGCTCAGCTTGATGTTGTCAACGCCGATGGTTTCGATATTATATTTGATGACTTCACGCATTTCTGATCGGTTAGCATCGCTCAACAACTGAGCTGGAAGCTCACCTTCTGGACCATCCGCGAACCGCGTAATACCAGCCACTAATTCACCCTCAGGTTTTGCAATCTCTCTAGCATTTGCAAGATAGCGAGGACCAGGGATGTCACCTGCATTGATGGCATCTCGTACTACCACGTCGAGTCTATCTTTGGCTGAAGCCGCTCCGAAGCACCTAAACGATCAGTACAGCAGCAAAAACAGACTCATGCACTTACATAGTATATCCTGAGTCTAGGAAGCATTGAGCGCTCTTTATCGTCAAGAGAACATGCTCCTCTACATCCAGGTTTCCTAGTCTGTTAAGGTCACCGCCGTTCCAGGTGAAATGAGTGTGACCGTCTCCAAGTCCCGACATGAGTGTTCGTCCTCGGCCGTTAAACACGCGGACCAATAGGTCTTGTTCGAGCTTCGATTTGTTGGGAACCTCGCCAACGGCAATAAATCTTTCACCTGATCTTGTTAGCGTCGAAGGAGATTTAGTACAACAACATACCCTCTATGAGAACATCCCCAGTATATGGCTCTCGGCCAGTTGAATCCAAGATCTTAACATTGGTCAAGAGGATTTTCGACTGTTGATGGGTCCCTTCGATTTTGTACTCTTTGGGCTGGAGTTTCTTGTCGAGCTTGAGGTTGTTGATGAACTCCACATTCTTGGGAAAGGTTTGAGGATGAATTGGCTCTTCGGGCCATGAAGAGTGAGTGCCCTGAGGCCATGAAGTCTTGATGATTTCGCCTTTCATTGTCAGCTGTATCTGTCGAGTCTGTGATGGAGTGGAGACAATCTGTACCCCGTGGGGAAGCATAATTAAGTAGCATGATTAACCGATGCCAGAAGCTTGAAGCGGAGGTGGCTTGCATCAGCTGCACGGAGACAACTTGTCTGGCCCGTCATCTCCGCGCATCGCCGCCTTCTCCGATGCGGGGAACGGCTGATGAGGGGCCAGATGTAGACGGTCTTATTGCCGTTCCTCTTCATCAGTTACTCAGCCAGTCCCCTTCAAAGCTACTCAACATGGGCTGGATGAACCGCAAGTCTCGCTCAAGTCAGCAGCAAGTAACTGTGCCTCAAGTTGAATGGAACACAAAATCCGACCTTTCACCATCTGTGGCATTTCTAGAAGACGTCGATGATCCAAGATCATACAAGCCAGCATCACTTGACACTACAAACGACGACCTGCCCTTCATTGATGCGGCTATTGTCACAGCCGCTGGAAAAAATGGCCTCTTATGGGTCATAATCGACAATATTATCTACAACTGCACAGAATTTGTTCATGAGCATCCTGGAGGGACGCGGGTGTTGGAGTCATTCCGAAGCAGCAATTGTAGCTGGCAATTCTGGAGGTTTCATGGCGAGAAGGACCTGATAGAATTTGGGAAGCCTTTACGAATAGGGCGGACAGAAGGGGTTGAAAATAGGTTCAAGGAACCTCCGAGGTTTATCGGATTGAGGAAACCGTGGGCGAGTGATTGAATGAACACGAGCGATAGGGGGGGGTTTGTGGGATTAAACTGGTCTAGATAAAGTTCAATGGCAAGAACAAAATCGAAGTGTTCGACATCATTCTATAAACACAAGCTGCAAGTTATATAGAACATACAGTGTCAAGTGTGTGGTCACATGGGGGAAGTTGATTAGCTTTTCCGGTGTGGAGGATATATAAGGAAAGCTGATACCAGAATCCCATCGTGAAAAAGGAAAATGGATTACCTCGTAAGTCAAATGAACGAAAGTTTTATTGATTTCTATGTGCATGTATCCCTTGTCAACTATTGTATCTAGATAAATGCCTTCACAGCCTCCGCAACACCATCAACATCTTCATAAACATGCCAATGTCCAACCCCATTCAAAACAACATGCTGCGATCCCTTTATTCGCTCGGTGTACTGTTCACATAGCGAAGGCGGCGAAACCTTATCCTCATCGCCAGTGATAATCAGGGTCTTAGCCTTGATCTGCTCAACCTCGAGCTTCTGGGTCGCTCCGGCAAGAGCCCAGGTCGCCTTGGCATAGGATTCCGGATCTTGGCCGAGAATACTAAGTCTGACTGCAGTGACTGCCAAAGGGTTTGCCTTTTTGGTCCGGCTTGATGTACCTGCATCAACCACTGCGTCGACAACAGCTCCAATGCCCTTACTTCTCACCAGGGCAGCACGGGCATAAGCACCCTTTGACGCTGCGTCTGGCAGAGGCGAGGGAGGAGGACCAACTAGGACCAGCTTTTCAACGAGTCCAGGGTTGTCAAGCGTGAATTTGATGGCTGTCAGGCATCCGAGGGAGTGTGCAAACAGGGTTGCTGGTGCAGACGAGTTAATATTAGCCGCGTCGAATATAGATCTAATGTCAGAGGCAAAAGACTCGATACTCAGTTGGCTCAATGGGTGCGTTGGGTTAAGGCCGTGACCTTCAAGATCAAACAAGTGAAGAGTGTTCTGTTCAGATAGAGACAGTCTTGAAATCAGAGGGGTCCAGTAATCCAGGGTTCCGCCCAAGCCATGGACAAAGACGATCTGATTGCTTCCAGAGCCTAATCTTTGATAGTTAATTGACTTTCCATTGAATTGCGTCAGTCCAATGCCAGCGCTCAGAGTCTTGGCCGAGTTGGTGAGTTGGAATGGCGAGGATGAGGAAACTTTCTCGATGGTAGGGTTTACAGCCTCGGCTGCAGCAATCCTGTTTCGCAGAGTTCCTAAGCCACTGACTGAAACAGAAACCTCATCACCTGGCTGCAGAAATACAGGCGGCTTCTTGCCGATGCCAACACCAGCAGGCTAAATATGTTAGTCAAGCTTATGTATTTGGGGGTACAACTTACAGTGCCTGTTGCAATAACATCACCGGGTTGCAGGGTTTGGCCTTCAGAGATGGTCTTGATCAAGGTGGGAATCGAAAAGATGAGATCCTCTGTAGTAGCACTTTGCCTCAGCTCGCCATTGACGTGCGTCTCAACCTTGAGAGTAGCTGGCAGGTTGTCCTTGGAAACAGCAATGGGGCCCTAAACTGTTAGCAAACGAATCGAGTGCTAAGATAATGACTTACAATAGGGCAGAAGGTGTCAGGAGATTTGCCGATAAAAAACTGCTTGTGATCGCGTTGACGCTCACGGGCCGTCATATCGTTGATAATTGTATATCCCCAAACATAGTCCCAAGCATCGGCTTCTTCAACACGGAACCCCGCCTTGCCGATAATGACTCCAATTTCTCCTTCATAATCGACAGTCTGGGAGAATTCCGGATGAGGTAGAATATCTTCCCCATGAGCAATGATTGATGTAGCTCTTTTGGTGAAGATGACAGGATGACTAGGTCGATCCGTCTTATCAGAGCTATCAAAACCAGAGCTGTTGAATTCCTTGGCATGTTCCATATAATTCTTACCTACTGCCAGAATGTCACGGCCAGAGATTGTGGGCAGCAGTTTGACATTCTTGACAGACAGAGTCTCTCCATCTGCAATGATGTGAGGGGGTCCTGCGGCAATTACCTCGTAGAGACTGGTAATAGGCGTGCCAGATGTAAAGCTCAAGGGCTGGATGATCTCTTGCGTGAGGTCGTAGTGACCAATTCGGGCAAGGCCAGTGTCGGGGTGGACAAAGGCGGCGTACTGCGTGAGGGGAGCGGCAGATCCCATTGTGGCGTGTTTGTTTGACTTGTTTGGCGGTTGGGACAATGCGAATCAGCTGGATCAATTGCTCAAATAAGCATTCCTTGATTGTATGGTCTCCGTCTGTTGCGGGGAAGACGGGGATCGCGGAGATGACGGAGAAGGCGGGGCACGGAGATGGCGTGCTACACCTACACCAGACATCGGGATCCGAGCTTGGTCTTTAGCTTTGTATCATGAAGCCTCAATTGAGATGCCGTTAGTTGAGAACGTCTGGTGGGATAATGGCGTGTAGAAACTATATATTGACCCTCTAAAATAGAAGAAAAAATTGCATTCACCTTTCATCATTGACCGCTCAAAATGTCCTCAGAAGATAACAAAATTCGTCAAACCCTTACTGCAGGCGGTCATGTCGAAGATAATGGCCAACCAGCACTCCCAGTGGTTCATCGGCGTTTTGCTAACCCCTCACCATTGGGTCTTTTGTCCTTCGCCACAGGTGAGACTTGGATCTGTCTATACATCTCTTGCTGACTTGTTAGGCATCTTTCTCATATCAAGCTTCGGCGTTCATGCTCGAGGAATCCAAACTCCCAATGTCATGATCTCGGTATTGATCTTCTTTGGAGGTATTTGCCAGTACATAGTCGGCATCATGGAGTTTGTCGCTGGAAACACCTTTGGGACAGCAGTTTTCATGTCTTATGGTGCTTTCAACATTTCTTACAGCATGATCTACCTCCCTGGCTCGGGCATCATTGCTGCATATACGGATTCTTCAGGTAATCTGAGTCCCGATTTTCAACAATCAATCGCGTTGTATCTCTGGGCCTGGTTCATTTTGACCGTCATCTATACCGTCGCTGCTATTCGTAGCTCTTGGGTTCTCTTTCTTGACCTTGTGGCTCTCGATATCTGCCTCATTCTTCTGGCTGCTGGAAACATGCTGCAGAGCAACTCGGTTCTCAACGCAGGTTATGCTTTTGGATACTTGGTCGCTATAATGAGCTGTAAGTGTTCCCTTCCGTCTTTGACCGCTGTATTAATGAATTAGATTGGGCTGGCTGCGCTGGTTTCTATGCTGGAGGGACGACTCCATTTGAGGTTCCAACCTTTCCACTTTACAAGGAAGCATGAGCATTCTTATTCGCTTCGCATGGATTATAGCGGCCCTTGTGGTGCATGGTTGAAGGGATGATTGGTAGCGCGAGGGAGTAATGCTACCTGTGGGCTGTCTTTGTAACATACGTGAACTTCATAGGACCTTTGTAGTATAAGTAATTGCAGTAATTCCTATTCCATTCTACGCACTAATAAGTAACTACGCACTTTAATGAGCGATAGTTCACGTTTTAGTGCTCAGTATACAGCTTCTCAGGTCAAATTCACAATTGTTTCGCACGCGTTAAGCCCCGAGACGCAGTCCCGCAGATCGAGCAGTTTTAAAATAACATTGATAGCATCTATGTTACCCATCAGAGGATATTTGAAACAGAGTTGCTTTCTAAAAACGTCTCCCATTCTTCCCAACCCATATTTGAAGGAGATAGCCACTGCTGTGGCGCCAAATTATCAATGGGTTCGTCGAGAAACTCGAGCCCTGTTTGCCCAGACGATGACGTTCGAAATGTGCCACTTGGGCTAGACTGGTGGCCATCAAAGGTCATAATCCTTCTACTTCTGTCAGCATGGACGTCCACAGTTCAGGGCGGGTACTTGCAGTAATTTTCTCAGCACTGGTGTAGCTTTTATACAAACGGCACTCACGCCCGCCTTGGCATACTGTTCGAAAACCTCGAGAGATTTTTCAAGTTCCTCACACAGCGCAGCTTTCGTAGACATGTCGATATCCGTTCCACTTGTGCAGATATGAACCAGACACACTGCGGCATGGAAGGCATGAAAACTGCCCAACCCACGATTATACCATTGGTAAGGACGGAAACTCTCGTCTTCGTAAAGTGTTTGTTGTATGCTTAGCAGTGCCTGAGAACTCTCAATGCATTTCCTCTGCGATGTTAAGCGGTTGTCTGTTGTGTAAGATGTATCCACAGCTCGCTGCCGTAGGATGGGCCTATGCAGGAGCAGAGTGAGCTGGTGTGAGTAGCCAAATAATATGTTTAAATGAACAGTATGGTGAACAGGAAGTTCCGCGTCGAACAGATATTTGTAGTTCAGGGTTTCTTGCATAATGGAGATCTCTGCATCGAGGGCATGAATAGTATCGTAAGAAGGCATATATGACGCGCCAAATACTTCGTTACAGATTCGTGTGCAGATACCATAAAGATCAAACTTGAGTAGAAGATAAGACATTTGCGTCGGCCCGTCGCGTGAAAGAGGGACGTGGACTCCAGTAACCAGTTCGTCGTCATTAACATCGAGGGGCGGTTTGGCAGTTGAAGGCGTGTGGGTTAAATCCAGGGTACCCAATGTAGTGTTTTGTATCGTGTAAAGCATGTTGAGGCCTGCCCAGCACCTCCGTCGCTCTTCGACTCGGATTCTGTCCATCTGAAAGACTTCGGGATCTACGTGGCAGCCGAGTGCCAAGGCAATATTCCGTGCCGTACCTAATAGAGCCCAAGATTGTCCGTGGGTGTGATTAATACCATAGATGAGGATGACAATCGCTTGCAGAGTATTGATGTTGTGTCGCCAGAGATAATGGTCCGTCTCGAGACATTTCATTGCTGCTCCTCTGTATCGCTTAGTGAGCAGTGCCATGTTATCGAGTGCTGAATTGCGCCGGCCTAGCTCTCGTAGTAATGGACTTTCTTCTGGCAATGCTATGACGGCTGTTGCAAGTATAGCAAATAGGAGAGCGAGCCATGGCAGAGGCACCTTTTCGGGGTCGGATTGAAAGCGGCGATAATCTGCTTCAAACGTCGGATCATGTAGGATGTGAAAGAGCTAAAAGGTCAGTGACGTCCAAATCAGGACTATAGGGGTGGCACTTACAGGCGAAAAGACTTGGAAATAAGTCGCCTTCAATTCCTCGCAATGCGAAGCAGGTGGTAGGAGCTCAAGGAGCTCTGCGACAGTCGTGGTGACCGTCGAGAATGGCATTGATGCAGTTTCATTGCCATCCAGGTCCGTCTTTATCCCACTCATGCTGGGATTGTCCCGCAAAACAGATGACCATCTTGAGGATAAAGGTTCGAATGTTTCATGTCCAGACTCGAATTGCACAATGATTCCAGCTGGCGGTGCGCTCGCAGGTCCTTTAACGGGTGAAGCATCGTTACGACTTGACGATTCACCAGCAGACACGGGTGACGGAAAATTCGATACCAGTTCTGCAGGCTGAGCGACCGTGTTTGATACACTTTGTCGCAGTAGTTCTTCTAGTCGATCAATTCGGGCTACGAGTGCTGAATTATCAACAGGCGCAGGGTCGCGTCTTGGCCATTGATCGCGGAGATAAATGCACTCGGACGAAGGAATTCCTCTGCGTACGCATGTTTCGCAAGGTCCTCGGCCGCGATTGATGTTACGAGGGCATTTGATCTTTCTTTCGCGACATGGTTCGCAACTTAGAGGCATGCGTCGACTGCTAGAAATTGGCATTTTGGTAATAGTCAATCAAGGATGGTTGTGCAAGACGGAGAAGACGGAGTTGGGAATGTATTCAGACCCCGGAGTGTTCCCCGGCATCTCCGCCTTCCCCGCGTTAGATCAGTTGTAGGTAAGTTCTTTGCGGGGTCAATTGAACCCGTTATTAAAGCGTAATTCCGTGGAATCTATTGCATGAAAGTTGGTGGGTTTTTTATTGTAAAGAAGCTCTGTCTCTACAAAGGATTCCCTTGTAGTCCCTATGGCGAGCTCTGAACACACGAATGACTGTCAAATTTGAATAACTGGCCCAATACAGTCACACACGCTAGTTTGTACCAACTGCCTCTAATGATGCTTAGCTGTATGGCTGCTAATGAAAGCTATAAAATGTCCTCAAAAACTCCATACAGAGCCAGGTGCATGGACGTTGTCAACGAAGCTTGAAGGGTTGTAATGACTTCAACTACCCTGAACATGCTATCATGACGTCAGGCGCAGTAACAGATTGCTTCAATATCCTTCATCAAAAGACAAACACGTCGCTTTCCATCCTATTCACAAACACACAATTCAATTGACTCCAAATCAACTCACAAAATGTCACTCTCACCTCTCTCATCCCTCCGCGTCTCCAAACACTTCATCCCATCATACAACCTCATTCCCAACACCAGCCTCCAACAAAAACCCCTTCTAATCTACCACTCAGCCTTCAGACGCCCCGTCTCTCCCTCAGCCATAGAAGCGCACCTCTCATCCATCGGGGCCGTAACACCGCAATGGCGCTACACAATGTACAGCACAACGCACTTTCACAGCACGTCCCACGAGGTTCTCTGTATCAGCCACGGCAGAGCGCGTTTGTGCTTTGGTGGCGAGGATAACGAGGGTCGCGTAGAACCTGTGGTTGAGGAGGGCGATGTGGTAGTTGTGCCAGCGGGTGTTGGACATCGACTACTAGAGGATTTAGATGGTGGCTTTGAAATGGTGGGGAGTTATCCGGAGGGACTTGACTGGGACATGTGCTATGGTAAGAAGGGTGAAGAAAACAAGGTCAATGCCATTAAGAGCCTGGACTGGTTCCGGAAGGATCCTGTGTACGGAGACAAAGGCCCGGCTACGGAGGTTTAAGCATCATTGACCTGAGTTAAACGTCCTGGCTGGCATCTACCGGTTGTACATGTGGCTGTTGCTCGGGAAACATCGAAAAACGGCCAAACCTTGTTTGTCCGTATGATCATGATCACAATAGACTCAATTCACATTCATTGCAGTCATCATCGTATGATCACATCAGTATACATCGCATTACTATCGTTGCCCATTAATCCTATAGCTATACCATCTTACATAACCATTAACCATTAACAATAGCCATTGACTACTAAGCTTAAACGTTCATTACGAGCGCAGCACCACCAAGCAGCGCACCAAGCGCAATCGCAGCAGTAGCCTGAGCAGCACCTTCGGTTGAGGTTGAGGGCGAAAGACCGGTAGCCTGCTCTGTGGCTGCGGGAACACCCGAAGTGAAGGGGATGTCGCTGACGGAGCTGGCGCCGGAGAAGGCGGCCTCCTGGGTGCTGGCGGTTGGGTTGGCGGTAGCGGAAGGCTTGTCGGGGTTGAGGACACTACAAATATTAGCTGAAAACTCAATGGCAGAGGTGGCATGGACTTACCCATCAATGACGTGGAGAACACCGTTGGCGATGAGAACATCAGGGACAAGGACCTTGGCCTCGTTGACCCAGACAGTTCCGTTCTCAATAGCAATGTTGACCTTCTCACCAGCAGCAGTGTTGAGAGTACCGTTCTTGAGATCAGTGCTGTAACCGACAGTGTTGTTGATGACGTGGTACTCCAGGATGTTCTCGAGATCAGACTCGCTCAGATTGGACAGGATGGAGCCAATCTTGGCAAAGGCGCTGTTGCTGGGTGCAAAGACGGTGATATTCCTAGCGCTGCTGAGGTTGGAAACCAGCTTGGACTCAGTAAGGGCGCCAGCAACGGCAGAAAGGTTGGCGGCGACGGCAGTGTCGGAGAGGTTCTTGGGGATGGTGAGAACGCGGTTGATGATGTGGATGACACCGCCGGTGAAGTTGAGGTCCTAAAAAGTTAGTGAAGCTCGACAATGGGAGGGGATAACTTACAGCCTTAGTCACATTGGCCTGCTCACGGAAACCACTGTAGAAGCTGACGGTATCATTCTCAGCGATGGCCTCGACACGCTGTCCGCCAGTGACGTTGGCATATGTCGCATTGCTGAGCAGTGTAGGGATGAACACGGGCGTGTCGGTGAAGTTGCTAGCATAGTGAGTACCGTTGAGGACGTGGTACTGAAGGATGGCGGCAACGGCACTAGGATCTCTCTCAACCTGGCGAGCAACGGCAGTATCATTGAGGAGTTCCTTGATAGCATCGTTGCTTGGGGCTAGGATCGTGACGTTCCTAAGACGGCCAAGGGTTCGAAGCAGACTGGGCTGGGCACTGAGGAGACCTGAAAGGGTCAGCATATACACAATAGCAAAGCTGTATCAACATACCATTGAGCGAGGAGAGGGTCGAGTTCTCAGACTCCAGAGCAGCAGTAAGGTTAAGGCGGCTCTGGGCGGTAGCAAGGCCCGAGAGGGCAAGAGTAACAAGAGACTGCAGCTTCATTGTGGTGTATTGGCCTTTGAGTTAATCTTGGATAAACAATCACAATCCGGGGGAACACACAGCTTTTGAACTCCTCAAAATGCCCAGAACAAAAGGTTCCGTTAGCTCTCGCGGCAGCTTCCTAGCCAATTGGTAAAGCTTCACCAAGCACGAGCTCCATAGACCAGGCTTGATGCAGAAGAAACGCAAAGTCAATGACATAGACCAAGACGTTTCGCGTCATCACTGGTCAGAAGATTGAGCTTTGTCTCAAAAGTACAAGTGGTGCAACTCAGCCCGCGCCAAGGCTCTTGTCTGAGGCAAGGTCAAGGTTGCGGGCTGTGCTATGAAGCTGTCGTGCCGAAAGCCGGGGAAGCTGTGCGTTGTGAAGAGAAGATGGGCACCAATGAGAGGAATTGACATAGAATTCAATTGGATAATGCAAGACGCCCATTTGCTATTCGATAACTACCCTGCTCGTATTGAGGTCGTGGAAGCCGGTTTGTAGACTGCATTCTGGGAGGCAACCGACCGCGTAACAGACAACCTACACAGTCGATAGCTTCTTTCATTGCCAGCAATATCCGGAATTCGCGATGGCCTAACCAATTGGTGTCGACTCGGCATGGGCCGATCTCTTCTTGTCAGCTTCCTTCAGCTGGATCCCCACTCCCCGCACGCCGATCGGGTATCGTGATAGCGTCATAGACATGATTTAAGGTATCGCGACAGCTTAGCTTCAGTGAGCTAAGCATAACAAAACAGTCGTTTGAAAAGGCGTGACTGATGCTGAAAGAATAGAAGACGCTGCCAAGGCCTCGGCACCGCTAGTGCAACATTCCAGCTTTCTCATAGGACAACCAAGAGCTCCCTTCAACTCTGTAAGTCGGCCAAGGCAACGCCAAGGGATAAAGGGATGTAGAAATCTGAAAGTCAGCTCATTGATCGGTAGGCCAATGATTCGGTCGCGGTCCAGACCCTGCAGCTCACCGGCATGTCCTAGTTTTGCCAAAAAGTGTTGGCAGATGCCGATTGGTTTGCTTTGCGAATCTTGCAGTCGTGAAGCCAGTCGTGGTGAACATCATAGCGATTGACTTGGCAACTCGACTCACAGAGGGGGACCGAAAGGATCCGCATTCTCCAGCTTCACCCTTTTTGTCTCCCTTGAATCGCCATCCCCAAATACCGTTCCATCCTCGTTTGCCGCCGCCTTCTTTTCCTTGTTCATGACTTGTTCTCGCCTCGCTCGTTGAAGATTGACCAGGTTCGCTCGATCGGGATCACGGCATTTCTGCAGTTTCTTTCGAAGGGGCTTCATCGCCTTGACGATCTCGGGCTGCTTCTGTTAGTCTGGTTCAAACTGATGACCATTCAACATACCGTTCCCCAGTAATCCGTCATTCTCTCTGGAGGTTCCTCTTCGAGCATCTTACGGCAACTGTCGACAGCCCCAAGGATCTTGTCTCGCATGTTTGCAAAGGCTGATTCCTGGCTAGCATCATTGCCTTGACCAGGGGAAGGAATCAGTGTGTCGAGCAGCCCATGATCGACCATGGATAGTGCCGCCATCATGATTTGACTGGGCGCATAGTGGAAATAGGCATCCGTCACCAAGGGGCTAAATTTAAGAATGTCGCGTGCCCGAGCATGAGCCTTGTTAATTCGCGTCTCTTCGTCAGGTAACCTCCTCCTCAACTCCAAGATGGCACCCTCCAGTGCTCGGAAAGGGTGTCGCACGTCAAACGCAAACCGGATTCCCTGACACAACAAAAACTCTCCTGCGAGAATTTGCTCGCCTGTAGTATTGGGGAACTTTTCTGAAAAGGCATTGAGTTTGTAGAAGAAACCTTCGGCCTTGCATCCAAAGAAAAGTGATGTCTTGAGTAGATCCGGGGCAGGGTATGTCATGACCGAGTTGGTCACGTAGAAGCGTCGCAGAAAGATGGCGGCAGTCGCTCGGATCTCGGTAGGAAGTTCGCAGAATTGAGCGGCACGAATGAGTTCGACGGTAAAGAACTTGACGAGTCGAATCTCTTCATCGGAAGTAAGAAAGTCGGGCGGAGGATCTGTCGCGAGTCGAGGAGCGATCTGATCTCGGGCGAGCGAGTTTGTCTTTGCGCGTAGTTCTTGGAGGTTCGCTGGCGTAAACGACCAGAGCCGAAACTGGCTCGACTGCCTGTAGCGCTCGTCTTCTGTGGCCATTTTGATGTTGATGCAGAACAAAGGTGCCTGATTTGTTTGGTATCATGGAAGCTATCTTACTGTTTTGACTGTCACGTGATCTTATCTTATCGCATCCTGTACATCAGCATCACGATCAATCGAATTCACATCACCTCAATCAGAATACTTCAAAGAATGCGGTACAAATCAATTATGGGACGCAGCCCATCGCGTTCAAAGTGACTCTATGTCCAGACTAATGGAACCAAACGCCAGCCAATCCAGGTTTACCCAATTTACCGAACAAATACATTTAATGCAAAACATCAATAGCCCAAGTTTTCCCTTCTAGTGGGAGGAGGAGGCGGAGGCTTCTTAGCCCTGTTGGGAGGAGGTGGTGGTGGCTTCTTTCCTAGAGCCAAACCGCTTGCGCTTCGGCTCAAACTTCCATAACTAGTGGCAGGGCTGGCGGTGCGGTGTTCCCAATCAGGGCTACCGCTTCGGCTCGTTGAAACATCATCAGAGAAAACATCGTCGTGTCGTCCGTAAGAACCGCTGTCAGTAGCAACACGGGAAAGAGGAGCACCTGGAACTCGGAGGTTTGCCAGCGGTGTAGCCGTAGAAGAGGAACGTCCCTCAAAGTTTGACGCACGACCATCATAAGTTGAGGCGCGCCCAATCGGGGGTCGTGGAGGCTGGGGAGGAGGTGGCGCAAGTCGGCTTCCAGGAGAACGATGGGGGATACGGGCCGGTTCGGGCTCAGGCTCAGGCTCTTCGTAGACGGCCTGATGGCGAGGCTCTTGCCAAGAACGAGCGGTGTTGGATCGGCTTCGACCAATTCGAGGGGCACTGCTGGGCGAAGACGTAGCAACACCAGCCCAGTTCTGGCGAACACGACGCAGCTCCTCGGCGCAGCGCTCATGGTAGTCAAGCTCAGCGTCAAGGAATTGAGTCAGAGAGGTAATGTTGTCAGTCTCTGATTCCTTGATATCCTGCATACGACGGAGGACATCCTCGCTGGTCTCCTCGAATTTGGCCTTGTTCATGCGAACCTCTTCCTCGATGCGGAAATCGTCACGGCGGGCCTTGGACATTTTGTTTGTACTGGCATCGTAGGCGAGACGTCGGTTCTCGAGCTTCTTGCGGGAGTTCTACTCTAGTTAGCAGCTGACAGCGGGATATGGCTTCGAGTGACATACCTGGTATTCTCGCATCATTGCCAGACTTCGCTCAAGGTTATCCAGCCAGGTTGCATTGGCGCAGTCGACGTAAGAATCCTGGATGCCGGCAATGCGCTCGTTGGCACGACCCAAGGACAAGAGACAGTTTCCAAACTCAGAGTCCTGCTCAAAGTCCTCGCCGTGGGTTGCCATGGTACGGCCAAGATACGACATGGGAGTTCCACGCTCCTTGTCGTCGAGAAGTTCATTGCGGCGAGATAGCCACTTGACGTAGGCGCTCATAGATTTCTGCATACGTTCCATGCCTGAGATTGTTAGAAGTTGTCAAAGACCAGCAACGGGACACCTACCATCTTGTCGAAGAGCCATCTCGGTTTCGAGATTCTTGAACTCATCGGAATGAGCAGTTCGGGCTTCAGCGCCCATTCTTTCGCCGGCCCATTGAAAGGCTCGGTCGATCTTCTTTGTGAAATGCATGTTGACGACTCAATATCAAGGTATTATGATTGTCGGAACCAGTCCGATATAAAGCTATTCGCGGGGTCGTCTGGCGCCGTCGCTATTATGGCAAGGTATTATGAAGGAATGGGGACGGGAGAAGCAATGTTGCAAGAGAAAGAATGCAGTTGAGTTGAGGAGCGAGCGTCGGGGTAATGAATGATAACCAGCCCAGCACGTCCACACAAGGGGTAGTATTTGGAGGGATGCTAGGGTGGCGAACAGCTGGGGTGTATGAGATGGAAAGGGCACGACCTTGAGGTCTGTATCCTTGAAGATTGGATGGAGATGCGACGTTGGGCGTGAGCATCTCCAGGGGTAATCGTAGTGGTGTGGAGGTGAGGTTGGGGAGGCCCAGCCGCTCTACAGTGCCTTTAATGGCTAGCCCCCTGAAAAAGGTACCGACCTACAGGGCAGGTCGGGGCCTGGACATGCAGTAGTTCTAGCTAGTAGCTTATCTTATCGCCCTGCAGTAGCGGAAGCCCAGCCTCTGTACACGAACTCAGTGGGGGATCTGTGTGTTAGACGGTCGCTGGGCATTCAGAATGTTGCAGGAATTGGATTCATTTGTATGAAACAAAGCTCGAGCAAACAAAGCGAAATATTGAAACAGATAATTTACAGTGACGCATTATTGTCTCTGTGGAATCTTGATCGTCACGTTTGACAAGGAGATACGTTGAGCCACTGATGGTGCCATGGGTAGAGCTTGGCACCCATGGGAAAGCCCAGAATGGCATGAGGAATTCAAGGCGGCAAAGAGGCGAGTACCCTACGGCTGGAGGATTCATGCTCCAGACAATTTTATTACTTTAGACTCTTCTTGGCTGGACTGGACTGGATGATGGCTAGGCGCCGCCTCGATAGCGCGGCTAGCATGAGCCTTTTTCTTGGGGTCCATTCGATCTGAGGCCATCGTGTAGACATGACACAGGCATTGTATCAAGCGCTGACGTACAGTCAGAATTTCTGAAAATAGGAATGAAAAATTGTTAGTACTTGATCAACTTCGTACCCGTGACTGAGTCTGACTGAGATGGATCCTCTCCACGGTCCACGGGCATCCTGATACGAGTACGGATCAACTCTGTAACCACGTATTGGTGGCTCCAATCCCCCTGAGACAATGGCGCCAATGACCTGCGGTACCGCTACACTAACAACGGGAGCTTTCTCCGGTGGGAAAGCCAAGTTGGCGATCCCCACCAAAAGATAGCCAGATGGAACTTCGTAGCGTCCCCTCGTTTGACAACTGAGCCTGAGTCTCTCCATGTACAGACCAGGTATGTTCACAGACCAGAGATTCCCAACCCCTCAAACGATAGACACTTGGACATATATAGACCGCCACCATTAACCCGTATCATGATCACCGTCATGAGGTGAGATGAGGCGATGAATCAGCCAACTCATCACTCACCATCTCAACTGACAATGAGAGTTTGACCATGAGAAAATTCTGAAAGCTTCTTGTAAAGAAGCATACCATTCTTGCAGGCACTAACCTTTCCACTTGAGGTTCGTTCGCTGGGACGGGACGACACCACCACTTCAACATGTCCTCTCTTCGCACTCACACCCACTTGCTGATCTTGACAGCATTGTCGGCCCGTTCAACCATCTCCAACCTCAGATTTTCATCTCACGTTACCCTCGCATGTCCATTGTTCAACCCCGCCCGTAAAGAGCCGCAGGCCAGGCAAGTGATCGCCCAGGATGAATTATCTTGTTCTAGAAACATACCCAGCTTCCGTTCCCAACCTCCAGCCTTGTTGGGGATAGTTTATCTTTGAACTGTGTGTCGCCTAAAAAGGCCTCGTTCACCCCAAAGACCTTGCCCCTCAAAATCAACCTCCGCTCCACACTAGACTACCAGGGATCCAGACCATTCCTCTAGTCGATCCAACTCTCCACCAACGGGCTTGCGTAATGCTTCCGTCTCCTTGTCTGCGAGGAGTGTCTCTGGCGGGGAAAAGCACGCAAGTAACATGTTACATACAAGCTTTTGTATTGGATACTGTGTGCTTTTGTAGTACGACGTGATGAAAGCTTCGACCTGTCGATCTCATTCCCATGTTTCGGTCTGACACGGATAAGTCTCCAATCGAAAAGCTTGGCCTCGTAGATACTTGCGCTAAAGTAGGCTCGTTCCCCAGAGTTCAATGGTTCGCTCGCGTGCGTGGCAGAGGCGCTGGCGCGCGCCAGAGACTCAGTATTGGTCGATCCATATTTTCATCTTTTGAGGCAGTGCTCTCTGCAAGATCTCCCACATTACGATCCGCGACTGTGAAACGATTTCGTGTACCATTTCGAGACAATTGCGTGGCACAGGTGATGCTATAGGGTATCGTGCATCCAGGGTCTTGGTCCAGGGTGATTGGTGTTGACATTGACTGTCAGGTTGTCAGCATCCTTTGTCTCATCTAGAAGGTCCCTTATCCAATAGTCCATGCTCAGTTTTGGTAACTCTCTGGTTGATTTACCAGTGTGGTTGACGGGAAGCCACAATAATAAAGGTCTCGAGTGCAGCTTGGTCTCAATGTGTTCTTAACAAGCCACATTTGGTACTGTCGATACTACTCTGGACGCGCCAGAATGTCACGAACATACCATTTGCTAAACACTACACCTCGACCTCAATAAACACACTTCCCGCAATATCCGCACTCCTGATCACAAGCAGCGTAATCGCTCGCTCCATCACTATCCGAAAGCGCCGCCATAAACTCTTCCCAGCATCCCGAGTCTCCCGGATCAACCTTTTCCTTCGTCTCGCTATCCAACCAGGCCTCCCATTGCTTCCTTACAGGGCCCGACAAGACGTCACTTGCGCCCGGCAGCTGTTGGCGAATCTCGAGAGAACCATTGTTGGACCAGACGAGCTCCAATTTGCCGTTTTTGGAGGCACGGACCCGGTCAGTGACTAAGCGGAGGAGAGAAACGAGACGCTTGAGCGATGGCTGGTTCAGGTCCTGCCACTCGTCAATGTCTGCTTTGATGTTTTTGATGTCAATGTTTTCTTCCTTGAAAAGGCCTCTTTCGTGGTAGGCGAGGAGGAACTGTGTGATTTGGGCGATCCACAAGCGTGGGAGTTGTTCGCCGAGATGGTCCTTTTCGCGGGCCATTACCGATCGCGTCTTCAAGTCAAACACGCTGCTTTGAGGGACTGGTTCGCCTCCATCCAACACTTTCAGGTTGCCAGTGCCATTTGATAGTGATTGGGTGATGCCGAGGCTTTCCATCCGAGTAAGTGTATCTCCTCGCTTGGGCTTGGTCTTCATCTTGCGAGGGCTTGACGTTTCAATGAACCCATCGCCTTCGAATCGAACCATCAGATCAAGACCACCGAATTGATACGCGAGGATCCTCTGATGAGTAGTGGACCGTCTCACCGCAGACTCCCAGGTCGTGTACGCCTCTGGGAATGTGTGTCCAAATCCTCGGACATCGGGGATGAGTTCCTTGGGCGTATTCTCTCTGCGGATGAAATGAACAGCATCACCAACCTGCTCGACAAGAATGCGAAACGAGCGATCCAAATCAACGCCTCTGGCAAAGCGCAAAAGGTTTCCGATTGTGCTTCCGCACGCGACAATGTTTACCGGGATGGGATTGGGGTTCATCTTCATTACCGAGACAATGGTTGGCTCGAGAGGATGCTTGGGGTAAGACGCGGCGTTCACATCACGATAGTACTCGCCAGAATCGCCGGCCAGTTTGTGCGGTCCTTTCATGGGAGTCCATTTGGGAGGTCGACCTACAGCTGTTAGAGACGCTTTCTCCGGAATGACGCACGAACCTGGGATCATGATCTCTGGAGATGACGAGCTGATCCAGTTGTAGGATGCAACAACTTTCACATTCGTGATGTCAGCACGGGCAGAGTCATTGCTAGCTTCCAGACTTTCTCTGTCGACGCGCTCAATCAGCTTTCCGAGCGGAGGTGCTGGTGAAGCCTTTACAGTTGACGATTGGTATTTGTGTCTGTACATGATGAAATCGTCGCTGAGTTGATGAGTGAGTTGGTTGGTTTCGAGAATCGAGAATGAGCGGCCATGATAGAGGCAGCCCAGCTTTTATCTTCAACATAATTCACTCATTTCCCTTCATACAGGAGGCCGACCGGACAAACCGCCAGGATGTTTGTATAATGGTTGCTTCACTTGCATTAATTACACTTTCACGTATCGCGTTTGTCTCGCAAATGCGACGCAACCAACGACGTTGGCCCGCATCACGGCCAGGTGATCCCAGGCTGCAGTAAGGCTTTCACGGAACAATTCATCTTCAATTAGGTACAAAAGTATTGTTCATACAAAAACTTCTCTCTTTGCACGGTGAGGCCATGTCATGTATTTCAGAATTTACTACTCATTTATTTGCCAACATCTACTCAGCAACCGCCTCATTCTTATCCACCGTGCACATGTGGGAGGCCGACCAAAACACCAGAGCCTGACTGAGAGCGAATAAAAACGTTCTGTTTGCCGCATCACACAGGAAAACGAGGCTTTGTCGGCCTCTCGCATTATCGGCCGGCCTTTGTTGGCCATTGAGGCAATGCTGGCTGTTTGGACTCCAAGGCAGACTGTCGCGTTGATGCATCATCATTCACAGTACAAAGCTATCGTGCATTCACGTTTGTCATGAATACTTCGTGCTACGCATCTTCCAGTGCGGTTCTATCTTGATCATTTTTTCTCATCCTCTTCCATCCCTTCACCTGCCATCGCTGGTATCAGTCTACCGCCCACATCATGGTTCTTATCCCAGACCCATCTGGCTCTCGAGCCGCCAAGCTCATCAAGTCTTTTTGGGCTGTGACCAAAGGCGACCAGCAGATCTCAAACAGTCATTCTGCCAAGCTGTATTTACAAGCTTGCAAGGCTTTTTGTGAGAAGAACACGATAGTCAAGTGTGTCGAGGTTCTCATCTCGAACCCTTCTGGGGTTCCAGCTTTGGAAAGAGCAGTGCGCGCCGACTTGAACCCAGACTTCATCAACTCGACCACCCTTCCCTTCATCCTTAACTTATCGGACCCTGGTGTCACTGCACTCAACAATGGTGGATTTCTTCGACAACTTTTGTCTGCCATCTTGGAGCCATCTACATTGTGGACTGCTTTGCTGGACGCGTATCGCAATGGCAAGCTTAATGATGCCGGGCTTGAAGCATTTGCCTGGCTATGCCTGCAGATTGTTTCCGACCGGAATGGTTTCGCTGCACACAAAAACGACGTGGACGACATGATGAAACATAAGTCTCTCCTCAAATCGCAGTCCCCCGAGGTGCGCCAAATTGCCTATCGCATCGAAAGGGTCATCAAGATCTTTTCCCAGCCAGAAATTGCGACCAACGGCGTCAGTCCTGGAGGGCGCCACGACAATGATCATGCCGACTTTCGACAGATTTCTATTTATCCCACATCCGACGAGCTCTTGTCGACCGAGACTCCCTACCTCCAGCGACTTGGCGATGTTTTCGACACACCAATCGAGAGCCGAAGCCAGAGTTACCGCGACTGGCTTTTCCGCTTGCTTCGTGAGGATATGTTGTCTGAGCTTCGAGAAGACCTGCAGACAGCCATGGGCCAGAAAAGAAGCAAACGTCGACCTGTCGCTCTGGGGCAATTGAAGCTAGTAGGGACCAATTGCGATAGTGACTTGGAAGTCCGCCAGATCCCACCTTACGCCCTCTACGTGGCTTGCAACCAAGGCGTCAATTTCCCACACAAGCTACCCAAGGGAGGGAAGAAAAGCTTTCTAATCGAGGCCAAACATTTCATGAAGCACGACTCTTTCGGCGCCCTTTGCTGCAACGGCACAGCCGTCGCGTTCGGGTCCCTGATCAGAGATGTCCCAAACCTCCTCAAGAATCCGCCCATTGTTGGCATCAGATTCACCGATGACACCGGTCTAAAGCTAGCTTTGGGGGCACTTCAAGGTCCGCATCGAGACCAGTTCAAGTTTTTGATCGTCGATACCGCGACCTTTGCCTACGAACCCATCCTCAAGCGACTAAAGACCATTGCCGAACTGTCTCTTGAACCTCAGCTCATTGACCCTGAGCAGCTGTCACATGACGGCCCGCGATCGGCAAAACTGGATTCGTTACTGTTCCAATTGAAGGAGGCTTTTGCATCCGGTCTTAAGGTCAAGATGCCCTCGAGCTTAAAGCTCAAAAAAAGCATCTTTCTTCAGGATGCCCAACTCAACTCCTTCATCAACGGTTTGAGCCGCGGTTTGGCCTTGATTCAAGGCCCTCCAGGCACAGGCAAGTCATTTCTAGGTGCACTGATTCTTTTGACCATCTTGCGCTTGACTACCTCCCGCGTGCTCGTTTTGAGTTTTACAAATCATGCTCTGGATCAATTCCTGGAGGACCTCATCGACATTGGCGTCAGCCCAGATCAGATGGTTCGTCTTGGATCTAAATCGACAGAAGCTACGAAAGAAACGCTGCTGAGGGGATACACCGACCAAAAGAGGTTCTGGCTGACCATGGAAGAGAAGAATATTCTCAATGTCCTGCAAGCCGAGGAAACTGAGCTCAACGTCGAGCTTCAGGAATGCAGTCAGAGGCTCGCAGGACGAGACGTTCACCCATCCAACATTCTCGAGCACCTCGAGTTTTCCGACAACTTTACGTTTGCTTGGTCTGCCTTTCAAGTTCCGGACGACGAAGATGGCTTCAAAGTGGTGGATGCCAACAACAGAGTCATTAGTCCAGAAACCGTGTACAATTATTGGCTTCGTAATGGCGATATCAACACCATGGGAAACCTAGCTTTATCTATGGAGCGGTCAGCTCGTACAATCTGGGACCTTCCGCGTGAGTCGAGAATGCAACTTCACGAGAAGTGGTCCGAGGCAGCCCGAGAAGAACAGATCATCAATTTCGTCAATCTTAGCCAGAGATACAATGACATCAAAAACAGGGTCAAGAGTATCCTTGATGAGCGTGGTCGACGAGTGCTCAAAGACAAGCGAGTGATTGGATGCACAACAACTGCTGCGGCCATGTATCAGTCCATCATCGAAACTGCCAATCCCGATGTTATCTTGGTTGAAGAAGCGGGAGAAATCTTAGAAGCCCACATTATCACTGCTATGAGTGCTTCAGTCAAGCAGCTCATCCTCATTGGCGACCATAAGCAACTCAGGCCAAAAGTCAACAACTACAAGCTCACCAAGGAAAAGGGTGAAGGCTACGATCTGAACGTTTCGCTTTTCGAGAGGCTTGTCGGCCAGGGCCGGGATTTTACAGCCCTTGAAGAGCAGCATCGCAGTCATCCAGATATTTCGCAGTATCCGCGCATGCTGGCTTATCCTGAGCTCAAAGACATGCCGTCGACCTTCGATCGAGCTCCTATCCGAGGGCTGAAAAGCCGAGTGACGTTTGTGCATCATGAACGTCCCGAGGATACGATGGATGGTGTGGGCGAGCGCCGAGACCCGACAGCCAAAGCCAGCAAGAGAAACCCTCACGAGGCCATGATGGTATTGAAGATGATCAGATTTCTCTCACAGAATGGGTACAAGACTGAGAATATGGTTGTCCTCACGCCGTATCTTGGTCAGCTGTTTTTGCTCAAGGAGACTCTTCGCAAAGAGACTGATCCATACCTGAACGACCTGGACTCGCATGATTTGGTGCGCGCAGGATTAATCACGCAGGCAGCAGCAAAGGTGAACAAGAAGTCGCTTCGTTTGTCGACCATCGGTAAGTGCTGCACCGATTTAACATTCAGGGCTAACGAGAATAGATAATTACCAAGGAGAAGAGTGCGACATTGTAATGGTTTCACTGACACGCAGCAACGATTCTGGAGACATCGGCTTTTTATCCGCCCGTGAACGACTGGTCGTCCTTCTATCCAGAGCACGCAACGGGATGATTCTGTTTGGAAACATGTTGACTTTCATGAAGAGCAAGAAAGGAGGCGACATGTGGACGCAGTACTTTGATGCGCTGAAGAAGAATGACTCTCTATTTGACGGTGTGCCGGTCCATTGTGAGCGCCATCCGGAAACGTCCATGTTGCTCAAATCACCCGAGGACTTTGACAAGATGTGCCCCGATGGAGGGTGCGCAGAACCTTGGTAAGTCGAAGATCGCCCTAACTCTGCAAAGCTAGCTGTCCAAGGCCTCTAACGTTTATAGTGGCGCCCCATTGAGCTGTGGGAAGCATATTTGCAGTCGACGCTGCCATCGAGTTCAGGACCATTCAAAGATCACCTGTTCCGAGAAGGTCGAGAGAACATGCGCCAGAGGACACAAGACCAAAGTTCCTTGCGGAGGCAAACCCAAGAGTTGCATGGGCTGCGACAAAGAAGATCAAGACAATCGCCGACGTATAGAGCGCGACCTGGAAATTGAAAAGAAGCGCCAGCAGCAGCAGGACAAGTATCGCTTGGAGCTGCAAGAAATTGAAGACGAGATCGATCATCGCCGCCGCACTATGAAATACGAGTCCGAGGAGAAACAGCAGGCGGATACTCTGAAGCAAAAGAAACAGGAGCTTGAGTCTTTGCGACAGGCTGAAACGAACAAGAAAAAGATAAAGACAGCCCAGAAAGATAACCAGTCGCCGAAATCCTCAGCTCCTCGATTCGATGCCATCTCGAGTGCTGCCGACGAATGGAAGAGCATGAAAGAAATGGAGGGCGCTCGTAACGATGCATTAGACAAACTCATGGGGATGATTGGTCTGGAATCCGTGAAAGACCAATTACTCTCGACAAAGTCTATGGTCGATACAAAGCTACGCCAGGGTTTTTCTCTTGCGGGAGAGCGATTCAGTTGTTCGCTGCTGGGAAACCCGGGAACAGGTGAGCGCATTGTCATGGAGAGTAATCCAAACTAATCAGAGGATAGGCAAAACCACCGTCGCACGAATCTACGCCGAATTCCTCACTTCCGTGGGTGCAATCGCGGGAAGTTCATTCAAAGAAGTGACGGGCTCTAAGCTGGCTAACATGGGTGTGCCTGGCTGCGAGAAGCTTCTTGAAGAGATCAACAACAACGGTGGTGGTGCGTTATTCATTGATGAAGCATACCAATTGTCTTCTGGCAATAGCCCAGGTGGCAAAGCGGTGCTGGACTACCTCCTCGCAGAAGTCGAAAACCAGCGAGGTAAAATCGTGTTCATCCTGGCCGGTTACAGCAAAGACATGGAGTCTTTCTTCTCCCACAATCCCGGTATTCCCAGTCGATTTCCAATCGAGATGAAGTTCGAGGATTATTCCGATACAGAACTCCTCCGCATTCTTCAGTTGCAGGTTCACCGCAAGTTCAACGGAAGAATGGCTGTGGAGAAAGGTGTCGATGGGCTCTTCTTCCGAATTATGTCTCGTCGTATCGGCCATGGTCGTGGGAAGAATGGGTTTGGAAACGCACGCGCAGTAGAGAACTGTCTCCAGACTATCACGAACAGACAAGCTGCGCGTATCCGAAGAGAACGTCGAGCCGGAAAGTCACCCGATGACCTGCTGCTCACACAAGAAGACATCATCGGACCAGAGCCTTCTCAAGCATTGACCAAGAGTAAGGCGTATCGAGAGCTCAATTGCTTGATCGGGCTCAAAGAAGTCAAAGATGCGCTCAAGGTACTTATGGACACTTTAAAGACAAATTTTGAGCGCGAGCTTGCAGAGCAGCCTTTGGTCGAATTCTCGCTCAACAAGGTGTTTCTCGGATCACCAGGAACGGGCAAGACGACTGTTGCAAAGCTTTACGGACAGATTCTTGCAGATCTGGGTCTTCTGTCCAATGGAGAACTTGTGGTCAAGAACCCGGCAGACTTTGTGGGAGCTGCTCTCGGTCAATCTGAAGCTCAGACAAAAGGTATACTGGCTGCGACAGTTGGTAAAGTCCTGGTGATTGACGAAGCCTACGGGCTGCACGGTGGAGGCGCAAATGGCTCTGTCAGCGACCCTTACAAGACGGCAGTCGTGGACACAATCGTGGCGGAGATCCAGAGTGTTCCGGGAGAAGATCGGTGTGTCCTCCTTCTCGGCTACAAAGAACAGATGGAGGAAATGTTTCAGAATGTCAACCCTGGCCTTAGTCGACGTTTTCCGCTATCTTCTGCCTTCGTCTTCGAAGGTTTTGACGACGCATCACTGGCGAAGATACTTGGCCTTAAGCTAGGCAAGTCAGGTTTCAAAGCAACCGATAAAGCCAAGACCGTGGCATTGGATATCCTCCGTCGTGCCAGAAACCGGCCTAATTTTGGAAATGCTGGTGAGATCGACATCCTACTTGGGGAAGCAATGGCAAGTCACCAAAAGCGTGTTTCATCTGGTCAGGCCAAGAGACATGGCACTTTGGAGGCAATCGACATGGACGAAGACTTTGACCGATCCGAAAGAGGCGACACTGACGTTAAAAAGCTCTTTAAGGGCGATGTTGGACGAGAGGGTCTCATAGCCATCCTCCAAGGCTACCAGAACCGTGTTCGCCAGGCTAAGCAACTTGACATTGACCCAGAGATCCCATTCAACTTTTTGTTCCGCGGTCCACCAGGTACAGGCAAGACAACAGCAGCGCGAAAGATGGGCAAGGTCTACTACGACATGGGGTTTTTGGCCAGTACAGAAGTCATTGAGGTTTCTGCTACCGAACTCATCGGTCAGTATGTCGGACAGACCGGACCCAAGGTGCAGCAACTTCTTGATAGAGCCTTGGGGAGAGTTCTCTTCATTGACGAAGCCTATCGCTTGGCATCCGAACATGGGTCTTTTGCCAGAGAGGCAGTAGATGAGCTGGTCGATTGCGTCACAAAGCCAAAGTATCACGGAAAGCTCATCATTATTCTAGCCGGTTACGTCGAAGACATAAACACCCTGCTAGGCATCAACCCGGGAATGTCAAGCCGTTTCCCTGAGAGCTTAGATTTCGATCCTCTAACTCCCGGGAGCTGTATTCAGTTAATGACCAGTCAGCTGCAATCGATCAAAGCAAAGCTCAAGAACAAGAAGGCTGTGGACCTTTCGTGTTTGGATTGCCCCCAGAAGACCTTCTCGCAAGAACTGATCGATAAATTTCAAGTTCTTTCGCAACAAGAAAGCTGGGCTAACGCTAGAGATGTCAATGAGCTGGCCAAGAAAATGTTTCACAAATTTGACCTTTCTTCCGAGACATTGATTTTGACGGAGTCTCTCGTACACAGCACGCTTGACGAGATGATGGCGGAGCGTCGCGGTAGAATGAATAACAAGAAGTCTGCAGTAGAGGACATCGCGAGGGCGTTTGCCAAATCGGATTCCGCCTCGCCGAGGACTACGACCAGTACGACCACGACTAAGCAGCAGAAGGAAGACGAGGACAAGCCGGGAGATGACCCCAATGATGCTGGTCTTCCCACCAGTAGCATCAGGGACGCAGGAGTAAGTGATGCAGTGTGGGAGCAGCTCCAAAAAGACAAGGAGAAAGAAGCCCAGGACGATGAAGAGTTTCGCCGCCTCAAAAAGGCCCAGCAGACTGCAAAAGATGCAGACAGGGAGAGAATCGTACGGGAGATCATAGCCAAGGATGAGAGACGAAAGAAGATTGCGGAGAGGAAGGCGAAATTGATGCATATGGGAGTGTGTCCTGTCGGATTCCAGTGGATCAAGCAGAGCGGCGGATATCGGTGTGCGGGAGGCTCACATTGGATGTCCGACGAGGCCATAGATAAGATGTAGTGATTGATTGTATGGGTCTTCTCGATCTATTTGGAGGCCAACAAGGGCGGTAGCTGTAACTTGGACGATTGGAGAGACTCCAACTCTAGATCCAAAGACAATATCTCGAGGAAATGGACTCGCTGCGGTTTGTCGGCTTTAAAACGATAACGCACGGGTATGCTATGATTAGGGGTCAGCAGATAGCGATAAGGGAGAAGCTAAAGAAATTTTGTGAACTTATTTCCGGTGTCTGTTGAATAGTTGAAGGGAGAGGGAGAAGAGAAGATGAGATTGGAGGATGTGTGCTCGTCGTGACGAAGAGAAGCAGCTTGCTTTGCTTTCTTTTTGCAGTGTGTATGTAGCAAGGGGCACCACAAACTGGCCGGTTGCAGTGGAGGGAAGTGCCCACGAAACGAAGAAAGAAAGAAAAACAAAACGTTGGGAAGCAAGAGTGACTTTGTAGCGTGTTCCCCGGAATGAGATGTGATCAGCTTCCTTTTTGAGGCCTTAACGCAGTGAAACGACGCGTGATCAGAAGCTGTCAAAGTTGATATGCAGTAAAATCAAAGCAGAGAACAAAACGAGCGTTGAAGACTCAGCTTGTCCCTGTAGGGTGTTGGGCAGGAAGTGTATGCAGACATCTAGGCAGCCAGGTGATGAAGAGCCAGCGGTCATAGCTAATATGGTGAAAATCAGATAGAAAACGATTTATCACGCAACAGGGGAGAAGAACACCAAAATGTCAGGATAGAACGCCCGAGACGTGGATGAAAGAGTGGCATTACTTGAGATAGCCTACACGATCTTGACATATCTTTATGATAATATATTTGTATACCTTGTTCCAAACTCACATGGCCATCCTCACATCAGTACTCAGCCGTATCTCTCCCCTAGATTTGCTCCTTTCCTTCCTTGAAACTCGCAATCTAGCTGCCCGTCACTGCTGGATAGAATGTGGAAGTCATAAGGGCCCTCTATGCAAGAGCGTTGTTCCAAAGCAGCTTTGTTGGATTGCTGCTCCACATTGAGTCGAACGAGCCTGATGATCTGTCGACAAATCATGAGAGGTATCTTGGCGATGACCGGTATGAGTTGACGAACTTCAGCCCCAAATCCAGAATTTCATCAAATGTCAGTCTCGATGCCGGTATCCTGACAGAGCGAAAGTATCGGTCAAGGTCGGGATTAATCTCTTATTACTGAAACACTCAAGAAGCTCGATTGGTTGACGTAAAACTGATCATATGCTGTGTGGCTTTTTTGTGTAACCGAACTTCCTGAAAAGATTCAATGAGTCATCAACCGCCGTTTGAGAAGACAAGTTCGTCTTAGTAGATCGCGTTGGTCACACGATGTTAATCATCTAGATCAAAGTACAAGTCGTCGAGGGTGACTCAGGGGTCAGGGGGTCTGCCAACACCGGTACTCATTGCACAACATTGGAATGAAGGTCTCCACTACAACGTTTTCGAGTTCCCGGTCTATGGCCGACTTGGACTTCAACGACCGGCAAGACCTTAGAACGTTGCAACGGAGGCGCGGGAAGGATTGTACCGGCGCAAAGGGTGCTACGATGTCTTAGACAGTGGCCTAATGGAGATGACACCCCCAAGCCTGCAGCCGGAGACAAGCATCCTGAAAGCATGAGGCTTAATCGGTTCCAGCGAGTGAGACAAAACTGGACCATGACAGCTGGACACCGCCCCAAACAACTCAGATGATTGGCTATGTACTGTTTAGTGGTGACGCTTGGACGTCTTCGGCCTGGGGTCATTGGTGAGATCTCTAAACGGCTGCTACAGACCCCGTCATAGATTAGTTACCTTATTTCCGGTGTGTGCACAGACGATGTGGCGGGAGATCGTCACCAGCGCGATTGTACGCTATTGACCAACAAGCACAACAACGTTTAACGAAATACCGTACCAAAAGGCCTTCTAGTGAAGGACATTGCGTATTATCATTGTTGTTACAACCTGTGATAAAATACTCAAGTTTTCGAGGTTGAGGTTGTTGGAAATGTAATTCTAGAAATGCCAATCAACCAGAGTCGGACCCAAAACAGAGTCCAGCTACCTGATACATGGTCAGACTCTTCAATCCGTGATAAGCCTAGACATCCAGATTTCTGACCAACCTACTGATGGGGTGGCACTGCGTGGACCTTCCAGATTCGAGGGATTTAACTTCTGTAAAAATGCCAAGACTGCCTTAACCAACCGGTGAAACACACTCAAGTGGATGGTGGAGTAGATCATCCAAGGGCCACCTAGGATGATGTCTCTGCTCCAGCACCAAAGCAGGCTTCATGAGGCTGTGTAGCAGGCGTTGCAAAAGTCTTGGTCAACGGCTACATAATGATTTATCGTATTGTACGAACCTTGGCTCTAGATCTACGTCTGGAATGCTTTGTGCTTCAGATCAGGCCAATTACCCGCTGGCTATACAATCCCTCCATATGTATAGCACAAGCCCAAGAGCCATCAACGTGCATTCAATTGACGACTTAGGACGCTGACGTTCCTTTAACTGAGGAATAACTTACAACAATCGACGTGATTCTTCTCTACTAGGTAATAATCCTCATTTACTCGACGCAGGCTATGAATGAGACTTCCTTCATGTAATTCCATACTGCATGATCCCTTGTCGGGCCAGAAAGAGGGGGTATTGATCCCTGTCTGGTATCGTCATGAGATATTCAAGTTTCTAGTAACGAGAGGCCACAATCCACTTCTAATTAGACATTGTGCACGAGTTTGAGGCTTGTGTACCACATGGAACCTTTCACATAACAGCGACCACGAAGAATAATAGACACACTCTTCGACTCTAGTGTTTCATCTACCGCGATCAGGGGTTGCGACACGACATTCTGCGACTTTTCGCGGCTATCTGTCGACTTGTGCAACATACGTCTAGGCTTCTCGTGCTGCATCTGTTAGGGGGTGTTGACAATGCTCAGAATCGGTGATGGAGTTCAGCACAGGCTT
The DNA here is from genome assembly GCA_030142105.1 of Fusarium sp. FL617. Taxonomy (NCBI): domain Eukaryota; kingdom Fungi; phylum Ascomycota; class Sordariomycetes; order Hypocreales; family Nectriaceae; genus Fusarium; species Fusarium sp. FL617. The sequence continues at coordinate 761,311 of JAREIL010000034.1, read as the reverse complement.
AAAACAAAGGGACAGTCTGAGCTGGGTATAACTTGATGTAAAACTTGTAGTCTTTAGCACAGAAAATAGCGATGTCTGTGCCAAAACATGAAAGATCGTGTAGCTAATCTGTTATATTCCAACGGGGTCCTCATTTTAGATGCACAAGTCAGATATAATAGCATTGAAGAAGCAGTATGTTATTGAATCCGAACCGCGTTAAATCTTTCCATCGGTCTAAGCATGCCAATGAGAGGTGTCAGTAAACAAAATGTTGTACAACCTGAAAAACTTACATGTCAACCATTCGGAATCTTATTTTGTGAAACATAGCCAGTTCACCGTTATTGACGATGATAGTGAGGGGAAGCCTACTAAGACAGGGTGAGTGTGGGCAAGACAACAATATCTAAGACAATATCCAGGTACACGCCAAGACAAATGCTACTACCGGGGGAGGCTTATAGATAACAATGATCTGATGTCAATTCTGCTCTCGGTCTCGGAAGCGAGATGTGGCCGAGCCCCCTTTTTGTGAGGCTCTGCAGGGTGTCCCATGACAAGCAATGTCTCACATGCGATGGCTTGTTATCAACCAGCCTCTGTAACTGTACATCTTAGATTTCCAAGGGAGGAGTTTCGAGGGGTAGCTAAAACAAGGAAGCTTGTCAATCACCGTTGAAAATGCCTCGTCACACAACACATGGCTTTTGAGGCGCTCTCCAGGAACGGATCAGCAACATTTGTGTCCCAAAGTGGCCTGTCAAGTCGAGTCCATAAACGGTCAAGCCTGAAAGTCTCCCACATGAATAGGGGGTGCAATAAGTTTGCTAACATAAGGGGATAGCTAAGATTAGAGTAGAAAAAAGTCCAAGACGTAAGTGGAAATGAAACCCCAACATCGGAATTATATCCGATCTCGATTGATTCAGCCCCAGAACCAAGACACAACAAACAAACAACCCGACTTGTCGATATACGAGGAAAGTGTACACGAGCACGTGGGTATGCTTTGGCAGCCGTTACCCTACCCAGCACTAAATCTTGTCTGTAATTGAGTTTAACTAACGGCTGAGAAGCACAACCATACTTTGAAATAGTTACACTATCCAGCCATTCAAGCAACGAAGTACAGAAAAGGTGCATAGTCTGATATAATACTAAGAATTAAACCTTGTAAAATGCGAGATCTAGTATCCGTGATTATACAGAATTTTGTGTTTGGGATGAGGTTACACGAAGGGATACAACAACTGTGTAATCTTGAATTGTCTGAGGCAAGCTAAACATTCCCTGTTTTTTAAGAACACCTCCTTGATACACGCCGGAAGAGCCGATTGCCACCGATGGATGCCACCCTGAGTTATCATGAATGCCTGGCAGAGTTGAGTCTGATGAGACCTCTGTCTATGATGCCTCGCAACCTGATGTTTAGGGGCTGTCTCCTGGGAGTTGAGGAATGATTAGCATGACGGTATGCTTTGTTGTGATGGATCAATGCCATCGGTAGGGAGAGCTTAATATTGCTACTAGTATTATGCTGACCATTACGACGGCTCGAAAGGTATATAGAACAATGAAAATCGCTTTGATATTCTCAGATCATCAAGGCCGATCAGCATCAACTAACCAAGCAGTAACAAACTACCATGGCCAATATGATTTGGCGAGCCTTGTTGGCTACGTCCATCCTGGCAACCTCGGCCGATGCCTTCCCTTATCAGAATTATCCTTCCCAACTCCTTCCTCGACAACAGGAGCTCTACGGTGGCGGCTGCCCTCTTCCTGATGTGTGCACCTGGGGAAGCTGCACTAACACAACTATCGGACTTGACCCGAACAACTGTGGAAAGTCTGGCAACTCTTGTGAACCCGGAGAAATCTGCGTTGCTGGTGCATGTCAATCACTAGATTTCGGATCGAAAAACCACAAGAGCTGTACTGCCGGTACGAAGTCCAACCCATCTGGAGCTTGCACACCTGGCCAATGGTGTGACAACGGCGAATGTGTCCCTATCGAGATCACTGCCAACCCTCGCAGCTGTGGCGGACAAGACTGTGGTGCCGGATCTCTCTGTGTGAACGCCAAATGCCAAAAGATCGATATTGGCTCCGACCCAACATCCTGCGGATCTTCCAAGACGACATGCGATTCTGGAAACTGGTGTCTTGACGGAACCTGTGTTCCCTTCCTCCTCGGAACAAACGTCCAGTCCTGCGACAAGACTACTTCATGTCCTCTTGGCACATCTTGCGAAGACGGATATTGTCGACAAATCTTCATCTCGGCCGATACCTACAACTGTGGAGAGGAGGCGACAAACTGCACTGCTGGTCAACTTTGTGTTTCCGGACAATGTCAGTCTCTTAATATCACCTCCGAAGGATATCAAAAGGCCTGTGGCTCATCTGAAGAACCTTGCCAGCCTGGCTCGTTATGCTGGAAGAGCGAATGCGCGCCTATCAACATCTCTACTGACACTTCCCAGTGCGGCAATTCCAAGCCATGCGAGAGCGGCCAGGTGTGCATTTCTGGACAATGTATTGGCAATCTTATTCACCCAGTCACCATCCCAAGGAGCGCTTGCGATAGAGGATCCGAAGGTCCTGGAGGTCGTTTACCGGGACAAGGCAATGGTGAACAGGCCCAAGAAGGCGGCAATTCATCCTCTGAAGGTTCTGGCGGCCAGAACGGAGATTCTTCAAGCGACAGTGGTTCCGATGACAACCAGTCAGGAAGCAACCGCAATGGCAATGGGTCCGACGGATCTTCCAACCAAGGCGATAATGGCTCCAGTGACTCTGGTGGTCAGTCTTCAGGCAGCGGTAGCGGCAACGGCTCATCTGATGGAGCCACTTCAGGACAAGATGGAAGCTCCTCTAATGGAAATGGAGAACAAGACGAAGGCTCAAGCTCGGGCGACGATGGCTCGGGCGGATTTTCTGGTGATGCTTCCGATGGCACTGGCCGAACTCCAGCTGGTCAAGGCAATGACCAGGACGGCTCGACGGGCTCAAGCTCAGGTCCTGGCTCTGGCTCTGGCTCTGGCTATGGCGGCAACCGAGGTGGCGCCAGTGGCTTTGGCAACGGTCGCCCGGGTCCAGGTGATGATGGGCGAGGATCTTCAGCTTCGGCTTGTTATCCAGATTGCGATGAAAACGAGATTTGCGTGCGTGGCGATTGTCTCTCAGTTTCAGACCCAGCATTTTGTGCACCATCAACCAACCGTCGCTTCTTCCGTCGGCAATCTACCATAGAATGCCCGGAAGGATATGCCTGTATCGACGATCAGTGTGTTCCTATCGACGGACCAGGTAACTGTGGCGGCTCCAATTGCCCTCCCAACTACGCCTGTATTCAGGACGCATGCGTTCCTCTCGGTGATCCTACGGATTGCGGAGGCGAGATCTGTGCCAGCGACGAGATCTGTCTGGGAAATGTCTGCACACCGAGCCCGGGATTGGCAAGCTGTGCCAACATTATATGCCCCAGAGGACAAACATGTAAAGATGGAGCTTGTGTCCCTTCTGGCGGAGGCATGTCTGGTAATCCACAGGGCAATGGTGGTAGACCGGGGCCCGAAGACGACGGCGACTCTTCTGGGGATGGCTCTGGAGACGGCTCCTCTGGAAACGGCCCATCAAATGGGGGCTCCTCTGATGGCGATGGCGGCTCTGATGGCGGCGGCTCGTCTCCTGGCAATGGAGACGGAGGTGACGGGGGTGACGGAGGTGACGGGGGTGACGGAGGTGACGGGGACGACAACAGTGCGGGCAACTCCCGGTCTACGGGTACAGCAACGAACTCAAGAGACGCCAATACTACTGATCAGACACCGGCTAGCACTGTCGCTAGCGATGGAGCGCCCATCGACAACCCCGGTTTCGGCTCGACTGGAGCTACAGACGGGTTTCCGGCCTCAAGCACGGGTCTCGAAGGAGGCCCAGAAGGAAACGGAGGATCTTCAGTCCCGGACGGTAGTTTGACAGCCACGGAGACCGACAACGGAAGCGGTAGTCGTCCCACACAAGGCTCAGATGAAGCAACATCGACTGGTGCTATCATCACAGACGATGGACCTATTCCAAACCCCGGCCCAGAATCAACTGAATCCCAAGATGGACCTTCAAGCACTGTCACTAGCCTACGGGGAGATCCAGAGGGCAACGGAGGGTCATCAGTCCCAGGTGACGATTCTTCCACGAACATCAGTGACGGAGGCAGCATTTCTACACAAGACCCAGAAGGAGAAACCTCTGCCGCTTCTATCATTACGGACGACGGACCCATCGTCAACCCTGGTACAGGAACAACCGATGCAGCATCGACCGTTACGGTTGTCACTGATGATGGGCCGATCGTCAATCCCGGCACAGAATTAACGGACGCAACATTAACGAGCACTTTCATGACTGCTGGGGCACCCATCACCAACTCCGGTCCCGAATCAACCGATGGGCCTTCAACTAGCTTGCGAGGAGGGCCGGAAGGCGAAGGCGGGTCTTCCGTTCCGGACGTAGATGAAGGCAGCAACACATTAACCGGAACCTCTGGAGGTTCTGATACCAACCCACCAAACCCTGAGACTACGGCTGAGAACAGCACAGACGACGCTGAGCTTTCAGCCACGGCTACTACCACTGATACAGATCCCGATGAACAAACAACTGCGTCTGCAACTGCAGGCCAACCTAACGAAACCGGCCTTGTTCCCTGCACCGAAGACAGCGACTGCGAAGGGATCACTGTAGGATTATGTGCGCTCTCAAACACGATCTGTGTCTGTGTAGATGCCTTCTGTCAGCCTGATCCTGACGACAACGACGGCACCACCTCCAACGGTGGAGCCACTCAGACCACTGGGGTTGATAATCCTGACGGTACCACGACTGACTTGGACGCATCTGCTACTGTCGACCCTGTTACCAATTGTTCCGAGGACAGCGACTGCACAGTTAACGCTGATCTATGCGTTGTCGCCGGAATCAACATCTGCTTGTGTGTTGACGCAGTTTGCGTTCAGAACCCAGACAATAACCCAACAGACTCAGACACTACACAGGGTATAGATCCAACTACCACTGGAGACCAAGACTCTTCCATCACTGAGAGCACAAACCCAGCCAACCCCACGCCTACAGATGACGGAGCCACGCCATGCACTGATGACGAAGATTGTCTGGCTGATGTCGCACTCTGTCTTCTCAACGGCGTTAATCGTTGCTTGTGTATCGATGCAGTGTGCGTCCAGCAGCCCGTTACTGGAGGCCCCGAAGGCTCAGGTGGCAGCGCCGGCCCTACTGCTGATGCCACCACTGGAGACAATGGACAGCCAACCGATAGTACTGGACCTACTACTACAGACGGAGAGCCGGCTGCCACCGAGACAGCGCTATCATGTTCTACCGACGATGACTGCCTTGCTGATGTTGGTCTTTGTGTGGACGGATTGCTTAACCTGTGTGTTTGCGTTGATGCAATCTGCATTCTTGATCCAGTAATTGGTCAACCGACAACTGTTACAGATGCCACTGTCACGGATTCGACTGTCACGGAGGGAGAGCCAACAGCGACACAGACAGCAACATCATGCGCTACAGATGACGACTGTGTAGCTGATGTCGACCTCTGTCTAGATGGCCTGCTCAATATATGCGTTTGCGTTGACGCAGTTTGCATTCTTGATCCAGACAACGTCCAGTCAACGACTGTCACGGAGCCTACCGTTACGGATGGAGGACCAACTGAGACACCAGTGTCATGCTCGACAAACAACGACTGTCTAGCTAATGTCGATCTTTGTGCGGAGGGCCTGCTGAATATATGCATCTGCGTCGATACAGTTTGCATCGTCGATCCTGTCTTTAACCAACCAACGACTGCTACGGACCCTACTGCGACGGATGGAGGACCAGGTGCTACAGAGACAGCAGTATCATGCACAACAGCCGATGACTGTGCAGCTGACGCCGATCTTTGTCTAGATGGACTGATAAATCTTTGCGTTTGTCTTAATGCTGTCTGCGTTCCTGCTACTGATGACAATGAGCCGACAACCACAGACGTGGGAGGTCAGGCCACGCCGACTGCAGTTGCATGTGCCACATCCGATGACTGCACAGTTGATGCTGACTTATGTCTTGTCGGATTACTAAACATATGCATCTGTGTCGACGCAGTATGCGTTCCGGATGCTGGCGGGGGTGATCCGACAACAACAGACGAAGGTCCAGTCACTCCAACTGCAGTCTCGTGTTCTACAAGCGACGATTGCGCTGCAGATGCTGACCTCTGTCTTGATGGACTACTCAACCTATGCGTCTGTGTCAATGCAGTGTGTGTGCCGACTACCGGTGGTGATGATCCAACAACAACCGAGGAAGGGGCAGTACCACCTACATCAGTCTCATGCTCTACAGCTGACGACTGCGCGGCTGATGCTACTTTGTGTCTAGACGGACTACTCAACATTTGCATTTGTCTCAATGCTGTCTGTGTACCAACCACTGGCGGAGGCACTGACCCTACCGAAACATCTGGTACTACACCCACTGAGACATCAGTTGCATGCTCTACGAACGACGACTGCGTGGATGCCGGTCTTTGTGTAGAAGGATTACTTAACCTATGTGTTTGTGTCGACGCCATCTGTGTGGACGCTGGCAACGGGGATGGCCCCTGCATTGATGATGACGATTGTACTGGCCCTGGAGCAATCTGTCTAGAGGGCTTTTGTAGCACTCCGCCAAGCACAGGAACCTCATGCGCTACGAATGATGACTGCGTCGCCGATGTCGACCTCTGTCTAGACGGCCTACTCAACCTGTGTGTTTGCGTCAATGCTGTCTGCGTGCAAGCCGGGAATGGCAATGGGGGTGGCGGTACAGGCGACCAATGCTCCGTTGATTCCGACTGCACTACTCAAGGAGACGAATGCACTAACGGCATTTGCGGGCCTCCCCCGAACACCGGGATTTCATGCTCTACAGCTGACGACTGTACGGCTGATGCTGATCTCTGTCTGGATGGCCTGCTCAATCTATGTATCTGCGTCAACGCTGTTTGCGTGCAGGCCGGGAATGGCAACGGAGGTGGTGATACCGGAGACTCATGCCAAGTCGATGCCGATTGCACTACCCCTGGAGACGAATGCAACAACGGTATCTGTGGACCTCCATCGAACGGAGGAGGAACTTCATGCACGACAGCTGATGACTGTACGGCTGATGCCGCCCTCTGCTTAGATGGTCTGCTCAATCTTTGTGTCTGTGTCAACGCTGTTTGCGTGCAAGCTGGCAATGGCGGAGGTGGCAATACCGGCGATACATGTGCTGTTGATTCTGATTGCACGAGTCCAGGAGACGAATGCAACAACGGTGTTTGCGGGCCGCCGTCAAACGGAGGAGGAACTACATGCTCCACAGCTAGCGATTGCACGGTTGATGCTGGCCTCTGTCTCAACGGTCTTCTCAACCTATGCCTTTGCGTCAATGGCCTCTGTATACGAAATGGAAATGGCAACGGTGGAGGCAATGGCGGTGGAGGTACCGGGGACTCATGCCAAGCCAACTCCGACTGCACCACTGCAGGAGACACTTGCAACAACGGCATCTGCGGAGCTCCCGGTGGAGGTAATGCCGACGCTTGTGTTGACGCCAACGATTGTGTGTTGTCGGTTAATCCTCTCTGCGCTCTGGGACTCTGCGTGTGTGTTAACGCAGTCTGCACTCGTAACCCCGACGTCCCCGCGTGCTCCTCCAACTCTGACTGCAGCACGGGTGCTACTTGTCAACAAGGCGCTTGCGTTGATAATGCCCCATGCACTGGAGCGAACGACTGTGTCGCCAACCTTGATCTTTGTGTTCTACCAGGCACTTGTGTTTGTCTCAACGGCGTTTGTGGTCTTGCGACCAATGCTCCACAGCCAGAGTGTGCATCTTCTGCGGATTGCCGAAGGATTAATAAGTGTCGTGGTTTGGCTTGTCTTTGCGTTGCTGGACAGTGTGTTCTCTGAACTGATATTCTTTAAATATTGTAATGATGGAGTCGGCGGCCACAGGGAATATTCCCCTGTACTGTTTTCATTGGAAAACATGACTTATGATTCATGAGATGCCGAAGGCTGTACACGAACGATAGTTACTAATTTTTTCACTTCACAACATAATATTAATTTTGATATTTCTTCCATGAAAGTTTGAGCTTCACAGTGACGTTTTTAACTACTCTCAAAACAATAGCCGCTGACAAGAGGCTTACACTTCCTCAGCTGAGCGTAGATAATGCCTTGTGGATGAGATAGATTCAGTTCACTTACGGCACTTCGGAAGCAAACAAAACTCTGGGACACAACCATTTGGTAGATACAATGTTTAGTTCGTTGAAGTGCGTGTCAACAAGCACCTTTTCATCGTCAAGAAGTACCACTGGGTCAAAGATGTAAAAGACAAAGATGGTGTCCTTGATAGTGTGGAGCGTACACTGCTAGATGATGCCGACTACAGGAACTCCCAGTGTTCCAAAGATGGGCAGATTCAAACTGCCTTTGACGTTCATTAAGCCAGCTGATGATGACCAGATACACCTGGCCAGGCCATCAGTGTGTAAAGAAGTGAGTTTGAAAGGGACCCTAACCAAATCCACGGAATCGTGTATAGAAGGTTACGGCGATGGGCTGGATTCTTTCCACTCGTAATAACTTATCCCAATACCCTTACATAGCCTACTTTCTACAGCAAGTTCTATTCTAGGTAACTAGCGCCCCTCACATCCGTTCGCGACTATAAGGAGGAGGTGTAGAAGAAGTACTTGTCTCGCCAGTGCCAAGCACATGAGTTGTGTCAACACGAGCTAGGTCAACGGCGGGATTCGCGCCATGGCCTGTCTCAACCATGTCAACCGCGACGTAAGAATCATGCTCGGTCAATACCCGGCCTTTAGTGTCTCCCATATTGTAACTCAGGAGTTGCAGCGATTCATCAACTGATGGCAGTGAGGCTTGGGTAGCTTGAGCCTCATCCTCGAAGTTCAAACTGGGCTGTCCCCACAGGTCATTAAGGCCCACAGTTTCCTGTATAGCCTTTTGCGGATCTGATGCATACGCATTTATGAGAGACGCAGAAGTTTCTGTTTGGAGGCATTCCATGGTATCATCACCTACTGTATTACAGGACTTATGAGAAAGCTCGAAGTAAGTGTTGTTATCTGGGCAGCCACAGAACTTGTTCTTCTTTGACGTTTCGGTAGTCGCGGAACCAATGCCAGGCCGTTGAGTGATCCGACAGTCAGCTAGTTTGACGGGAATCTCTTCAATATGCTTCCATTTCACTCTTGATCCATCGCCATTGGGATTCGGGCGAGATCCGCCTATTGTGATCTTAAAATAATTCTTAGCAAGTTGCTCGTTTCTGTTGATATATGATTTGAGGGTAAAGATTAAAAAGAAATACAGCAAAGGAATCGTTGTTCTGTCCAATTCGTACAGAGTGTCCATAGTCAAAGAACAGCAGTATATGAAATATACAGAAAACCCACTTGAATAAAGTGTTGTATTTCGATTCGCGGAAGTGTACAACTTGCTTTCAGATAGCCCTGATCCGATAAGTCTTGCCTCATTTGTCTGCAAGTCGGCAGTCTGAGATCTGTGGTAATGGAGACAGGTTCGTCAAGAGGCAGAAATGGTAAATGTTGTTCTGAATCTAGCCATTCCCGGAACATCGGCGTTCCTATCGCGAATTTCTTCAGCAGCACAAGTTCGTAGGTGTATAGCTTTTTAGTACGTTGTCTGTTCTTAGCCCAGTATTCCTCTGTTTGAGATATCGCGTAGGTTAGGTATTCGACTTGTGCGTTTGGACTGAGCAGTTTCAGGGTGATTGTGACTGGAACCTTGCTGCCAATGGCATACATTCCATGTATCGAATTGGCTTGTAACCACAACTGGTTCTCATATTCTCTCAACAAATACCTCGGCGCCGTAGCTTCCATAGCTTGGTAAGGTGGGATTCGTAACACTGGTAGTTCTTTGATCATCGAAAACCGTCCGACACCAGATAGTTCTATGAAGGCGTAAATCGACCAAACTACAAACCCATGTGCAGACTGAACTGTTTCTGGCTCTTTCGGGTCCATGGCAATTTCGAACGAGTATTCGTAGCAATCAGGTAGGGAAAGAGCACGTCTTATCTCTGTATTTTTGCCATCATGAAGACATTTGGTACAATTCTGAGATGTCTCTGATGCTGAACCTGGCGTTTTATCCTGCCTTCCCGAAAAGTGGCTGCTGAGATGTGATTGCTTTAAAAGCTCGCTCCCATCGAGATCATAGATGCAGTCATTCTCACATAGCGTGTCCCAAGCCCTTGTTTTGACTTCACGAAGTTCAAGCCTTTGTGTTCGGGAAAGGAAAGTGGCAAATCTGAGACCTTCCTCTTCCTCTTCTTCTTCTTCTTCTTCTTCTTCTTCTTCTTCTTCTTCTTCTTCTTCTTCTTCTTCTTCTTCTTCTTCTTCTTCTTCTTCTTCTTCTTCTTCTTCTTCTTCTTCTTCTAGCTCTCTATCAAACCGTAAAGTCCGCCCTTGGCCGTGAAAAACGACGGCTAAAGAATTAATCTTGATATCCTCGTATGTCAAGATCGTGACTTTCCCTCGGACATACGGAGTCACCTCGGTTGGATCGACTGTATTATCACCAATGTTCCCGGGCAGAAAAACGATAGGTTCCTCCAATAGAATCCCCCATGATAGATTTGGAGATGGTGCTCGCGTGTTGCCCAGATGAGTCGAAGAGTTCGTTGTAGGGGGACTCGAGGGCGAACTGTTTGTCTGACATAGCTTTCCTCCGGTACTCGCAACCAGTACCCGTTTGCGATTTTCAAGTTCGACGGCTATTCGATCCTTTACCGCCTTAAGTCGAGATGCCAGGTGAACCGTCTGATCGTTCATGTGTCCAAGCGTCCGCTCAGCGATATCTGTTGCTGATAGTAAAGCTTCCTCGGCTGTCTCGAATTGTTTCGTTTTTTCGCAAGATTCTGCCAAACCATTGAGAAACTGTAAAAGATAATGGTCACTTATCTGCGAAGCCTGAGACGAGCGGCCATAATCAATTGCTGCTGTAAAAAGTTTCTTGGCGATATCCGGTTTTCCCATTGATAGGTACATATCAGCACTGGACGAACATATTGTAAAATACGGCGAGGCAAACTTTCCATGTATCGGGTCGATGTTGGATGGTTCTATATGTTTCCAGATTGCATCCAAGCATCTATTGAACATGCTGAAGAACCGATACATCTCGTTCATTGCATTGCCTGATGAGATATGACGAGAGAGGTTGTAAGCCGCCTGTATTATCCAAAAATCTCGGTCTTCCATCGTAGCAAATCGCCAGTGGCAAATTGAAGCATGTAGGGAGAAACCCAATATTCTCCGGTCGATCGCTTGCTTCTTCGTGGCCAAGAATACTTTTGCAAGCTCATCAATTGCCCTGTTGAGCTTAATCTTGTTGTGAACAAGATTTTGCAGCTCTTTCGAAGAGTTCGAAATGCCAGAAGTATTGTGCATGTCGTATAGCTCTAGGCCTTGTAGGAGCGAGATAGGAATCTCTTGAGGACCATAGATTGAACACAATGTTAACAAATGGGCTAACTCGGGCGTTCTGGCAATTAAAGACTCATATAGCGTATCAAGCATGCCGAAGAGAGAGTCGCTGGCTCCGGCCCTAGTCCATGACCATGCTCCGGAGTCTATCTCAAACTGAGCCAGAGCTGGATACTCCTCTGAAAACGTCTCTGGGAATTCATCCAAAGAAGTTATTCCGCGCTGGTGAAGACTGCCTGCAAGCTCCAAAGCCAAGGGATAGCCGTCGAGGAGCTTGGCAACACGTCTGGCGGCATCGCGAGCTTGAAGGCATTAGCAAATAGAAGGACTCAACATAGCGAAACACACCTTCTTCAGTCTGGTCTTGATCGCTTTCATATGCCCTCCAGAGGACAAGATACTGGGAGGCTAGAAGATCCAGACGTTGAACAGACATTTCTTTCATACGCAGAGCTCTCGCTGTGACTTGATGTGTTGAGGTAACGCATAGAGCTCCGTGTTCCATCTCGTGAAAAGGTCCCAACAATCGTTTATTTGGAATGGGGCCGTTAGCATTGTCCACAACAACAAGCCAGCTTTTCTCAGATCGAAGCCACTCAAATACAAATTGGTATGGCTGGGTGCCCTCTCTGCGTTTTCGAAATTCAGGATTTTCCTCGCAAATTCGGCTTGCACATGAACTCATAGATTGTTCAATACTCTCCTCAGAGCTCGCATCTATCCATAACACTGCCGAAAACTGGTCCCCTCGCTGCGCAACATACTCACGGGCTAGCTGTGTCTTGCCGGATCCCGAGATGCCACATAGAACCACTCCCTTTCGTTGGTTGGAGGCCTCTAGATAAGCTCTCATTTCTGATAGCTCTTTGTCTCTCCCAAAAAAGCGGTCGGTATTAGGAGGTAGATCACACAGAATGGTGCCGTGAAGGTCTGGGGTAATATTGCCTATGAGACTCGTTAAAAGATGAAGCGTGATAATGAGATAATGAGATGGGTTAAATACCCTGCTGAGAAATTGCTTTTCCTGGACCCAACTCGTGAAGGACTGCTTTCGCATACGCTGCAGCCATTGCAGCAGCATATGGTTGCCACTCTTTATTCTTATGCTCATCAGCATAGTCACAAACTCCTCTAATAACACCAACGGGGATACGGTTCATTGTCCCTGCAGCCTCCATCTCTAAGCCGATCACGCCGTATCGGTCCCGTAGCTCATTACGCTTACGAGCATTCTTGGACAACTTATCTCCAGACCCTATTGGCCCGTACCATACACGAGTGCGCCGACTAGCATCTCTTTTGTGCCGTGCAATGAGTATCTCGACACTTTCGTCGTTGATGTCGTAAAGAGCATCGTTTTCTTGGCCGGGATCGGCGAAGGTGCCTTTCGAATGCTCCTTATCTTTTATGCTCTCATAAAAAGGCAAGAAAACATCCGAATCGTACGGCGCCATCCTCTTGATATTGCCAATTGCTGATCGGACGACGGATTCTGTATTAGCCAAAACGCTGCCGAACCGAAGCAACTGAAACCCATCGACGGTCTCTTTGCCCAAGTCATAGGCAATTAGTCCTGCGCTATCTCCTTCAGGAAGACCGACAATTACATCGCCAAGGCGAATATCAGTAGGTGGTATCTTTTTCAGGTTTGGGAGGCCTGCTGCCACGCCAATAAGCAGGCCGAACCAGAGGTTAGGGAAGAACTTCTTGATTTGGCTTGCAAGGGCGGCAGCAGAGCCAGTTCCGTACTCCTGGCCGGCTGGTAAGGTCGCGATGACGATGTTATGGCCGTTGATATCGCCTGCTTGGAAGATATAGTCATCGCCCCGACTGGTCGGGAATCTCCCGTTGTGGCGGTTATCGAGCATATGAAGGGCTGCTTGAGCCTCAATTTCTAGCGGCGCGATCCATGCGATAGTGTAGAGCGAAGGATTCAACTCTTCCATGGTGAATTCGCTGCTTCCTTCGTCCGGCTATTTCAGCTCAGGTCGATTATGAGATGATGGGAGAGACGCTGATAGATATTTGCAAGGTCGAAATCAGGCTGCAGGTGATGAATCCCCGCGTTTTCGTCTTGCCTCTGTTCTGCAGCCTGATTTCCTCGCCCAATTGTGGTCTTGGGCGTGAGAAATGAGTAATCCTTGCATGTAAGCCTGCGCCAAGGCTCTGACACGCTGAGATTCTGACGCCTAAGTATTGGATGGAATAAATACTTCTACCTAAATCTAACATTTCAGTGCTGTCTGTCTGCTGTCAATCAACGAGGGGATCGGCTACATCATGGTGCGAAAATTAATAACATGATATATACAACTCAGAATTAGTTGCGAATTAAACAATTAAATCGATATGTCTAGGGTATATAGCCTCGGTTTGAAGTAATGCCCATCAACATTACCATGGGTCCATTGTTAATGGCTGGCACTCGATCCATCAGCCGCTCAGCTCAGTAAATCTTTTGCCTTTCTAGTGACATCCCCTACTTGGTTCTATCTCAATCAAATATTTCAGAGCACCATATCTTAACTCGGCTCTCGATTAGGCAAACCGATAAGGAGGAAACGATTTATTTCATACAGGCCTTAGAATCAGAGAATCGGTTTTCGGCCAACTAATACTAACCATGTATGCCGTTAATTCTGGACGGAGTGGATACATCATGTGGCCTAGGTTCTTATGGGACGTAGTAAATTATAGAGAAAAAAAAAGAAAAAAACATATACAAGAAACCAGGGACTCATAGCGATACTACCGTTGGTAATATTAGGCATTATGGGTTAAAAGTGCAGGACGACACGATAATACTGCTGTTTTAGTTTGACTAACAATGCACAACTAAGAGTTCATTTGGGTTGCAAAGTAGATACACTATTAATGACAGTAGTGCTATTACTTTCCCTTCAAGCCTAAGCATTATGTGGATATTTTCCCGCTGTCATACATATCTTGTTGCTCCCATCTTAGATTGCTTCCCACAAAAATCCTGTATCGACTTGCATAATCTGAAAGTCGAAAAATATCACGGTAAAGGATGCCATATGACATAACCACGAACAGCAGCCAGTTCTTGTATGGCATGGAAAGAGACTGCCGAGAAATCATGACGCAACAAGGAGCTCGCAGGATCAGTTGTCGGGCCTTCTACTATCAACTAATTTAGGTACTGATAGTTCGAAGATGGAAAGAGGGGACAAGTGTGTCATATCATTTGTTAGAAGCTATACACAAGCTTTTGCGGGTATTTAGAATCGATCGACGAACCCGAACGCCAAGCCAATCAAGCAAGAATTAACGTATACGATAAATATAGTTAACGGCAAGTGATTCGAAAGGAGTGAAGTTGGCGGGAAACAAGATCTTGTAGCGTCGGTAATCGACGCTGATGCCGGACTTCTTATCTCCTATTCAGGTAATGATTCACGTCAGCTCCTCGTATGCGAGGCGAGTTTAGCCACTAACAGCACATAGAACATCGCAGTAGGATTCAGGCCGCGAAATGTACAGTCAGATTCAGGGGAGGAATCCTTCGAAACTTACTATATCAGCATCGTATAAGTACGGAAAACCAGACCCGTAAAAGGGCTCATGCAATGTCGTTGCAGCGGTGTTACTGATAACCCCGAAAGGATTCAATGGCTTTGGTATAATAGGACATCATTCAGTTGCATCGCCGCAACAAACGTCATTCTATCCTTCAATGATACGTAGAAGGACAGCAGAATAGTGTATGATCTTCAAAATGCAACTCCATCTTGCTAGAGCGAGCATAGGGCTGTAACTATCATCGCCTAACCCTCATAGCACAGGTCCTGGGGGCCGCTCGAAGGATCCCTGCATTCAAGATCCTAAGTGCCAGCACGTTGCACTGATTATCATTAACACATAGAGTCATTGAGCTTATAGATAATCATAGGATTTTACCCATCTGGGAACAAATGAACAACTCATGAGAGAAGAACTTCTCATCATCGTGTAAGCAGACTAGGATGATAGGGCAACAGTGTATTGAGGTATTGGATTCTAGTGTGGAATCGACGTATTGTCCAATACACTGTTCGAAGGAATGTCTAGAGGTTCAAACAGTCCTGTCTCAGCCGTCCTTGCAGTCCTTTCAAGTATAAATATGGTCGGACTGCCAGCTACTATGGACTTCAATCACAATCAACAGCTTCAAAACAAGCAGACAACATCTTAACCGCATTTTAACACTTTACCAAGACATCCCGTCATCATGCATTTCCTCAAGACTCTTCTCTTTGTCGCTTCCACAGTGGTCGCCGCTCCCGGAAGTCCCCCTGAAGCTGTTGGCGTCTCCAGAAGGTCCAGTATTCTCGAGACTCGCAACGCATGTGGCGTTGATGGTGTTGTCAACGGACAATGCGGTGAGCTCTGGGACTTTAACGACTGCACCGGCCACATAGTCGAACACATCAAGCCCGACGTGAGTTACCATTTTCACTCTCAAAAATCAAGCTAACACGCCTTTCAGTGCTCACAGACATGCAACAAAGTTGACGAGGGCAAGGCCGTCAGTGTCCGGGCCATGGGAGATGGAACATACGGCACTGCTTGTTACTTGTACGAGGATGACAACTGCACGAATGAGATTTCTCATACGTCGCTTGGTATTACTGCTACGGACAAGAAGTGCGCATCGACCAAGGATGACAGAAAGATCAGGAGTTGGAAGTGCACTTTCAAGTGCCACACTTGAGCAGCTTGCGGCCAATAACCCTCAACACGATGATAGCATCTCACGACTGCTGGTCGAAGAGGTTCCAGCGGGTTAGAGTGGCCAAGTATTCCAATTGTGCGCTTTTCGAAGAACCAGTCTGTGTGAGCATGGCCTGTTTGATCTTATTATTAGTCGCTGTCGCTACAGAGTTCTCAGTTGTTTCTCAACACTAAACGTTTAGTCTACGTCCCTCGTTATCAATCACATGAATATGTACAATAGCTCGCAACAATACAAACTTTTATTCCACATGATAACTATTCCAGTTGAATTTTAACATGGACTTACTTCAAGTCGCTTGATTGAACGGGGTAGCTTGGTAGCTTGGCTCATACTCAATAACCATGACACTCAGCAAGCATCTTGTTTGATAGAAACTGAGCTAGTCCGTGAAACGTCGAAATTGATTCGATAGTGAGCATCGTTGAGAAGCCACGGCGGTTATGCTTACTTCTATTTAGCGCCCCATGGAGCCCCACGGGGAAAGGTTGGGCCGTTCGCTGGGCTTGACGTAGACGATGCGAGTCCCGAGCTGACTTGAAGTGCCGGGCGATCGGCCGACCACTACATCCCTCCCTTTCAGCTTGGGCAAAGATCCCATCTTTAAAGCAAGAGAATACGTATTACGTGGTAAAAAGCCGATCACCATGGACTGATGTCACACTCAAGCTAAAGTGCGTATCATTGCAGGGCACGCTGAAGTCCAAGCTCCAAGACCAGCAGAAATGTGTTGGCCTGGAATGGTCGACGCAGATCATAGCGTGTTGCGGGACCAAAATGAGGCGCCTTGCCCTGAAACTTTGATCTAAAATTGGAAGATCGTGTCTTGACTCCAGTGACGGCCTGGATCATCAGTGGGCAAATAAGAGCAACATTTTTCAGCTAGGGCATCTGGCATCTTGAGGTTCAGTGATGAGGAATGAGCGAATGATGCGTCATGGCTTGTACTATCGAAAGGCAGATTGTATGGAGGACATTGGTTATACGAGGTGGCGTTTCGTTGGAAGCGTGTACTAGTTTTATTGGAACAGCAGATCATAAAATGAATCCGTCTTATGTTTGTAAATTAGGTCTGCTTCAAATTGATTAAGCTTACTTTCAAACTTATCATTTAACTACTTAGCCATCCCCCACATAAGCTCGAGGTCAATCACCAACAACAAACTCCAATCTTGACCTCATACTCAAAACCATCATGTTGTTCCAGAACATCCTCCTCGCTGCCACCATTGGCCTCTCTGCCGCGTCACAAACCAGCGACCGAAGCTGCGGTCGCAAGATGGCGCCTTGTCCCAAAGACAGCGTCTGCAAACCCACCCTTGCCAACTGTCACAACCTTTGGCGCTGCCCCGGCACATGTCACTTCAAGAACAAATACCCGTCTTGTGGGGGACACACAAGCACGCCTCCGCCGCCCTGCAAGAAGGGAACGCACTGCATTGATGACCCTCGAACTCCTGGTAGCTGCGGCATGGCTTGCGATATTCCGGGCATCTGTGCTCCCAAGAAGCCGAAGACTTGCGGAGGATTTACGGGCAAGAAGTGTCCCAAGGGTCTTTACTGCTACGATGACCCTTCAGACGAGTGTGATCCAAAGAAGGGTGGAGCTGATTGTTCTGGAATTTGTCTGTAGGGTGAAGGACACATTCAAATTGTACTGCCTTCATATATCACGACTTGGCTGTATGTGCGACCGCCGGGGAAAAGCTTATGTATGGATTCACATATTCAGTGACCGAGCTACGTCAAAATGCAACTGGATATTATGAGAATACGATCATTCCGCTCGGAAATGTGCCTAGATTTGTCGAGGCTTGTAGTGATCACCCAAATTTCATATCAATAAAGCCCGTTCGGGACCATCCGATCAACCCCGTGGAAACGTTCCATCCATGGTAAACAGTTTCATTGTTAATCTCACGTGGGGCTTTTGGAGCAGCACCAGCTGGAACAATGTCAGCTCAGCTCGTAAACGGGTGATCGCCGTGCATGAAATCCACTTCCTGGTAAGCTCCGTAATGTGTTTCAAAGCGCTGGTGTCAAACGTCTCATTTAAAACAACTGTCTATGCTCTAGCGCCATGCTCCAATCATGTCTTCAATCTATCTGCTTCCTCCTGTCAGCTGAAATCCTTTTAATTGACCAACTGTTTTGTCTCTTCCCGCGAAACAACATTGGATGACCATCCCTGTCCACGGGCGGCCAATGCTGGGCCGAAGCCCGATTCCTTCCATTAACAATCAACATCGTGCACACCATGTTTCTTACAAATGGCTTCAAATTAGGCGGCCAGCGGCAAAATTTTAAACATTGAAGTGAAAGCATACAGCCATCCGCCAACATCCACCATGGTCCATGAACCATACGCACAATGCCTTACAGTAGCTGCCAAAGCGCAGCGGCAATGCCAGCGGCAACAAGGAAATCAGGAGCTGCAACAAAGTTTCCAGCGTTGGAATCGTCGATATCAGACGTAGACGAAGGTGTAGCGGATCCAGTAAGCGTGACAGCAGAGTCCCCAGTAGGCTGTCCAGCAGTTGTCTCTTCAGCATCATCAGACGCTTGCGACTCGGCGGTATCCTTAGGCTTGCTGGCTGTGCTTCTCGTGGCAGATATGGTAGAGTTGGCAGCAGAAGAAATGAATTCGACAGCAGTAGTCTCAGAAGGCTGTTCAGCAGTCTCGCTACCTGCACTTTGCTGGGTTTTAGAATCCGTAGGCTCGGCCTCCGTGGTGGTAGTCTGCACAGCTTCGGCAGTAGTCTTCTCAGTCGCACTCGTTTCTTTGACCTCGTCACTTGTGCTGGTAGACGGAGCATTCGCATCAGTAGTCTCGTCTGTCTTAGGAGAACCTTCGGGTGCGCCAAGGCTGATGGGATGTCCGAGCTCTGCTTTGTGTCAGTAATCTTCACTGCGCGACCATGTATTTCGAACTCACTGTTACAAAGATCGTTGGCCCAGCCGATGGCCTTATCTTTTTCATCGCCGCAGTCTTTATTGACACATTGAACAAATCCGTCTTGAAGGGTGGGCATCGTGCAGAAACAGAGATAGTTAGTGGCCTCTTTGCATTGCATGGGAGGACCATTTATAATGAGGCCCTGGAAGCAGTCAATCTGTTGCAACATGTTAGTGTTCACATTTCGGACATAAATAAATCGAACATACGGCGCATGTTGAAGATCCAGCAGCTATTGCCGAGGCCGTGAAAAGAGCCAACTGGACGGGTGCGGATGTCTTCATTGTGTCTGGCCTCAATAGAGTATATCGTAGCTGGTGATGGTGGTATAAGTCCTACAATTCATAAATAATTGCAGGATGGCTCCATTCTTATATGTTGTTTGGCTTAAAGCTGAATCACATCCCTACCCTTCGTTGTGTTTCAAGGTCATCCAAATCCATGCAAGGCTATGATCCCACGTTTCATGCATCGGCCCTTGTCAGAGCCCTTGAAACATCCCCCTCCCCAAACAAATGAGTGATTGTCAATGCTACCGGGGAAAGATTCTGATGCAGGCTTTCGGAAGAGCCTATATTTAATTAATCGCCCTTGAATAACTGCTCCATGTATATAAAAACTTGCCCATTCAGGAAGCTTGTTGTTTAGAACGCTGGCGGTATACATGCTCCTTTCTCACACTCGTTCCATGTCAGTCCAGGCTATAAGAGGATGCGGTATAGTTCAGCACCACTACTAGAATTTATATCGTGGTTATTCCATGTCATATCGCTGGTTCGCATGCAAGGTTCGTAGATACACTATACAGCTTATTACTTGCCGGGCATGACTGACTCATCTGAAAGCCTTATACTTTGTAAAACCTAGATATCCGAGCGCGTCATCAGTGCTGATTCCCTAATCATCTGTCTTGATCGTTGAAACGAAGCTATGAACTGAAGCGTAGCCTGTCTGCTTATTTACCAGTGTTCAGGTCCGATATCCACCGTGTTGACATCCACCCCGTCCTTGAACCAGCGCTCCCCATCACTGATCTTGACGTTGTTACCGCTCATTTGTCTCTTTTTCATAAGACCATCGTTATCAAAAGTCCAATCTTCGAGTCCATAGCATCGCCACCATTGGCCGTCGTTATCGTGAAATTCATACCAAAACTGCACGGCAATCTGGGACATTGGTTAGAATCAGCTGCTGGGCAGACGTCGGATTGAATTCGATCGTAAAGACTAGGGGTATGCCAAAGTAAAAACCCAAAAGTAGAATGTAACGGACTCACCTTGTCATGATCGAAAGCAAAGAGCTCCTTACGCAGTTTATACTTGTGCTCGCGATTCCACTTGTCGGTCAGAAACTCCTCAATTTGGTCGCGGCCTTTGATAAAGGTATCACGGTTACGCCAAATGGAATCAGGGGTGTAGGCCATCTTGACCTTTGAGGGTGTTCTTGTGCGGGAATTGTTAGCTGCGATCCTTGCTTACCTGAGAGGGGGACTCACTTGGTGTTCCACGCATCTTGGGCAGCCTTCACCTTGACCTGCGCAGTCTCCCGGTTAAAGGGCGGAAAGGGTGGTCTCTGCTCTGTCATGATGGTTTGATATTTGAGATTACACAATAGATGAGTTGAAAGGGCGACTTGGCAGTCTAGATACCTGTAGTCAGTAATTGAGATGACTGTGTAAGAATGATGTGACTGGCTGGATCGGATATGATGTATTCGTCGTAGTAGCGGCAAAAGCGGAGCTCATTGCGGCAAAAGCGGCTTCCCACCCATGCGATTCGAGATAACTATATGATATTTGGGCACAACATCAACAACAGACAGATTTATCGCGTGGCCCATGCAGATATATCAAAACAGTAGAGGTAGGGGAAGAAGGTGGTTACCACACTGCGTACTCAAAAAGGGGTTGCAAGTCTGCTAGGAGACATATTTTAACTACCAAACCTATGCGAATCCGCCTATACTTCATGCAGTAAGCACACGGGATATATAGCGAATAAGGAATGGCATTCAACTACCTAATAGTACTTATATCCAAAGTTAATAGTTTCCTCAGATTTAACTGATACGAATTGCGAAGAGTCAAGTGTACTGCTAAGCCAGCCGCTCAGAGCCGGCCCGGAAACCACTATCGAGTTTCCTACCAGCCCAGTGATATAAGAGGACGAGGAGATGAAAAGGTTTAGGAAAGAATCAATAGGATTAGTTTCCATTCTGCGGCTTGCATGATTCTAAGCATTCGAGTGGGACTTCAAGCCTCCTTGCTTCCAACGCAACACCGGTCCTACGAAACTACAGGCAACGAACTGGATTGACTCAATATTTCCACCTATCAAGCATCATTGATAGACATTGCATAGACCTTCGAACTGTGTACCTAGATAGGTATCATGTTTCGCATAGTTGACGAATGTACGAATGAAGCCCTATGTAGCTCACCCTGAATAAGAGGATCCAACCACCCAACCACTCTCGAGCAGTTTCTCAAGCTAAGATTCAAGCGATTATTCTGGCTCATACAGAGCTGTAACCAATGACAAAGCCATTGTTTTTGGCCCCCGCATATACGCGCTCTTACACACCATTTGTACCCAAGCCGATGACAGCCTTCATGCAGAGGAAGACAAAGACATCAACTAGTCAGTATGAAAAAGCCAATCATATTGTGGATTAACACGAAACCACAGCAACCAAAGACGGCTGTCAGTGTAAGCGCAAACCTACCGTGCCGGTTACTCCGTGCCGCAGTCACCAAGCGCAACAACAAGAGGGTCCCCGTAGGGCTGAATCAAATAACCCAATCGATCAATCTGACGCAAATCACTTCAAACTGCACATTCGAAACGAATCCGAGTCCGATCAGCTGGTACTGCACCCATAGCTTGGAATGTTGGTGACGTCTGTGGTGTCCTAGTCAGCACTAACGCCCGTTTCCATTCATCTCGCCCATGTGCTGTTATACGCCAATACGCGACACACGGCATAAATCAGGCTCTAATTAACTTTCAGTAAGTTACGTGTTTTTTCGTTTTTAAATCATCAGCATGATGATGTAGTTGATGCAGCCTCTTAAAAGAGGGGTGATATAAAGAGCTTACGATGCGCCTTTACTTTTTCATCGCTGTGAGCTTCACATTGTTTTTTTGGTGACATCACTTACACCTCACCATGGCAGCGACTCTGAAATACCTCCTCTATTTCTCTCTCCTCCTCCAAGCTGCTGCTGCAGCAACCAAAGCTTCTACTCCCAAAATCACATTTGGAAAATGCCCTTCCACGATCCCACCTGGCGTTGATTGCGGCAGCATCAATGTTCCTCTCGCATATCAGAGCGGCAATTCAACCACTGCAAAAGGAGACGACACAGTCAAACTCACCTTCACCCGCCTCAATCACACAGGCAAGGGTGAGAAACAAGGCGTTCTCTTCTTTAATCCCGGAGGACCTGGCGCATCCGCGGCACTACTCGTCGCAGCAGGACCATTCTTGTCATCGGTCGCCTTCAGTTCCGAGCTCCGAAACGCATACGATGTCATCGGTCTTGATCCTCGTGGCGTAGGTGTGAGCACTCCTGTCCAATGCGACCCCAAAGTTTTCAACCAGCGCGTCAAAACATTCGTCAACAACCAAGAGGATTACGATGCGCTCTTCAACTACAGTCGTCGCGTTGGCCAGAGCTGCGCCAAACTCACCGGTCCTCTGATTAACCATCTCGATTCTGTCCACGTGGCGAAAGATCACGAACTCGTGCGCAAAGCCCTCGGAGCCTCCAAGTTCAATTACCTCGGTGTTTCATACGGCACATTACTCGGCGCCACCTACGCGTCCCTGTTCCCAAAGTCTGTAGGCCGCATGGCTCTCGACGCCAACGTGGATCACTCTCAGTCAGAGATAGCAACACTCCTCGCAGAAACAACCGCATATGAGACTACACTCGATGAGTTCTTCAAGTGGTGCGATAAAAACTCAACATGTGCTCTTCACGGCGGCAAGAATTCGAGCCGTGTCTGGGACCAGGTCCTCGCCCGTGCAGATTCTAAGCCTATCCCAGCGCCCGGCTGCAACAAAACCTGTCGATCTGACGTTACCGGCGAAGAAATCCGTTACAACGCCCAGGGCATCCTCACCTTTGTTGATCTCGATTTTGGACCCAATTGGATCACCCTCGGAGATGCCATCCTCCAGGCCAGTAAAGGCAATGCAACGGCTTTGTCTACAAGTACTCCCGCTGAGAAAATTGTCAATGACCCCAGCGGATCTCCTTACAACTACCTCGCTATCGGATGTCAAGACTGGCGGCATAATTCGAAAACCTATGTTGACCTTCGACAAAAGTTCATCAACGCACTAACCTTTGCGCCGAGAACACGCGGTGCCACGCAGACATATTACTACGAAAGCACATGCATCGGCTGGCCTGCACCCCTAACAAACCCACAAGGACCTCTACCCAACGGTATAAAGGATGCCCCGACTATTCTTCTCGCAGGTTCAATCTACGATCCCGAGACTAGCTTAACCTGGGCTGAGGGGGTTCGAGAGCAACTACCACGAAGGGTGAGTATCACGAGGAATGGGGCGGGACATACGAGTCATTTCCTCGGAGGTGATACGAGCAAGGCTATGGATCGGTATCTGGCTACGGGGAAGTTACCCAAGGACGGTACCATTTATAACAGCTAGGATCTTCTCATTATCGGGGGTCATGACGAGTAGTTAATGTAATTTCAGTTCTAATAGCTTTCCAGTGTCAACCAATGACTGATTTTGTATACTCTTAATAAATTTGAATTCATTTGTAAGTGCAGGGCGTCGTGCGAATTGTGAAGCAATAACTTACTAAATCGGTCAAATCCGCCGCCCTTACGCACGACCTCAAGGACACAAGCTCAAGGCCAGAGTACGAAGAGCAGCAGTTTCTTTCAGTATCACAAAGAAGCGACATTCCCACCTCTGTTTCACGGCTTTCAGTCTCTCATAATTACTGCCATCACAACATCGCTGCCTCCATGGCCGCCCACGACGTGCGACCGAGCCGCACAGAATACTAATATTTTAACATTTGCCGCTCCTACCTCTCTTATTTAGCCGATACAACAATGACAAGTCCTCGCTCAATTGTGCCGGACCGGAAGTTCTTATTCATGAGCAGGCCTAGATCGCTTACAAGAAGGTCAGTCCTAAGAGCTGTAGCCGGGACGACAATGACAAGGAGAGCAGGAGAACGAACGCACAGTCACGGGTCAGTCTCATTGTAGAAATTAGGTAGATGCTTGAAGTATATCAAAGCAAGATTCAGATGCAGCACATAGATCAAAAAAGAATAGCCAAGTTTCGCCTATCTTGATAAGGACATTTGATGAGTTTATACTAGTTATCCTAATATCGGGACAATTATCCCTCTACTTACTAGGATCCAGACAGTCTTACGAAAATCGTTTGGAATGATATTCCAGGATCGTTGTTCAAGGTCGTCGTAAAGGTTCCCCAAGTACGTGGCCGACAGAGGCCGCACCCTTCACACCCTCCCTATCATCGGATCATCCCTCCGGGCTCGTTAGATCAGCCCTATGACCACGCTGATCTTCAAGCTACGTACGGCCTTACAATGGAACCAGGAGTTTGGTACAAATATCAGAGTTATTCATATTGGTTAATATGCTGCTCTTGTGAGAAGAGATGCTCAACAGCCGTGGTTCATGTTACAGATACCTGGTTTCATGTGATACAATGCTTCAGCTATGCTACCAAATCTGACTCCGCTTCATCAATATTCCAAGCACATCTAATCTTTGTAATGGCAACACAATATCCCATCTGTACTACCTCGATCTCCACCCTCGGACAGCCCGGCGCTCGGTATCCCACCAACTCCGAAGAAAAGCGGGGGCAAATTTACACCGGAGCCGGTCGCTTATGTGAGCAACTTCCGTTGCTGATGTGATCAGAGTTGTACATGAGCAAATAGCCTCACGTATAAGTCAACGAGGCTGCCAATCCATGCTTTTGACAGCAAATCTCACGCACTATCCGGGAAATCTTACACACCAACTTCACCCAAAATGACAAAGTTCAAGGTCACAGTAACCTCAGACACCGTCTGTCCCTGGTGCTACATCGGTCGCAGACAGCTCCAAGCCGCCCAGCGCCTGTGGGAACAAAAGTACCCCGATTCCAACGACACGTTCGCTGTGAGCTACCAACCCTTTCAACTACAGCCTGATTGGCCCAGGGGCCCTGGGTCGAGCATCTCCAAGGAACAGTTCTACGCCCAGAGATTCGGCAGGGATCGCGTTGCCAAGATGCACCAACACGTCAAGGGCATTGGCGAGGCTTTGGGGATTGACTTCAAGTTCGGCGGACAGACGGGCAACTCGAGAGACTCGCATCGGCTGGTGCAGCTGGCCAAGAAGCACGGCGAAGATGCCGAGAGTAAGGCGCTAGATGGTCTTTTCGCTGCCTACTTCGAGAAAAACGACGACATCACCAGCTACGACACCCTCAAAAACGTGGCGGTTGATGCGGGCATCTCCGAAGACGAGTTCCAAAAGGCTATTGTCGACAGCGATGAGGGTGGCCCAGAGGTGGACAAGCTTGCAGGTGAGGCACGGTCGCGAGGTGTCTCTGGGGTACCAGATTTTGTCCTCCAGGATCGATTCCGGCTTTCTGGGGCCAACGATCCGTCCACTTTTGTCAGTGTCTGGGAGAAGATCAAGGCAGCTGAGGGTCAATAGATCATCAGATCAGACGCTTTGGGTGATCTGACTGGAACAAAACCTCAGTGCGCTTCTCGAGTACGTCGTTCCAAAGGTGCTGACCCTGGAAACCAGGGACATAGAATAATAGACCAATCTCTTGACTCGTCCACCAACTCGCTCGATCCATGTTTCCAGAGCCTAGCACGAGGTACTCATCATCCACAAGAGTCATCTTGAAGTGACTAACCACTGGTTCGTCGTCCTCATCGCGCCTGGCGTCGAGTTGTTTGTAGTAAAAGATCTCTAGCTTGCCAGGTGTAACTGGCTGTGCCTCTAGGTCCGACGGTCGCGGCTGATTGACAAGGGCATTGTATCTTTGGATGAACTTGCGCAAACACCAAGATGTCGTTGTACCGGCAGTGACTAGCTGCTCGATAAGCATCATGCCCTTGCTCGTCCTGATCTGAACGTCCACCCCGCGGGCGAGCGTCTCCAACAGACTCTCAACGACAGGCCATGAAGTAACGTTGGGCGTGAGAATGGTAATTCGTCGCTGGGCGTTGGCAATCAATGTGAGAAGGGCTGCGTTCAAAGGAGTTATGGGCGGATTTGATTGCGACAAGAAAGGAAAGAAGGAGAATCTGGGATTGCGATGATGCGGTGAAGGGAGAAAGATGGTCGGAACGGGGCCATTGGCTGGAAACTCGATGGACTGTGTTGCCGACGCTTCGCTACTAGCTGGTAACCGAGATGGATCATGTCGATCAACCTGCATATTGTCTTGAGAGTCAGACACCTGTCGAGGTTCATCCCCATGACTCCAAACCCGCTCGTAAAAGGCCAAGAGTCGATCCACGATAGCGCCCTCTACCTCAACGCACCCCTCGAACCATCTCTCCCAGCTGACATTACAGCTCGGAACCCAAGCTCTTTTTCCATCGACAATCACAAACTTGGGATGCATGACGCTCAATGGTGTAAAAAAGATACTCTTGACAGTCAGATCAATGCCAGCGTTCTGCAAGACCTGTTGGTCGGGGAGGCCCAGCTCGGACCATTTGGACGGATCATAAATGTAACCGTCTCTAGAAGCAGGATGAAAGAGTTTCTGGAATAGTCCAAAGGATGAGAAACCAATCGTGATTCGCAGACGAGTCTTGACGTTGGCCTCTAGACGCGTGGTCGCGAGCTGATCAAGAGTGTCGCGAATAGCGTCCAGAGACGGAGAAGCAGCCCAGTAGCAGGTGATGAGCTGCACAGAATGCTTCGCACTCAATATAGCCGGAAGAAGGGCGCGCGTGTAGATGGAGTGGCCCGTTCCTACATATAAGGACTTGGGCGAACTGGTTGTGATGAGTGAGTCGATGTTGTCGACGTAGTAACTGGGGAAGTCATCTTGTTGCTCGTCGCGTCGTGACTGAAGGAGTTCTTTCCATGGTCGGACAAAAGATTGAGGAAATTCTGGGGTTGATTCCATTATGGATGATTATGTAAATGAGAGTGAGAGTGATCAAGCTGAGATGTTAAAGGTCACGGTGAAGGAGATGAGATTGGTTGGCGGCGCAGCAGATGACGCGGATAAGGTAGGCAACGCCAAGTAATCCACTCCCCGTAAAGAATTGCTCCAAACAACTAGAAATGAGATAGACAACTCCAATCGAGGAATCAATCAAAAGGCCTCAAGAAGTAAAACTATTTAATTTAAACAACAATTGTTGGCTATTCCGGAGGCATAGACTATGCACTACGGATGCAACACCTGTTTAGTAGGTTCACGGTACAGAGCAAACGCAAGGCAAACGACAGCAGAACAACGCAGCCAAACACCAAATTTCTATATCAAGCAAGTAGATACTTACAATTCGCAAACACTCACTCCCTGATTTCACCCCGAATCAATTCATTTACAATTCCTCGATGGTAGAGGTGTTAGTAATCCACGACTCGCTCACCGCCTTTAAGCTCACCGGCAGAATCCCCCACTACAGCGGCACCTCCTATCTTTACATTCAAGACGGGGGTAATTAACATTCATCAACCACCGATATACCCTCAAATCGCGACCATGTTGTCCGGAGTCCTCGTCTTCAATCAAAAGGGCGAGAACCTCATCTTCCGCGCCTTCCGAAACGACTGTCGCCCCCGTCTCGCCGATGTCTTTCGTATTCAGGTCATCTCCAACGCCCAAGTCCGATCTCCCATCCTCACCCTCGGAAGCACCACCTTCAGCCATGTCAAGCACGAAAACATCTACCTGGTGGCTATCACAAAGAGCAACGCCAATGCTGCTCTTGTCTTTGAGTTCCTCTACCGGCTGATACAGCTCGGCAAGGGCTACTTTGGCAAGTTTGATGAGGAGGCCGTCAAGAACAACTTTGTCCTGGTCTACGAGCTGCTGGACGGTACGTTCATGATCCAGACGCTTTACAACTCCCCTAACATCCTACAGAGATTATCGATTTCGGATACCCCCAAAACACAGAAACCGATACCCTCAAGATGTACATTACCACCGAGGGCGTGAAATCCGAGTCCCGCCGCGAAGACACCTCCAAGATCACGATGCAAGCCACTGGAGCCCTCTCCTGGCGCAAAGCAGACGTAAAGTACCGTAAGAACGAAGCTTTCGTCGACGTGATCGAGGACGTCAATCTGCTCATGTCTGCAACTGGCGCTGTCTTGCGCGCAGACGTGACAGGCCAGATCATCATGCGCGCTTACCTTTCCGGCACCCCCGAGTGCAAATTCGGCCTCAACGATCGTCTGCTTCTCGACAACGATGGTCTCCTAAGCCTCCCGAGCGGAAACAAGATGGGCACAAAGGCTACAAAGGCCGCCGCGGGCAGTGTCACCCTTGAGGACTGCCAATTCCACCAGTGCGTCAAGCTCGGTAAATTCGACGCCGATCGCATCATCAGCTTCGTGCCTCCCGACGGTGAATTCGAGCTTATGCGATACCGCGCCACCGAAAACGTCAACCTCCCCTTCAAGGTCCACGCCATCGTCAACGAAGTCGGTCGATCCAAGGTAGAATACAGCATCGGTGTCAAGGCCAACTTTGGCTCCAAGCTATTTGCGACAAACGTTGTAGTCAAGATCCCAACACCTCTCAACACGGCAAAGATCACGGAGCGCTGCACACAGGGCAAGGCTAAGTACGAGCCTAGTGAGAACAACATCGTCTGGAAGATTGGACGCTTCACGGGTCAGAGCGAGTATGTCCTCAGTGCCGAGGCTATCCTGACGAGCATGACGAACCAGCGTGCCTGGAGCCGACCGCCATTGAGCATGAACTTTAGTCTGCTCATGTTTACAAGCTCGGGGCTGCTGGTGCGTTATCTCAAGGTGTTTGAGAAGAGTAATTATTCGAGCGTCAAGTGGGTGCGGTACATGACGAGAGCTGGATCATATGAAATAAGGTGAGTACCCAAGCCAATTCTAACAAACACAACTAACAAAACAGATTTTAAATGCATATAAGTGGTAGAACATGTACGGCGTTATGGTATATCCCGGCAAAAGTCGAGCGGGCGGTTTCTTTAGCAGCACAAACCATGTGTCCAGTTCATATTTGTTCTATTTCTCCGTGATTTACACTTCATCCTCTACTACCAACACTCTGACGCCCTGAAATGTGCCTCTATCCGCCCCCTCTTGTTGACTCTTGATGGCAGCGTCAATCATGCACGCAAAGATATACGACGGATGTTCCTCCTCCCATCCCAGCGCTTTGAGGTTCCGCGCCTCCACATAACGTCTCGAGACTGCATTCACGATATCCCCTGGTCTCTCTTGGTCGTCCGTGTTTTTCGTCCGTAGGCCTTTCCACAGCGCGTCTCTTGTCCGGATCTCGTCCATCTTGACATTCGGTCTTCCACACTGCTTGCATCTCCCGGTACAATCATCTACCAGATACAGCACCTCTAGCCCTTTCTGAATCGTACAAGCAAAGAATGCAATCTCCTCAAGACCAAGTTCTCCATACAGCCCTGTCGCCCATGTCTCAGTCACGTCGATAGCTACTCTCTTCGCATTCTGTAATGCCGACGCCATCTCAGATGACCACTGGTTCTCAAGTATATCCTTGATAGGTGGCGGACAAAGGAGCGTCTCGGTAGCTAGGTCGTTGTGGTCAGCCGGTTCCTCGCGAAACCGTAACATGAGAACGTCAGAGGATGGTATAGAGATTTTTTGAGCGCGCCCAGGAAGATGTATCTCGTTCATGTCTTGTCTCGCTTCCGTTTCTCTCACAGTCTGATCCGCAATGCGATTGATCAGCCGCGACGACGCTGTCGCATGATACATGCTGGGATCAAATATGGCTTTTCCACTGATAGAGTCGAGTCGATCAAGAAACACGGTTTTCTTATACTTGTTGAGCTTCGCTTCGCCGGCCTTATCTCCTTTCTGCGTCTCAAACGCCCTCTCAGCTCGTCCCTCCCCTTTCCACGAGGGAAAACAGACGTCGAAGATGTGCATAGCCGGCCCAGGATGTGTGTACGTCTGCCATATCTTGATCTGAAGCTCCAGCGGGAGATTTCCAAAGTGACGGAATGCCATTGTAGGGATGAGTAGTGAACGAGTTGAAGTCTAGATGTTGGACCTTGCCCTTGACCTCTTATATGTAAGTTGTTCATCTTGGCAATCTGACCATCCATAAAGAGCATCCCACGTCAGCGGGGGTCCGTGAGGACGATTTGTTCAGGTATCAGCGCTAGCAGATGTGAATCTTAGGTGTGTTTCTGAATAGGCATAGATCATTAAAGAAGCTGTCTTGGTTTTATTCCTATTGAACAGGATAAATAGGGCCTGAGACACGGGTGAGCTGAGTGAAACTATGTATGAATGCCCCGACCTATTAGATAACATGGCTATCGCTCTGTATAATTGAGGCTGTGCTGTGTTTTCATGATACTGTCTCTGTGTGGTGCAGTCGTGTGTCAGCAATGGTTATTGCAAATTGCTGCTTACTATCAGGTTTTCGTTGGTCAAAGCCACAAGCTGGTGATAACATCACTTCATCATTAAATCATTCAGTACTGTTTCGCATTCCAAATAATTGTTGGCGTAAGCAGTCTCTATTGCAATACGGTGCTAAGTCACACTCACACGACGCCTCCTCGTCCTCACAGCATGGACACCCCAATGCTGTGGTTTTCCTCTATATTAGTTGTCGAATGACCTTGACTGGCTGTTTTCAGCCCTAAAGACCTTTCCTAGCCATCAAGGCTGGTAACCTAATAGCAAGACAAAGTTACAACTGAACGCGACACTTGAGCCCGTTAATACACAATCCCCCGTTGGCCCCAAACGCCAGCCCACGAATCTCGTACAGACAGTCTTATCAGTAAACCTATACGGATTCGTTAGCTGGAGGTAACAGGTCCGTGTTACTTCATAAGACAATCGCCACTCCGCCGTTCGTGGTCCAGCTCCCAGCACCCATGCCAGGGACGATGCTTTGGTAGTACTTCGCGTCTTTCATTCGATGAGGTATAATGGAGAAGACGGAAATCGAGTTCTCAAACATACCCAGTCATATCTTTCCACCCGTGCAAGTCTAAACTCCCTTGACATTGGCATGGGTCTTGGCATAACTATGACACCATGCCCTACGGCCTACGGCTTCCCCATAACTAGGCAGCTAGATCACCTAGGGAATACCCACGGGTCCATCATTTCCGACGGACTTAGAACCTATAAAAGCGATAGCTTTATCTAGGGTGATAGTCAACCAGGAAAAGCACCGTCTCCTCGATGATGTCGCTCCATGAGCAACTACCACATCAGAGATGCTAAGATCGTCGGAGTTCTTCCGGATCAGCTGAAAATACGAATAAGAAAAGTCACTAACCATATGAACACAATAAATACCGCGATCTTGCTATTTGAGAAGGCATACAGTGCCTTTGACTTTGGGAATAGTCTTGATGAGTTATTCGATGGTGGAGAATCAGGACCACAGAATGCAGTAGAGGCGCCGGCTCAAGGTACTTCCGATGGCGTAGATAACTAATTAAGCTCTATTTCACATCTAATATTTTTTACTTTGTTAATTAGTTATGATCGTATTGGTTGATGTTCGTGTGAGTAGTTGTGATGTGACGAATAAGAATTGTTGGGTTTCACAATGTAAAAGCAATTCATTTGCCTGAAGGACAAGAATGTTTCATCTTTTCATGCTTAACCATTCCTATAATAAGTTCTCGGCATCAATACGGTAGACTTCTTAGATCCTTGGAGTTGCATTTGATGGTCGTGCACCGAGAGCGTTGAACAACGACAGGGGTCATCGCTCGGCCTGGATGAACACATTCAAGCGGTAGCTTTGTTCGAAAACAAGAGTCGTGCTCTTTTTTTTAAATCGATCGAGTCCTTCTTTCTTGTCGGTGGGGACGTTGTTCGTCATGCTCGTGTTACTCCGCCATGGCGATGCCGAGCCGACTCTATGTTAGACCTAGCGTCGCGAGGCAAACCATATCCTCATAAGCTTCAACGTCCTAATTCGCTCACATTCTGTCTTCGTAGAGACAGAATGTACTGTCTTGTAGCCGTCCTTTCATGTGGCTACTTGTAACGTACTCAAATGTCTTTATCCACTCCTTAACACATCACCAACTGCATGACTTTCCAAGATTTAACCCTGTAAGACATCAAACCGTTACAAAGACACCCACATGTCCTCGTCTCAACACTTTTTATCTCACTTCCCCGGTTTCGACTGCCATACCTCTCGGGAGAGCTTCCTCATGGCGCCCACTATCCGTGCGTGGATGCCATACAGCGTGGAACATTGGGTGACATTTCCACGAGAATGCCATGTGTTTAGTGGGACCTAATTATAGACATATGCATGATCTTCTACTATCTTGATCCGTAAGGTATCTGTCAGCATCTGTTCTTGTTTCTCTGCGGGATATTTGAAGCATCTGTTACATCGTTCCAAGATCTTCGTATAGCCTCTATGGTTGAACTACTCAATACATTAAAGGCAAGAGTGATAAGTATGATATCCAAACTACGGCGATCACACTATTCTGCCACGAGAAATCCACGAGTTTTGTGCCCCTGAGAGGCACTCCATGTTCTGAAGCAGTGTCACTCCAACCCTCGACGCTCCTTGGGCATCAATTATACGAAACTCACGACGTCGGGTATCGTCAGAGTTGATCACTCCTAATTGCGGTTAAGTCACCCATAGCCGCACGTATCCTCTTTTCAGGCACTAGACTACCGTTTATATCGGCCTTTTGTCCCGTTTGAACTCTCGTCGGAATACGATCCGTCGCACCATCACAGTTCCCGCAATGTTCCACCATTCACGGGCCTAAGACTTAAGAACTACATGTAGCCGAAGCCTACTAGTTTATTCTAGCTGATGTTCGCCTATCCTAGTCTCCCGCCTACATGGTGCCTTCAGCCCTATGGATTGCTGATCATCGGTTTATACGCGCCAGTCGGGGCTCAGCTCAATGGCTCTTAGTGGTACGAACCAACAAGCATAAAGGGGGCATCTCCTCTCATCACGAGTTTGGTCCCGGGAGCATTAGGCGTTATTAGACATCAAGTGATCCCAACACTCCACAGTTCCCACGTACCATCAGGAGTCATACTTGAGTGGTTCCTTTCCCTGGGCCAGGGCCTTTGACATTCTTCAAGACTATCCCCCTCCTTCATATCTGATCTTAGCATCTTCCTTTGGACCTGTTCGCAAATCGTATACGATACCACCTTACTTAGTCTGCTTCCTCTTTCGGTCTAGAACCAATATCCATCTCCTATCATACACTCACTCCGATCTCATCCTGTCAGCTTCCTCTGTCCGAGGCTACAGCCTGCGTCCGACTTGAACAAATCACGCCACCTCGATTCCTCTATATCAAACCCTCTCCTACTCAAGAGAGGTCCTTCTAGCTCCGATCATACTGACTCTCCGCTTGCAATTGCACAGTTCAGATCTCCCTGCTCCATCCCATCAGCTGAAGCAACCTCCCGAGACACGCATCTCTGTACAACAGCCATGTGCATCGCCCACTATCTCCACTACCACCACATACCCCCCTGTCCCCGTCCCATAAGCTATCTTTACCACTACAGCTTCTGCGCATCAGCCCATTACGACCCTGTCACAAGCCAACCCCTCGCGCCCTGTTCGAGCGTCTCCAACAGCTCTCCCGGTGGAAATCTCAGTAACCCATGCTCCATGAGCCAGTGCCTCGTGGATCCCCGATGTCGTTCCGGGGCGTGCCGTCTTGCCGACCTCAATGGATGGTGGGTGTGCTGTGTGTGTCGTAGAGGAGGAAACTCGAGCTATCAGTGCCGATGTCATCACCAGATTTGCGAGAACTGTACGGCTGACCAGATGTGAAATGGAGTAGGACGTCTGAGGCCGAAGAATATCGGGGGCGCTTGCTCAAGAGTTGAATTGGATTGCAGCTGATGTCTCAGCTTGAGTATAGTCCGACGCTGTGGAAGTCTGCATCACGCCGGCGTGTTAATCAGCAACAGCCACAAAGCGCAGGACTCTATTTGCCCATTACTATTATGGCGTTCTTGATCTCAGGTGAGTCTATTCATGCCTTTCAATCATTGCCTACTTACTGACTATATCCAGATTCGATCGCCATATTGCCATTCTTGGCAACTTGGGGGCCACCTCATCGATTCAACTTCCTCCTTTGTGCGAATGCCAAAGATCAGGATACCATTGTTGCTCAAAGTAACACTCCTAACCAAATGTATAAATAGCCGATTGAGAGGTTTCACAGTACGGTGTGTCTCGCTGTCAACTTCTTCGAGATATCCTCAAGAGATCTTTTCCCTCTCACGATATCTTCGGTCTGTCTCAATAGTGGAATCTCCGTCAGCTATACTACCCAACTCAGCCAATGCGCTGAATAATTCCGAGTTCTTAACTCCGTTCATCACCCGATGTTCAGGCTTCCTTCAAGAGTTGGCAGCCATGTCCGCCCTCGGGATCTTTCGCGGTTCGAGTTGCGTTGATGGTATTCTTGTGGTGCCGGTGAAGGGTAAGGACAGCCGGCAAAGGATAGTAATGACCGGGAAGTTTGGGATATCAAGGAATACATAAATCTCAGATATCTTCGGTGTTTGAATGGAAGCAACTAGACCTTGTTGGCAGGATATGCCCACGACTTATACGTCAATGCAGCTCATAACTGGATCACCTTGCCTCCATCTGCATTAGCCAACAGCTCCATCTTACAGTCTAAACATCACCATGTGCCAACAAATCACATTTCGCCTTGCATGTGAGCATGTCTCAACACACATAAGATACTGTTCGGCTGGCCTCACCAACCGTCGCCCCTGCACCAACACCACCAAGCAATCCATCCCCTACCCTCCCCCGTCCGGCTACACTCTCCCCAAGTGCCCGCTTCCAGACTGTCCCTTTGAGGCCAAGAACCAAGCCTGGGATTGCTGCTGGTGCGGCAAGACGTGGAATGTCGGTGGGCGATGCAGCTGTGTCATGATCGGCGAGGGAGGGACATATCGGTGCGAGCATATCTGCTGCAAGTCGTGTATGCCGTCGAGAGAGTATTTTTCCTAGGATAGTATGTATTGAGAGGTGGTTGAGATGGCATAATACCCAGCTAGACATGTCTTGATCAATTCGAGTTGAACATTGATGTTTTCTACATTCCATTGTCAGAGATTGATCTCGTTGTCGTCACTTTGATGTTCTCCTCATACCGGTCTTGCAGCCTATCCCAAGTGAGAATTGTCATGTTAGCGTCACGTATACCTACTCGACGATATTCCCTCAAGATCAACAGCATCAATTTACCAGCATCATCCCAGTTCCATCTGCCCATAGCCGAATGGACTCGGGGCATTCTCTTGTGACCATTGGATTATTCCCAGGTCTTCCCGAGCCTGACATGTCCCGTTGTACCAGATCCCGTCTGCCTGCATTAGACGGCCAGGGGGTCTAAATCGAGATTAGAGAAACACAGACACAATGGCAGAGGATGCTTCGATCGCCGTGTGAACACAGACATAAGATCTGATGTCCCTGGTCATAAGTCCTCTCATATATTCTCAACCCCTTCTGTTTTCACCTCCGGCACTTGCACATACAATGTGACCCAGACCATCACCTCTTACTCATCCCAGATGCCATCACGCAAAACCAGGCTCTCGGATCAGTCACATCTCACCAACCACCAATCTTCTCATAATAAGCTTATACCCATCGTGTCCATCTTGTACCACCAAAGCTAAAATCCCTCCCCTATACGATCCGCCTCACTTCCCACCCACCATCTGTGGCGTCCTATAATTATCCCCCGGCAACGTCGTACAAAAAGGATCGATATCCACAGTCCGAGACATTGGACCAGAAAAACTCTGCCGCATCGGAGACTTGATCAGAGATGCAACCTCCGATGATGCAGCGTCCGAAGGACACGATCGATGGCTGTGGGTGGTGCAGACGCCTCAGTGAGAGCATGGAATTGTGTGGACTGAGTCGACAAGTGCGTTTGGTGGTCTCTAGATATGAGAATTGCTTCGCTGATGGGATAAACTAAGCCTGCGGTCGCCAGAGAAGGTCGATCTGTGTTATTAGTTAGGCTGCTAAGTCTTTCCGTGTATAAATAAGCCAAGATGAAGCTGTCCATATTGAAGCTTTCTATGTCTTCAAGAGTCTCTCAATTCCCATATACCTTACTCGTTTACTAGACATTTCGCAACAATGTGTCACGGCCATCCTCGACACCACCCCTGCTCCCACACATCCATCAACTGGCACTACTGCCCGTCGGCGCTCATCGACCTCGAGACAGGCTATGAGACGCCTTGCAGCAACATGTCGTTTGCGGCGGCCCAGCCCACGAAGTCCGACTGTCCCCTCCAGAACTGCCAGTTCAAGAGTAAAGGCGGAAGCTGGACGTGCTGTGCGTGCCAGCAAGGTCCCAACACGCAGGGCTGGTGCACCATGCCTCTGAGTAGACTGATTATGAACCCGGAGTCCTTCTCTGTCGAGACTGTAGAATCGACGTGTGATCACGGGTGCTGTAGCAAGTGTGTGAGATATGGTATGTACATGACTTCACTCACCTTCAACTTCCACTCACCAACACTCCCAGGCACAAGCCGCGATGCTTCCCCGGAGATGACTTTTGCAGAAATGCGCAAGGGCTCTGCGTCGCGCAAGTTCGGGTACAGCAGTGCCACCAAATCTCATCGACGCGGGTCTGCCTTTTCGCTGCCTGTGTCTGAGGAGGACTCGACGCCGTCGCCTTCAACGTCTAAGTCGAGTTCCGGGAGTTCGAGATATAAACTTGACCTGGAGTACACGTCAAGCAAGACAAAGTCGGGCAAGAAGAGACACAAGAGCAAGCGATAGAGGGTTTGGGGGTTGAGCAGTGTTTCCCGGCTTGTGTACATTGTTAATGAAGAATGATTACGTTTGTCTGTCTTTGAGCGAATCATCAACAGTTACATCAGGTGTTGTGGATATATTGAGGATAGCATTGTCAAGCTTGTCCATATTCTTCGTCGCCTATCGAGATGGACAAGACGTTCTTGGTCATTCAACACTCAAGCCGTAAAGACTTAGTCTGACCGTTTCGGTCTCGACCTCATCTCATCAATCATCGTGTGAGCCAGATGCATTCTCTCGACATCAAATCCCCACCTATCATTCATAATCTCATCATGTGTGGCATCAAAGCCAGCCATTCACCATTCACCATCTCGGTTCCGCATCTCAACAGGATGGACCTTTTTCGATAAACTTTTATAGTCAAGCCAGACTTTCAACATCAGTCCACTATGCGGCCCGAGATGCGTCCAAGCGAGGAGCTATCCGCTTTGGAAAGGCACTTGGGTTTGTTCCTGTGAACGAATCGCCACGTGTGAGCTGCGTCCATCAATTTGATTGACAGCGCCATGGGCCGTTTGTCGTTATCCAGAGATCAAAGCGAGATAAGGGTGATGATGATCTGCGAGGGCTGGGTCTGGGCTGAAACGTCAGCCGAAACGCCAGTGAGCCAAAGTGAGATTATTAGACATGTTGAAGATTGATCGCCTTCTCACGAGGCCATAGCGATGTACAAGTCTCTGAGCGTCGGTTGAACAATAGATTAGTTCCCTCTGATAGACCAAGCCATGCCATATCAGCTCTTCAGCTACGATATTTCCATCTAATCCAAGACATTGACCCATTCAAAGACGCGCCGGCGCATTCATCACCCACCGGAATCAGTAGCCAAGGGGAAGCCAACGCCACCATTTACCTGTCAATCAATCAATTAAGAGAGTAGCTTAAGCTTTAGCATTTTAGATCAAATGGCTTACGTCTAGTGAACGGCAGCCCCGACAAACACCTCGAGACCGACCCAGATGGATCTGGATTATTACAGTCAGTAATTGGTTTATCTGACAGCAATGCAATGCAATGTTTAACCTCGGATCCCGAGCTCTTCAAGGGTCTTGTAGCCAGATGCAGCCAAGACGATCACTTCTATAGACGGATGGTTTGGTGTGCTTCCACTGACGACAACCATTTGTTCCTGCAATTGAACTCTGCTGTCTACCCAGGTACTGTACCTATATTAATGCATAAAATATTACCTACGGAATGTTACGGTTGTAGACTTCAACCCACGTGTAGTGATCGACATTGCCATGTTCAAAAGGCCATGTGCTATGCCTGGCCACCATGTGGAAATGACGATCAGGCTGCTTGTGAAGGCATCACCATCCAGCCTCTGCTGTTACAGCCATTTTAGACCATGACCAAACCAGGCCATCATCGTCATCATGATCATCTCCCCTAAGCTTTGGATTTTCGTGGCTACCACGCGAGTGGCTGCATAGGGTGATAGTACTAGTCGTTAACGATCCACCATAAAAGTAAAAGCCTCTCGTATGAGAACGGAAATCAGCCGCCAGTCACCAGTGGCAGGTGTAGGAGTAGAGGTATTGGTATTCGCTGATTGGGTTCCCCGATTAGATTCGACACATTCCATTCCAGAGAGACCCCCTCAAGGTCGTGGCCTTGGCTTTGGTGTTTACCTGACTGTAGCTGTTCTGTTGGTGGGTGATCGACCCCTGGAAAACAGCTGATGCACACCCTCAGCAAAAGAACACGGGACAACCTTGGAGGCCACGAGTCCACGCGGGAGAGGACCAATTAGCGGGCAATGCCCTACAGCTTCAGGGCCCAGGCAGCATTGCAGGTGGGGGGCCGGTCAGCCTGGGGTGCATTTGTTCGTCCAACAGACCCCAACTGTTACTGTTAGTGTTTATTCCAGGGGCATCACCATTGGATCACCGACCCATCAGCGTAGCCTCTGTTGGGTTTTAATAAAGAAACCTGATCCTGGTGTGTTTTGAAACGACTACTCAAGAGCTGAGGCCATTGATATTATCTGTGACCCAGTATCAAATCCAACATCGTTATCTGTCAGATACTCTGTAGCCATCACAATACACTTCAAATCCAGCTCAATCCAGTCCAGTCCAGGCCTTGAATTAATCAAGCAACATACCGTAATTCACTGTAAAGTAACACTCAAACCACCGGATTGGATTCCCCTCATTCAAGTACCACACCCATCAACCCCTTGTAAAACAACCTAAACGGCCCCTCCCCTCTCAGGCGCTGAGACTTGTGCCTTGTGCCTGTGCCTCTTTTCTCTTTAATCTCCAACAAATCTCCCCTCTTCTCCCCTTTTACCCTTGCTTTTTTCTTTCTCTTGATCTCCATCCTAGTCTCCTTTCATATCGTCCCCCCGTCGCGTTCTTGTTTTCTACTTTCTCTTCCAAACCAAACAAAAAACAAAACGTGTCGACTGTGAGAGAGAGGAAACAACGGAATCAACTTCACTCATATTAAAGCAAAATACAAACGACTCGCGCAAACGACAACAAACAGTTTATTTAAATTACTTGCATAGCTCGTCTCTCGCTATTTATCAACTAAACTACACTACCTACCTACTACGGATACCTCCACCCACTCTCCCGTCGCCCGCTCACGCCCAAGCTTCTCTCTTTCACTCTCCTCTCTTTGGAAACCCTCATCCTCGTCGACCATCCCATCTTACGCGGTTTCATAAGCAACCTATAGTACCCGTACCCACCGATTCTTTTCTCTTCTCAGCGTCGCATCAAACATCAAACCCATCGCCATGCCTGCTTCCTTGGACTCTTCCCGGCCCATCATGGCCCCTTCGGTATGTTATGCCCGCTCGGATCGTCTCTCGTGTCCTGTTCTTTGTCCGCTCGAACCCCGATCACCCCCTGGTCAGGCTTGTCCCGTCTAGTCCCGCCTCTAGTCTGCCCACTTCGAGTGATGAGAGATGACGACCAGGCGAGAGTGAGCCAGAGAGTCAGAGAGTCCGAGAGAGGAGATATACCCTCTGAAATGTGACTCTCGTCCTTCCGGCCGCTTGGTTCAGCCCATACCACCTTGACCTTCATCCTTCTTTGTTCCTTACGCGCATCACTACCACCTTGATACATTCCCCTGTCACTTCATCTCTCTACCCGTCAGCCATCTCATCTGTCTCTGCTTATTCCTCTCTACCTACTTCAACCTCATCTGCTTCCACAATGGCCAAGCCGTGGATCTCATCACACGCCCACACCCAGCCCAACCGCCAAAAACAGCAGCAACCGTCAAAAGACCAACCATCAACTGACTCTTCTTCCAAGAACCGCAACTCCGTCCGCTTTAGCACCTACAGCATGGCTCCTTCGCTGTCCCCAACCGTCGGAACCACCGACTCTGCCCACGCCGAGATCCGCGACATTGCCACCGGCCTCGATCGCATGGAGAACAAGGCTCTCACCTCGCAGCGCGTCACCCTCACCGACGAAAAAACAGACACCATGAGCAAGCTCGCCCTTGGCGCTAAGCTTGAGCGCGCTCTTGATCGAAGAATGAGTGGCCAGGACGCTGTCATGCGACCTCGCGGCCAGAGCCTCAACGAGAAGCTCGCCGAAAAGGAGTGAACAAAGCGCCATGGAGAAAAAACCAAAGCAACCCCG
Organism: Fusarium sp. FL617; assembly: GCA_030142105.1. Lineage (NCBI taxonomy): Eukaryota > Fungi > Ascomycota > Sordariomycetes > Hypocreales > Nectriaceae > Fusarium > Fusarium sp. FL617. Next base: position 720,323 of record JAREIL010000034.1, on the reverse strand, counting down.
AAAACAACAATGTCTTGCGAATAAGATACCCCCGCAAACGAGAACTCTTTTATTATTTACCAATACAAACTTGCCTTGTTTTCTGTTTCTGTTTCCCTAACAGCGCCTCTTCTCGCATGGACCGCCAATGGAACAGCATATCTCCGTTCAACTTCTTGACTCAACCTCAGAAGACCTCCCACCGTGGGAACACGATAGCGGCAAGCTTTCATATGCTTGGCTCTACTGCTCAGCTTTTGTCATGATGATTGCAATTTTTATCCCAAGGTCATGCAATGCCTCGCAGTCTTTGTGTCGAGACAGAACGACCTGGTACTCGCAACAAACCCACCACATGGATTTTTTTTTCACGAATACAAACGTATGCGAAAAATCTGGACACGCACATTTTTTCTTTCCCGTCTCCTTATTCTTGTTCTTGTTTATTCTAATGGTATGTCGGGATGGAAATAAAGTGGGAAAGACGCAGGAATGGCATGCAACGCGATCAGGGGCAACGTCCTTTGGAATGGGTTTTCCCGAAGTTGAAAGGGAAGCCAAATAACCACAGGGTCGCCAGATACAAAGGGGGGCTTGTTTTCACTTTTCCAGGCGCAGGGACTATAAGGACTGAATAATTCGGGAGTGTACGATTAAACCAATATCCCCATGGATGATGCATTTGGTGGATGCCATGTTTTTTTGCAGACGAGCTATAGTAAACGCCGACAAGATGGTCGCCAACCATTATTTTATGTTCCTGAGTACAATGATTGAATTCAGGGTGGCTTCAGGTGAATGGCTCGGAATGACAGAGTAAGCTCTCAGCAACTCGATATGTTGATCCAGTAGTTCGTGGTAGTGTAATAGTTTTCCTCAACACTGCCAATAATCAAGGAGGCTAAATATCCCAAAGGCCTTCGCTAATCTTAGCAGCATAAGGTTCAATACCTGGGGTATTAGGCTTGTGACTGAAGTACGTGATCTTACTGTTGACACTACATTTTGGTATGCCCAGGTCTCCTCGAGTATTAGAGACTGCATTGATATAAACATAACTCCTAGCGATAAGTACTGCCGAACAAAAAGCATCAATGTAGAAACATCCCATCATGCCACTGTTGACGTGGCATTTCCCAGCCGAGACCCAATCTATCCTCCGATATTTGCCCCAGATCTTGCAATTCCCATGTCTCGGGTGAATCTCCCGTCGTCTCAGCCTCATCCTGGTCGCAGACCACTCCTTAACCCAGGCGCAATCGCAATCGTCCCTCGCCGTCAATCATGCCTCTTCCTTCTCAATCCTGTCCTCTATCTCCTTGAGTAACTGGACCAACTCACCCTCCTCACCCTCAACTTCAAGTCCCCTTCTAATCCAATCCCTCGCCTCCTCCAACCTCCCCATCTCAGCCAGACACCTTCCCCTCCTCCACCAAGCCTTTGCATTGCCTACCCAGCGCGCCTCAACGCTCGCATGCGCATCTACAGCGCCCTCGGCCCAGTTCTGCATCGCCATGTGCGCCTGCGCCCTGTTGGCCAGTAGTCCGCTGACCTCCTCGCGCACCAGCGCAGCAGGCTCCCACATAGGTCGCGTCATGGCCATTTGAACACCGAGGGTGTAGAACTTGATGGCCTCAGCGTACTTGCCCTTGCGATATTCGCCATTGCCTGAGTCGCGCAGCTTGGTAACGTTGGCGGTGCGCTTGGGGTTGACAGGGACGGGAGGCGGGGGTGCGCCTGAGGGAGTCTCGAGGTTGAGAAGAGAGCGGTGGAGTGTGTTGAGAGCTTCGAGTTCGGCGGTCAGGGAGCGCGATGGGTTCTGGGAGGTGATGGCTTTGGACTGAGGGTCCATCTGAAGAGGGAGGAGGTCGAAGTGATCAAGATCCGACATTATGATGGATGCTGTTGTGTTGACTTCTTTTGAAATGTGCGTATTCTTGATCGCTAAAGTAGACTTTTTAGTTTTCGTAAAACCTTTGTCGTAAAAGAGTGACTGGTTGGGAGTGTGCAAGTTGCAGAGTGTTGTCAGTAACGATTTGACAGCACCACTAAGGTACATGGAGTTGCTGTTCAGGACACCTCACATGAAAATCAGCGGCTTATCTTATCAGCACATGACACCTCTAACAACAACCATCGCTACCCTACAGATGAGAAGAATTATTATAATTTTTACACGCGGCAAATGCAGAGCCAATGGTATGTCAGTGTAATCTCAAATACATGTTATTTTCTTGTTTTGTTTTTCTCAATCTGTGGTCATAAACTTCACGTAGTTATCCGGTTACGTTGGTTTTGACTACCTTGACGGGCTTGTGGTTGAACAGACACACAACTCACTTGCTTACGCGATGCCACGCCATGCAATACCACAGACTCAAATAACATCACATTACCGGAGCGATAATTGAAATCGAGCTTGACCGTGAAAAATTGAACCATAACAAAGGCACCGAAGAGTAAAATAGCATCCATGACTATACTATTCACAGGTATCTAAGTCTGGAGGAGCATTTCACATCATGGCACATCAACTTTAGATACCATGGCCCGCAACTCAATTAATGATAAACACAAGCAGTGACGTCAATTCACAATACAGTAGCAGTAGCAGTAGCATAAACATTCACATTCGTTCACACATAAAACCAGTTGATCAAACAAGAGCCTTTCCTTTTCTACTCCTATTGTGCAAAATGCGAGACCCTGTCCCGTCAGGGAGCGTAACAAGATCACCTCCCATCACCGTCATCTCATAAAACCCATCTACCGAGCTCTGGCGTCCTTGGATGAACACGACAGAGATACCAAATTCCAAGCCAATAGACGCCCGTCAATGGAAATACCCATCCCAATCGTTAAACCTCATTATCACAAAACCCAAGTCCGAAAAGTATCCACACATAAGTCTCGGTCATCCTCATGCATTCATCATGTTGATCTTCGGTCTCTGTGCTTTTATTCTTCTTTCTTGGGTGGCAGTGCAACGGGGCTCCGACGATCGGGGGGACTTCATTTAGAACATTCTTTTTTGGGGGAATCGACATCTACTCCTCGAGCCACCCTTGCCATCACTCAGCAAATCAAGTAAATCCCTTTGTTGAACCGCCGCGCCAATCTAATGAAACGCACGAGAAATGATAGACGTTGCCAAGTTTTACCTAGACCGGCAAGAACCTAGGTCGAGGGATATGGCTAGCTTAGTAGCCGTAAGAGGCGAGGGCCTTTGCGGTGTCCTCCTTGACAGCAGCGTTCTTCTTCGCATCAGCCAGTTGTCGGGCAGCAATCTTCTTGCGCTCGTAGTAAGCGGCACCCTTGGCCTTTCTTCGCTCCTCCAATCTGTGTCGAGTTAGTTTGTATCCCAATCACCAGGGCATCAGAGAAACATACCGGGCAACGACGTCCTGGTACTTCCAGCCAACCTCGTGGGACAGACGACCGACAGTGCAGAACTTGCGGCCGGGCTGGAGTCGGAGAACGCGGAGAGCCTGGGGAACGACAACCTTCTTCGTCTTGTCGTAGGGAGGGGGGACACCCTCGAAGACCTTGAGGCGCTCAAGAGCGGCAGCACCACGGGCAGTCTTGTGGGGGATCATGCCACGGACGGCCTTGTAGAAGATTCGGGAAGGAGCGCGGAAGTGGAAGGGACCTGTATCGAGTCAATGACTGACGTCCAGTGAAGAGGAACGGATTCGACTCACCACCGCGGGTGGGGTTGTATCGGGTAATCTTTCGGAGGTGGGCGTGGTACTTGACTGTTGTCATGATCAGCTTCTGTGTTCGAGATTGTCATGGCAACTCGTAATGGTGTTTGTTCCAGACGATGCCTGGCCACAGTTCGGAGTTGTGTGTGATCGTGGGGTAGACGTACGCTTCGCACGGAAGAACTCTCCAGAGATGTTGAGAGCCTCGCAGCGGACGATAACGATCTTCTGACCGCTAAGGAGCTGCTTGGCGACAATAGAGGCGAGTCGGCCAAGGAGATGGCCCTTGCCATCGATGACGACCTGTAACGCACACAACGGTCAGCGAAATGCAATCTTGAAGACCAATATTCCCTTGTGAAAGCAAACGACGAGCAGCGTCCACGGCAGCAATCCTAAGATTCCAGAGTATCCCCAATCCCATAGCGCAGACCTCCCAACTGCCCACAGCTCGTCTTGCCTCACGGCACAGAATGTATTGGTGTTTTTGAATTCGGTAGTACTCACAACCTGCTCGAAGCTCGACATCGTAACCGTCTTTTCTGGGGAATTAAAGAAAAGGAAAGAAGGGCAGCTCAGTCGACGGCTAAGACAAACAAATCCTCAAACCGGTCGGCGAAGATTTTTGTTTTCCTGTGCTGCTGGGGTTAGTCGTCCCTCGAATGTTGGGTGGAAGTGGTCGCGATAGTGATTGACGGGCGAAAAATCCAAGGGCCGAAGGAGGGCTCGTTGTGCCTTGTGAGTAAACCGCGCTAGCCTGATAGGGCAAGGGTGCCTTTGGGTGCAAGCGACTGCGGGAGGTGCTTAGGGCTAAGAGACCTAGAGGGCTGATTCCGAAGAATATCCGAGAATGCACCAAATTGATAACACCACCGGTCCGGTTGTGCTGGCGCACGTGATAACGGAGCTCGGATGGGATGGGTAAGGGTTGTAATCCAAGACATGAGGATCAAGCAACGGTTAGCGGAATTCACATGCACAATGACAAGCAGATTTGTGTTGTGTCGTCGAAATAATTCTCCAAATGATTAATAACTAGTAACAATCTGCTCAATGCTGTCTATGGTTGTCATCATCGTCAAGGCCGTTAACCCTTTGAATCTATTGTACAGCTTGTTCTATGAAGAGCAATGGTAATCGATATAAGTCGTTCCCAGTAACGCCAAGTGCACTCCAAACCAGACAATCTTTTCAACCTCCGATAGCAACATTTAACGCCATCGCTTAAACGCGGGCTTGAGATTCCTTTGCAGTATCCAAATCCTTCAATGCCTTCTGAACCTGTTTCACCAATTCTTTTCTTCGTGCTCTGACTTCGGGCATTCCTTCGGCCTCAACGCCGTCCAGTTTTAGCATGATGTGCATCATGATACTCTCAGATAACTTGCGGTGCTCCTCTTCACGCTTCTTGGGGTCTGAAGGCGGCGATTCGATGTAGTCGGTACACAAAGGTAGCCACTTGATTTGGAGCTCAACGGCGAGATCATCCAAGACCTTCATGGGACCACTGGTGGCTCCTGAAGATGTGGGCGGCGCTGGCGGTGATCTGGGGTGATCAAAGGTAGAAGCGCTGTCGCGGGGGCTGCTTGCCGACAAAGAATCTCCATCACTGGTTATGCCCTTCTTCTTCTTGTCACGCTTGTTCTTGCGGCGGCGGGTCTTTCTGTCTTCTCGAGGAGCATCGACAATGACCATCTCCTCCTCAGAGCCGCTGCTGACATCGTCAATCTCGGGCATGACCGCCATCAACTCGCTGTTGTTCTTGACACCATAATCCCGTACTGGCGCCATGGGGTCCTTGAGCTGCTTGCCCTTGTAAAGAAGTTTGATGCGTGAAGTTCCTCGCTCGGGAAGCTCCATCATGAGACCAACCCGGTCCTTTACGTCTATCACCCGCAGCTTTCCATCTCCGATCGCATACGCAGGAAAGTGGGCAGGATATGTGATGCCACGGTTCTTGATAAGGAGGACATCGTCCTCTGGGGCTGGCGGTGGTGCAGTCGAGTGGGATCTGGGATAGTAACGATCCTCGGTGACGCCATCAAGGTCTTGTGAGGTGATGTAGCTGAAATCGTCGTCGGTGACAGCGGGGACGCCGCTGGGCATAGAGCTATAGGGCGAAATTTGTTCGCGGCCGATGGACCAGCCGTATCTCGACATTGTTAAGGGAACGGCGAGCAGGACGGCGAGGCTGCTGTAAACGACAGTTGGAGGGACACCGAGAGTGTCTTGTATGTATCCGCTCGAATCTTGAAAGGCAGACGAGAGGTTAGCCAGCGCCCCGTTGAGGTAGGACGTGACGTTTTGTAAGGCACCGGGAGATGCCACGATTTCTTGGGCGGAATCCACCTTGTTCGATGGTTTCTAAGGTGGTCCCAAACAGGACACCCTAGAGGCAAATGGGAATACGGGTGCAGCAATTGACCAAGCCAAGGTAAGGTCCTGACAGGAAGAGAGGTCAAGACAGGGCGGTCGGCGACAAAGCTGAGCGACTGGTGGTTCTCTTGTGATCGACCCGTGGGCTGATGTGGAGCGACGAGCAGGTGGGCTGCGCTGCAAATGCGTGCAACGATGACCAGAAGCTTGCAAAGAGTGGCGGTTTGGCGGCAGAAGACGACGATCACGACCCTTAGGCCAGGGTCTTCCTAGCGACTAAGAAGGTATCTAACCTGTCTTGTCCTGTACGACGCGGCGAGCTGGCAGTGGGGGAAGTCAAACCAAGACTGTAGTGATACAGGGCGAGGCAGGGCAAACGGGTTTAGGGGCGACACTGTGAGGGGCTCGGCGTTGGCCAAGTTATCGAGTGCAGTATCGGTACGTCTTTGTCCTGTCGCCAGTATCGGGTGTGTTGATGATGACGGGGCGAATGCAATGTAAACCGGGCAGCTTAGGGGACAGGAAAACTGCAAGACGTGGGCGCGACGATTGGTGGAGATGTGGGCGGGAGGGGGACAGTACAGGAGGTAGCCCCAGCAGAAACAAATCGAAATGCAAGAAATATGCGCTGTAGATTCTGTCTCTTTTTAGGAATAGCGAGAGTTTGTGTGTCGCGTTGCGCTGCGTCGCAAGTGATGATGGTGAAAAGTCTAGATTAAAGCCTTGGAAAAGGCCAGATTTGGACTATGGAAATTTGATAACAAAGTTATGGACCTGGGCTTGTTGATCTCAGCCAAGAGCCGCACGGGGATTCCGACAACGCCTCTTTCCAGGTTCATGGCCTGACAATTGGCAATAGAAACCTGGGGGAATGTGTCAGACTGTTCTAGCGGGAAAATGTAATCAGGGGGTCCAGAAGCCGCTAGATTTTATGATGAGGATTTGTGTCTTCATGATTAGGTTTAATATAGATGATCAACTAGTAGGACAATAAGTGACGAACTCAGTATCTCTTTTTCTTGGGTTTGAGAGGCGTAGTGCCCGTATTCCCATCTACACTGGGCTGATATCCGTATGCACAAGGTAGAAATACAGCAGTATCATGAAGTTTGTCAGTATTTTTCCATGGTGGGTATATCAGGACCGCCCTCATGACTTGTCTTAGATCATTATTATCCAGCCCCGAAACAAAGGCTAACCCAATCGAAAACGGGAACCAGAATTAGCAAACTCCGTGATTGAGTCCTAAGCTAAGTCCCTCAAGTGACAGTTTTTGAAGCTTTTGTTAGCTAACCCCTCTTGAAGTGGAGGTTGAGTTATCATGAGGCTAGAGCTAGTAAGCCCGATGGGCCACCGTTGGACCCTCATCGCCCGGATAAATTAATTGATCACTGAACTTCTGATTAGGTTCTTTCTGTCTCGGACATATGGAACTTCGAGTTTGATCTTCTTTTTTGGTTGGTAATTTTACAAGGCTGCAGCTTGAGCAATCGTCTTGTTCGTGAATCTCCGAGTCAAGTTGCTTGACCACATAACCCGAACCACCGAGGAAGTAGAATCCTTGGCGGCGCAGTATCGGAGACCATCATGAAAAATATTCTGACGATATAATTGACGTTGCAAAGAGTCTTAGTCGCTTTGACAATCTAGGCAGTCTCATGCCTGTTGCAAATGCTTATGGGTCAACTGCTAAGTATATAGTAATCCTTCGGCTGATAAATACAGGGATTCGCCGGCACTTGCTTGCATACAAATCAGCATAAGCACTTGCTTGAACTTGTGAAATTTCCCGTCCAAAACACCAATGAGCATTGTCATGTATCGTCCCAACTTTGTAATTGATGGCGAAGCAAGACAGATTAATTAAATAGAGTCTCTTGATAACACAACTGCCGTCATTGATATGGATGGATTCCAAAAAGCTTGATTACCTAATCTTCGGGAAGCCAATTAGCAACTAATTGCATCATCGCATTTTTCAGCTCGCCGAGGTTGATTCCACCACCTTGCAGCCCATGACAAAGCACTCTCTTTACTACTAAGTTTGCATAAGGTACTCATCGCGCAATCATTGCCTCCCTTGATACCCTTAATAAATACCTCTCCCCACTTCCCCGTCTTCTCTATGAGTTTCTTCCGATCATTCTTCACTCGCGCTTCCAGCCCCGGCACCATGTCTCAAGCAGCTACACAAGTTCAACAACTCATTGACAACAACTCTGTTGGTACGTAATGTTTTCCACTCCTGAAACTATGTATTTGTGACGTACATGATCGCTAACGGGACTCTGCAGTTGTCTTTTCCAAGTCCTACTGTCCCTATTGCAGACAGACAAAGAAGACTTTGGATGACCTGAACACCGACTACGAGCTTCTCGAGCTCGACGAAGTCTGTAAGTATTTCAATTACATCATATCGCATCGACTGGGTCTCTAACAATTTGTAGCCGAGGGTTCTGCTCTCCAAGACGCCCTGGAGCAAATCTCGGGCCAGCGTACCGTCCCCAACGTCTACATCAAGCAGAAGCACATTGGCGGCAACTCGGACGTTCAGAGCCTAAAGTCTGCCGGCAAACTTGCCAACCTCATCAAGGAGGCTGGTGCTATTAAGGTGTAAGAACCACTAAAACGCAAAGTTCTGTTGGGCATGGTGGGCTAAGGCGATCTGATGCTCTCAGTTCCAAGCTCTAGATATGTCTTTTTGTAGACCGCATGCGGCATAGATAGATTAGTTACACGCGAGTATTAGACGGTACTACGTCTTTGGGTGCATTTTGCGCCCATGTGAGTTGAATTCATGACCTTTCGACAATCACTCGCTGAGTTGTGTCTTGTGCCTAGTGATACATGCCCAGTTTCCCGTAATGTACATCTCTTTTTTATCGTAAATTCGACCCTCTCACAGAACCTGCGTGGCGACAGTGCCAACGGGTCGCTCGACGAACTCCATGACGCCATTGATGATGTTCTTCCTGGCTTCCTCTGACGCAACCTTCTTGCCAGCGAGGTAGTTGAGCCACAGCATTCTCGACAACCGCTCGTCATCAACAGATCCCAGGACGTTGTTGTGGGGCTCTTTGAATGTGCCATCATTGTAAGTGATGGTAAGTTGTCCGGCAGCGTCCCGGACGAGTAGCAGTTCCTTCTTCTTGAGTACCAAACCTCGCTGGAAGAGAACCTTGAAGCGCTTCATGGCGTCTCCAAAAGCTTCATCGTTGTACGCGGGGTCACGTGCCGTGCGAGCTTGGATGGCCCTCACGAGACCGTCGCGCATGTGAGGGAAGTCGGTGTCTCGAACAGGGGTGATACGGAAAGCTGAGCGGCATCCAGCGTCCTTCAAGATCGCATTCCATGTCTCCTCACCCTCGGTAGCATCCTCTAGTGCCTTGCGCAGAGAGTCCTTCTCAGAAGGAATGAGTGTTGTCGCTAGAGAGTTGATCTTCTTGACCAGGTAGTGCTGGAGCTTCTCGACATCCTGAGTAGCGACGTAAAAGCCCACAACATACACCTCGATACCAATAAAGGTCACTGTTCTGGTTCCCAACCCAACCAGTGTAAACTCTGTGCCTTGCTTATCCGTGACGGCGGCAGCAATTGGACCAGCTGCATCACGAGCTGCACCGACATTGTCGATGTCTATCGTCCGAGGAAACAGGGTGACGGTTTTATTGCCTGTAGGAACAACCTCCTGTCCATCCTCGTCGTGAATTACCACTTTTCGTTTCTCGCCCGCCTCGGTCATGAACGTCTCCGTCGGCACTGGCGTATCGCACTTGATTGCACTCTTTTCCTTCTCACCCTGCGCCTCAATGGCCTGCTTGAGCTTCCATGCCGTATAAACGAAAGAAACGATACCGGCGACGGCACCGGCTGTCAGGAAAGCAGTGCGGTTCTGCTCGTAATCTCGTCGCTTCGAATTGAGCTGGTTTACATCGAGATCATCCGTGAGACGAGACGATCGCTGGGAGAATAGAGTCCGACGGGCTGTTCGGGCAACGGCGCATCTCGTATGGGCTGATGCGCGAAGCGCAGGTCGGAGGGTCGAAGGACGGAGCATCGCGGCGCTCACAACCAGGGGGAAAAAACTGATCAAACAAAACAAACAAAGCCAACTATTGGTTTCTCAAGTAGACGTAAGAAACCTAAGACTCAGATGATGATGATCCAAGTTGTTAGTCAATCAAAGTGCCTATGATCCGAAGTGTTGCGGAATTGAACGGGTAAACCTAATCCGAGGAGATGCCCCACAAATGGGTTTCAAGCTTACTACGTCAGCGATGCCATCGCGAGCGTCCTACCCTGTACCCATAATCCGATAGCTTGGGATTGCTGTGTTGAAGTGGAAGACGTCATGAGGGAGAGAATTGTTATGGTCACTTGTTCACCCTCCAAGGGCTGGTGGTATCTATCAGGGTGAGGGAGTCTCAAACAGAGGGTTACTACGTAGGTAGTTCACGATACAGGCACATGGAAGCATAACGTGACAGCTTCATACATTGTCAAGCCAGAAGCTTCAGCATGACCCTGTTTCGTGTACATGGGTAGCATGAATAGCTGGACGAATTATTTGAAATCCATATATGAGAAACGACCATTCCCAAAAGAATAAGCTGATTATAATGCACACCGAAGATATTGTGTTGATTAATTCCTAATTCTCGAGCCGCCGTCTATTAATAATGGCTCAAGCCACTTGCATGCATGTATTGTATCCTGATTGATTCGTCCTTTCAACATACCTACCCTCAAATCAAATCATTATCCTGACCTCCTTTATATCCATGCCCGACATTTTCCCCGCAGCAACGACCTCAGTCGGGATCGAAGCGTGAACTAAGCACGCGGTTCACTGAAACTGCGACATTCCTCGTGCTGAACCCATCCTCACCGAGTCATCAAACAAATCTACATCACCATCAACAACAAGAAACAAGACCCGCAAACCCCAAACCCCTGACCTAACCAGACCTGACAAAAAGACTCCCGTGTCAACCCCACCACGGCCATCCCGCCCGACTACGACGTAAGTAGGCGATCTAGGCTGGGGATCATCTGCTGGGCTCTTCGGCCTCAGCGCTTGTTAAGGGCTTGTAGCGCAGCACAGCGCCAATCTACAGGGGACGCGACTGAAACCAGCAAAATAAACACAGACGCCTTCATCGTACCGCAGTCTAGTGCAGCGGATACTTCGATTCTATATCATTTGGCTGTGTCATAACGTGTAGATTCCCGGATTTTCTAGGTACCTTACCCACGCCCAACCTGGCACGTCCCAGCACCAAAAAACCTCCGCCCCGTTTTGGATCAGGCTCTCACCTTGCCAAATCAAACCAAACCAACTCCCACTACAGCCGCCCGATTCCACGACCATCATCAGCTTCATCACCGCCCTCAAACCCATAGGTTCGCATAGAGGACGACATTTCCCATATCGCATCGCTCCTACGTATATTCTGCATATCCATCTCAATAACTGCGCCAAAAGAAGGAGCCCTGTTGGCCTACTACGGCCTCCACAAGCGTCAACAGCCGCCCGTTGTCGCTGCTTAAGAATCACCCTTGTGATTCCTGATCTCCCGCCTTAACCCTGCCCAATTTTCGACGAGACAACGACGGCCTATATAACTCCCTCCACCGTGTTTGCGTTCCCTTCAGCCGCCGACAATATGGCCGCTGCTGCCACTGCCGCTGCTCGGCCGAGCCCTGCACCCACCGACGAGCAGGAAGACTCTCGATCCTCATCTTCATCAACCTCCCCCGCGCCCGCCGATAACGAAGAGTCCGATTTCTTCCTTGGAGCCAACGATTCCCAGTCTAGCATCGGTGTCCCAAACTTCCAAGATATGCAGGTCGAGGACGCATGCCAACCGCCCGTCAACCGTTTGCCAAACGAGATCCTCATCAGCGTGTTTTCCAAGCTGAGCGCCACCTCTGATCTCTTCCACTCCATGCTCGTTTGTAAGCGCTGGGCCAGGAACGCAGTTGATCAACTCTGGCATCGACCTGCGTGCACAAATTGGACCAACCATGGCAGCATATGTCAAACCCTACAATTCGATCATCCATTCTTCAGATACCGCGATTTTATTAAGCGGCTCAATCTCGCTGCCCTTGCGGATAAGGTCAGTGATGGCAGCGTGATGCCTCTTTCAGTCTGCACTCGTGTCGAACGCTTGACCCTCACAAACTGCCGCAACCTCACCGATTCTGGCTTGATCGCCCTCGTGGAGAACAGCAACTCACTTTTGGCACTCGACATTTCCAATGACAAGAATATTACGGAGCAATCTATCAATGCGATCGCCCAGCACTGTAGCCGATTGCAAGGCCTCAACATTTCGGGCTGCGAGAATATTTCCAACGAGAGTATGATCTCTCTGGCAAACAGTTGTCGATATATCAAGAGGGTATGTTTTGCGATGGTACCAGGTTTGTACGTTGACTAACTCGCTCATAGCTCAAACTCAACGAATGTAGCCAGCTACAAGACGACGCTATTCACGCCTTCGCTGAGAACTGCCCTAACATTCTAGAGATTGATCTTCACCAGTGCAGTCGCATTGGTAATGGTCCAGTGACGTCTCTCATGGTCAAAGGCAACTGCCTCCGGGAGCTGCGATTGGCAAGCTGTGATCTTATCGATGACGAGGCTTTTCTATCACTCCCCCCCGGACGAACCTTTGAACACCTCCGCATCCTCGACCTGACTTCCTGCGTTCGCTTGACAGACGCCGCTGTGCAGAAGATTATTGATGTGGCACCTCGCCTTCGCAATCTTGTCCTTGCAAAGTGCCGAAACATTACCGATGCGGCCGTCCATGCTATTTCTAAGCTTGGTAAGAACCTGCATTACGTGCATTTAGGTCATTGTGGGAATATCACCGACGAGGGTGTCAAGAGGTTGGTTCAAAACTGCAACCGCATTCGATACATTGATCTTGGTTGCTGCACCAACTTGACAGACGAGAGTGTCAAGCGTCTTGCTTTGTTGCCCAAGTTGAAGCGCATCGGTCTTGTGAAATGCAGCTCTATTACAGATGACTCAGTCTTTGCGCTCGCCGAGGCTGCGTATCGTCCGAGGGTGCGACGAGATGCTAGTGGTGTCCTCGTTGGCAGCGAATATTACGCCTCAAGTCTTGAGCGTGTTCACCTGAGCTACTGCGTCAACCTTACGCTCAAGGTTTGTCAATTCCAGCTCGATCAGTCTCGGTATTTACTGACAGTTCGCAGAGTATCATGAAACTACTTAACTCATGCCCAAGACTTACCCACCTAAGTTTGACCGGAGTAGCTGCTTTCCAGCGTGACGACTTTCAACCGTATTGTCGACAAGCGCCTCCAGGTATGTTGACCCAAATACTGGGTCGTACTGTTGCTAACTCGACGACAGAATTTACTCAACACCAGAGAGATGTGTTTTGCGTCTTTTCCGGCACTATGGTGTCAAAGTTCCGAGACTTCCTAAACACTTCACCACAGTTCGAGGACCTGTGGGAGAATGGTTGGAGCCCCCGCCCAGGACGTCCCGATGCTTCGCGGGGACCTCGGACTTCCGTGGCCCACCAGCCGCCGCCCCCTCCCGGCGAGGGAGCTGATGACGAGATGCTTGACGAGGACAACGATTTCGAGGGACTAGACGGTAGCGAGATGGTCGTGGATGCACAAGTACAGAATCCAGTCAACGGTAATGGAATGATGAACCACGCATTTCAACAAGCAATTCCAGTACCGCCTCCACCTCCCAGTCACTTAATAGGTCAGCTCCCTACACTCTTTTCGCCATTCGCCCGCTTCTTGCCTTCGTCGCCATTTGTGCGGCCGGATTCAGGACTGCTTGGGCCAATGTTATATCAAAGCAGCATTAACAACCGATTAGACGGCGGAGTACCACCCCAACACACAGTTAGTCAAGCGAGCGCAGCACCTCTTGGTCATGGAAATCCAGTGAACGGCGAACCCTCGACTGGTGCAAGCACAGCAACAATTCACCGACCGCAAGAAAACGGCGATCGACCTGATGAGATGAACTGAACGACGGATACTTTGCTTTAACTCTATTAGACGGCACCATCAGAATGATTTTTGTGGTTCTGTTCCTTGTTCACGGTATGTGTCTTGTGAAAATATTAATTGGACACTACTAACACACTACAGAAGAATTAGAATACGATGGCTAACGCTTACGTACGAAATGGCTAGACAGGAGCGTATCAAGGAGTTTTGTGCTATGGCAAGCCGCGATTTGCGGCGACGACTTTTGACGGCAAAGACCAAGTATACCACAGGGCAAAGACGGAAGCGGGAGGCATGACAACGATCACTCATGAGCTTTAGTTTTTTCCAAGAACACCTTTGATAGGAGTAGATACCCCCTTCATGGACGGATTGCAGGGGCATAATATCACGAGACTGGCATGATTAATGGACACCAGGGCTTTGGTGCAAGTTTGCTTGCGATTATATGGCATGATTGTGAAGAGTTATGTGTAGAAATTGATACATTCGACGCATTTTGAGTTATTTGAGTGATGTTGAAGGGTTGCTGTGACCGGACAACGTTGCGATACAACTCCAGCGATGCATTACAAAAGGTATTTGAACTCTAGGCTTTATGGAACGAGTGAGGCTCGATAGATACAACATCCATCTTCTACTCTTACAGTATGATCACCACCGACTACACCTCCGACTCCTCATCTTGACCGCTCTACACCTTCTCATGGCTTGTTCGCGTACTGACATCCGAAATGGGGTGTGTACTATCAGCCATGTGTCGGGTCATCTCAACATAGTCGTACGCAAACTCGCCAAGCTGTCCGTCATCCGTACCCAGCTCCTCCTCTTCGGGGGAAACGCGGAGAGACAGACCAGGGATGAGGTTCATCAGGAAGAGCAGGAGGCAGGTCAGCACAAAAGACCAGGCGAAGACAGCGAGGGTTCCGGCAATCTGGTAGCCCAGTTGCACAAAGTGGCCATCAACCCAGCCGATGGGGTCGTACTCGCCACCATCAAGAGCAGCGATGGATTTACTATGGTGAGTTAGCGGGTTTGTTGCGTAGGGAGAAAAAGGGGGAGGGGGACGTACGTTCCAAAGATACCAGTGAGGATGTTACCGACCATACCGCCAATACCATGGATGGCAAAGATATCGAGACTGTCATCGACCTTGATGAGGAACTTGAGCTTTGTAGCTAAGTTGCAAAGGACACCGCCGCAGATTCCGAGAATAACAGCAGCCCAAGGTTTAACAAAGCCAGCAGCGGGTGTGATAACGACAAGGCCAGAGATGGCGCCGGAGCAGAAACCGATGGTGCTCCACTTCTTCTCGAGACGGTAGTCGAGAAGAATCCAGGAGATGGCACCGCAGGAGGCAGCCAGGTTGGTCACGTAGCAGGCCATGACGGCGCGGATGTTCATAGCGAGGGCAGAACCACCGTTGAAGCCGAACCAACCGACCCAGAGGAAAACAGTGCCGAGGACGACCATGGTGACGTTGTGAGGACGGTAAGGCAGACCGTTGTTGCTAGAGTAGCCGGTACGCTTGCCGAGCATGAGAGAGTAGGCCAAGGCGCAGGTTCCAGAGGAGACGTGGACAGGACCGCCACCAGCAAAGTCATAGCTGGGAAGGTTGAAGAGCCAGCCATTGGCATTCCAGGTCCAGTAGGCGATGGGATCGTAGACGACGGTGGACCAGAGGAACATAAAGACAATGGCAGGGAGGATACGGCCTCTATCAGCAACAGCACCGATAGCGAGGGCAGGGCTGTTGATGTTAGTATAGTAACATGGTCGAGGTTGATTAGAGACTCACGTAATGGCGGCAAACATGCCCTGGTAGAGACAGAACAGAATATCAGGCAGATAGGCAGAGCCGTTAGGCTGACCAAGGGTCTTCATAAGACCGAACTGTGTGAGATCGCCCAAGAAGGCATTTCCAGTTCGAGAGAAAGTCAGGGAGTAACCCCAGAAGAACCACTGGAAACTGATAACGGCGACGGATATCATGGACAGAAGAATGAGCGTCAATGCCGACTTGCGACGAGCAAGACCGCTGTAGAAGAAGCCCACACCGGGAATCATGAGAAGAACGAGCACAGCGCAAGTGACTAGAAAAGTCAAGTGGCCCGTCTGTTCATTGTGTTAGGCGGAAACTTGCTGCGAATGCTAGTGACTCACCTCGTAGAAGACGTTGAGATCCGCGACGCCGGACGAGTAGCCATCGTTGGCGGCATCATCGGTGCCATTATAGGGAGTCGACATTGTGACAACAATATGCGCTGGCGAGACGCAAGCTCTTGATCGAAAGCTTCGTGTAAGTTGAACCTATTCAGCTCAACTCTCGCAGCTTGATGTCGAGCTGGAAAGAATGGAGTGACGAAGGATGGGGTGACATTGCAATGTCTGGGGCCAGAAGGCTAAATAGCTATCCAACTGATGTGCACCTCCTCAAGAGCCAAGACAGACAGAGTACTTTGGTTGGACTGGTGACTGGGGGAGGGTATGGCATACCGTGTGGGGGATACTTGATAAGACGCCCGTAGCTTAGCAACAATAGGAAGGATACTCCGCAGGGCTGAGCCAAGAGAGCCACCTACAGCACTTGAACAATATGATATCCAAGATAGCAGACCGTTTGGGTTGGAGGTATCTCAAGTGCCAAGTATAGCTGGTTGTTAGTCCCTCCACCTGTCAGAGGATATCACGATAAGCTTGGATAGACGATTCCTGTCAAAAGTAACAATCTGTGAATAACTGACAAACTCATTTTGTCCCAGAAATGAAACGTCTTAGTCGAGCTAACGGTCCCCTGTTCCTGACTCTGGCAACATCCATCCCATCTCTGCTTATCACTCCGGCATTCCGATTCGGCTGTGGTAGGAGGGACGCCACACCCCAAGTTTAAATAGCCTGTGCTGATAAGCTCAAATATTCTTATAGGACCTGCGGACGATATCCTTTGCTTGGCAGTTGGCCCGCGATGAATATCCTTTCTTGGCTTCTGGTAGGCATTCGGCTCCTTTGGTGCTTGAGGCGCATCTTCGGAGGTGTGAAGGAGAATGGATGGACTTAAATTACAGCCCTGGCCTGTCGGTATCATATAGTAGTGTGACTGATATGAGGAGGACCATGAATGTCAGATTGCTGTCGCAGTTCTGGATCGTGGCTGTGATGCTCTGATTCGTCTTCAGTCAATACAAGCTCATCGTTCCACGTCGTCGACTGTCAGATATTGGATGGACTGTACGGCCAAAATTAGATGAAATCCTCCAAAGTAACACGAAAAGTCTCGACACCCTCTTGCGCGACATGCAGCTGACTTTTGCGCTTCCCCAGACGCACCGCATACCCGACACAAAGGTTGTCCAAGCTTCTTATCTAAGTTATCTTCCGTGTTGCCGGATTCTAGCGAAAGACGTTGATGAAAGTTGAATTGGGCATGTCTGATTGGAGAGTCCTTATCTCTTGGCAAGTTGGTGTAGCGCTTAGCGTGGAGACCCTGGACAAGGGAGTATGATCCATGTCCTGGTCTATCCTGGTCTGCCCTGTAGCTCGGCCGATACTCTATCCAGATATCTCCTGCGAAGTGTTGGTATTTTGGTATGAATCTCTGTCGTGTCGAAAGGTCGAGATTGCTTATTCTAAAAACCATTGAAAGGAGCCTGACCTTGTCTCTTGGGCTAAAGGATGACCAGTGTCAGATTAAACGGCCGCGGGTTTGATGTGATTTGGAATCCCGTGCCTGGTAGCAGTACGTAAATAGCACGGCCCTATCAGAAGCAATCTGTAAAAGATCGACTGGCATGGTTGACCTTATTTCCCCGGATTCAAAACCGTCAAAGATGCTTTGCGCCCGCAAAAGACTCTGGATCGAAGCTTTGCGCGCGTCAGTATGCAACTTACCCGCTCTTTGGGAGGCTCAGGATGGGTAAGAAATGATCGGGCGTTATGTATATAAGCTTGCCCTGCGTCCCAGAGCGTGTCTGACAGTTCTCGAAGCTTGAGCTTACTTCAACGTTCCTTGAGAGTTCTAACGATTGCTGCTTGATGCTTACCCCGGAGCCGACTTTCGTATATCAGCAGACTGGTATCCACAGACTCAGTTAACAGTTTTGACGACTGTGCCTTTTCGATCCAATATCTGGTTACTGTCTCGACTCTTTCCAAATCCCAAGATCATACAGACACTCTTGCATGCCTTATCGGACGCCAAGGACACCATGTTGCGCTAGCCATTCGCCAGAGACTTCAGCTCAGCTCAGCTCAGCTCAGCTCCAAACTACGATATCCAACACCATCACGAGCGCAATAAACTGAGTCCATGAGAGGTGAAATCCTCCTGAGGATTGAGCCAGAACCATCCACACTTGACATAGATAAGGAACCACGGGAGTGCCAGGAGTGGGAGTGTTGGCTGCAAGCTAGTTGACCCGTGGCGTGCTTAGCGTTAGATAAGGGTTCAACACATACCAACAGGTAGGAGAGATAGTGAACATGCATCATGTGAAATTTGGGAAGAATTACAACTCATAATGACTCCGGCGTCAGCTGGTAGGATATAGTCAAGATCCGGGTATAAGGTATGAGTGTAGTCACAGAAATGGATGTTGAATAATGGAATTGTCGCTCAACTGGGTATCTCTTTGAGACAGATCATAATCCAGCAACGGTCGACTTCGTGTCTTGTTTTTAGGGAGCCATGCGGGAGAGCCCCGAAAAAATAAATAAACAGGGAATTTCAAGGGCGCTTGACATGAATATATAACCAGTCTTAGACTAGAATCACCGTAAGACTGGTCAAGCTTTATGGGGAGTGTCGCGGTCATTTTGCCATCCATCTGCCAAGGCTCCAAATTCGGATCATGGAATGACCAGGTTGTCGCACCTAGACAATTTGACTGGAGCTTCGGCGCAAGCCTTGTCCTTGCGACGTCTTGAGATACTACCTGACTGCTGTCGGTAAATCTGCCCGTGTTTTCGAAACAATAAGACGCGGGTGCCGCAAGAGTAGTCGTTTAATGTTGCACTGGATCGCTGTCGAGAGTGAACGGCCGTATCATGACTTGAGCTCGGCTTTCCATTCGTTTTCCAACTCGATTAAACTCTCGGCAACTTTCCAGGGTGCCTCCTCTTCCAAAACTCTCCTCTGGTCGTTCGATATCCGGTCAAGGACGTAGCGGCTAACAGTCTGGGCATCTCTCTCCTTGGGTCTTCCGATTCCAACAGCAATTCGTACAAAGGGCGAGTCAGGGTATTTCCCTTGTGAAAGAGAACCCTTGACACTCTTTATACCGTTATGCCCTCTATGGCTTCGATCCCAGGCCGTAAGTCGTACTATTCCCAAGTCCTTTTCGAGTTCATCGTGTACAATAACGAGACTGAGCGACGATGGGTCATGTTGTTTGGCCATTTCCTGCCAGGCGCGGGCCACAAATCCCCCAGAAACGTTCATGAGAGTAGGCGATTGAACCAAGGTGTATTTTGGTCCCTGAGATACAAGACATGTTTGCTTTCCGAGCGTCATCTCTCGAAACGAAGGATGGCGCAAGACTTTAGCGAGGCCATTGAGAGCAAAATGACCCGCAGAGTGAAGACTTTCATATCTGGGCAAAGGGTTTCCCAGACTGACGACAAGGAAACGAGGACTGAACATTCTGACGCGTGATATCGATAACAAGACGTGGATTAAACTCTTTTGCTTAGGTACAAGCAAAATCTCCACGCGCTATCACGTGCCCTTTAAAGTCATGATTTACACAGCCCCATCGCTGACGTCGATCAGCCGATTGGGCTGCCAGGCCGCTAGACTAAGGTTGTGTGGCTGAGCTCCAGTTTTGTCGTCACTCTTTATCCCAACTTCCATGTTTGTTTGCCAACTCCTGTGATACACCAACACTACAACGATATACCCTCGAGCGCATTTGCGACTTTCCGTCGAATTCTCCTACATAATCGAAGCGAGCCAAGTTTTCCTACAAATACAAATCTTTCAAAATGTCGTGGGCGGGTGAGCAAGTCGTCACCCCGCAATCCGGAGGGGTCTAACATGAGGCAGGGTTTAAGAAGAATGTCGGTCGTGCGACGACACAGGTGATGATGAAGACGGGTATGTAATTCGGGGTGTTTATCTGGAGGCGGTGCTGACCGGGTTATAGGACACGTGGAAAAGACAAACGATCGCGATTACGAAGTCGAGGAGAGGTCAGCAACACCTTAGCCATTGGGAGACGGTACCTAACGGAAACAGACGATTCAAGACTATGGAGGCGGCTGCGTTGCGACTACAAAAGGAATCAAAGGGATATCTTGATTCACTCAGAGGTGGGTTTATCTCACGCGAAACATGACAATGGATGCTAAGACTCTTCAGCAATGACTGCGTCACAAATGCGAATTGCCGAAACGATAGATGCGTTCTACGGCGACTCGGGAGCAAAAGACGGCGTCAGCAGAAGTTACAAGCAGGCAGTCGAAGATCTGGACGCAGAAACCATCAAAGCCCTTGATGGCCCCTACCGAACAACTGTCCTGGACCCAATCACACGGTTCTGCGCCTACTTCCCCGACGTTAACGAGGCGATTAAGAAGCGCGCTCACAAACTGCTCGACTACGACGCCCTCCGCGCAAAGGTGAAGCGCCTTGCCGAGAAACCCGACAAGGATGCCACGAAGCTACCCCGTACCGAAAAGGAGATGGAAATGGCAAAGGCTGCTTACGAGCAGCTGAACGAACAGCTCAGCACCGAGCTACCCCAGCTTATTGACCTTCGAGTGCCGTATCTCGATCCTACCTTCGAAGCTCTCGTCAAGATCCAGCTGCGTTTCTGTGCCGAGGCGTATTCTCGCATGGCGCAGGTGCAACAGTACCTGGATGCTGACACAAGAGATCAGTATGCCGAGGGACAGCTCGATGCCAGAGTGGAGCAGGTTTTGCAGGAGATTCGCGAGTTAAGTATCAGCGGCACAGTATAGGCTTAAGGGTGGATTTCACGTCTTGCGAGGACTGGGGAATGGCGTACGGATAAGGTGTTTTGTTGCTTGTAGACACTTGCTAGTTTCGTCAAGAATCACGGACAAATAGAATTGAGTCCCATTCTGGGCTCCCATCAAAGTTTATTTGTATAGAAATACGCTTGCTGTAATTTTGACTATGGGTGCCCTAAAGCCTCTCGTGTAGAAGACTACTTGATGTCATTGAACTATTCAGGCCTATCCTCCAAGGCTTCGTTCGTATTTGAGCATACCAACCGACCCATGCTGATAATCACTTGCTCCTGGTTTTACAGAGATCCCTATGCAGCAAATCCAATGCTCATGCTCTCATGTTCGGATCATCTTCCGACTTTGACCCCCTGGACTTCTATTCTTGAGACACAGGCTTCTCATGTTCAGTCCCTTCAGACTCTTCAGGCTTGGCCCCTTCGGTTTCTCCACGCGCAGTGCTTTCGGATTCAGGTTCAGACTCAGGACACATAACGGACAACACCTAGTGTCCGACATTAAGGCCATTATTCGCCGACCCAAACAGATCGCTCAGACTCAATCTCCTGCCCATCGCCTGCATAGCCGGACCAGCCTCTGGCCCTTGTGTCTCAACAGGGCCAGCAGACCGTGCAATCTTCCAGGCCTCTTGGATAATGGCGGCATTCACTTCTCTCGTCTCATCCTTATCGTTGTGAATCCACACTCCCAACACCTTATCACCCTCCTCCCAGTCACCCTCGACTTTCATAATGACGAGCTCGCCAGATACTTCAGCATGCGACACTCTCGACAGATCAACAATCACATTGTCCAATCCTCTTCTGTTCAAGATAAACACGCAAGCCCGCGGTCGCTGGCCAGGATCTTCGGGCAGTGGGCCCTGCGCGCAGACAAACATTGTGCCCTCAACGCCAGACTTTTCCCAACTCTCGGATGCGCTGTTGAAAGTGTAGATGACGGCGTTGGCAGCTATACTGAGGATGGTGTGGATGGTGGGGAGGTAGCGCTGGAGCACCGAGAGGTTGAGTTCGGTATTTGTGCGAGGGGGCGGTGGCGCGTAGTCGGCATGTATGGCGGCGGCATCAGATTCGTAGTCCGAGATGGCGGGTATCCTATTTGAGGGCTGGCGGCTGTGTCGCGCCTTTCGTGGTGTTTGCCGGCTCATGACGATTGTTGTGGTGTTTATGTTGGGCACAATTTAATGCACAAGGGTTGTGATGGGTGGTTAGAGAATTTCTCGTCGCGGGCAATGCTATAGAGCTATGTCATATGCACTTATAGCTTCAATGAAAATGGTGGAATGTTGTGTGATCGACAGTTGGTTGTGGTATGGAAGTTGAAGTTTACCGTTGTCAAAGGCACGGTTGCGCATGCTTGGGCTTCGACAGCTTATCGATAAGGCGCAAGATGACGCCGCCGCGGGGCGCTGAGCTGGACCCTTCCTACATCACCAACCAAGACTACGGTACAATCCGACGTCATACGCGGGAGTTGAGGTTTATATCCCTTCGTACCCCTTTTTGTTGATTACAACATTCTTTTGGCGCTGTGGCATCGCAGCTCCCTCCTGCCTCTCGTCTGCGGTCGTGCCAGGGTTGATCGAAGTCATGATCTAGAGAACTACAAATCGACCTTCCCGCGATAATTCGAGACGCCGTCGTATAAATAACTCCTCTCTCTCCTCTGCCACTACAATAATAGCATCCATGGCCGAGGAAAACGATCGATCCCCCGGTTCTGAACTGGAGGATCCCACCTCGACGACGCCCCAGTCTCTCGCTAAAGCTGTTCATGCCCGGCGATCGGAATTCGTGCGCCCGCATAGCCTAAAGGTCAAGATTGGGACGTGGAACGTGGCAGCATGCCCAGGCACTGATAAGGACCTTGCGACCTGGTTCACTTGCGGCGAGGGGCTGGATCAACAGTTGACGTCCCTCAATCTCTCCAAAAATAGCGCCGTGGAAAAAGATACCAACAAGAAAAATGGTACCTCGGAGCCATTGCACTTAACCGCCGGAGATGACATTGGTCTCTACGTGCTAGGGCTGCAAGAAATAGTAGACCTCAATACGACCAAAGATTATATGAATAGGGCAGTATATACGGATACGAGCGCCATTGATAAATGGAAGGCTGCGTTGGAAGCGGCGCTACCCAAAGGATACGAACTCGTTACAGCGGAGCAAATGACCGGCTTGTTGCTCTTGGTATATGCTTCTCCGGAAATTGCGCCTACTATCAGCAACGTCAGTACGAAGCAAGTCGGAACGGGTTTACTGGGATATTTTGGGAATAAGGGCGCCGTAACAACACGATTGCTGCTGGGCGAAACGACTCGCATGGTCTTTATAAATAGCCATTTGGCTAGTGGTGCTGGCTCTTCATATCTGGACCGTCGGTGTTGGGATGTTAATCAGGTTCTCTCACGAACTCAATTCGACCCAGTCATTCACTCAGGCGTTGAAGAAGAAGAGGGAGAAAAGATTGGCGATGAAGATCTTGCGTTCTGGTTTGGAGATTTGAACTTTCGGCTAGACGGATTGCCTGGAGATGATATTAGACACCTGCTCACGTTGCATGCTCGGGGTGAATACGGCGCAAGCGAGGACTCGAAGCCGGTTTTCGACGAGCGAGGTGTGATTGTGATGAAAGGTTCAGATAGCGACGATGAATCTTCCACAAGAGCGTCACTACATTCGCGGGAAGAGAGTTTTGATACCGCAAGCGACCTGCCAGACCCCGACGACTTTCCCGAAGACCCCAGCCAAGATCCCACATCGTTACAAGCAACGATCGACTCTCTGCTGCCCCATGATCAATTGCGCAGGGTAATCAAGCAGCGGAAAGCGTTCCACGATGGCTGGCAAGAAGGCGCAATTACCTTTCTTCCGACATATAAATACGACGTTGGTACAGTTGGCTTGTTCGATTCAAGCGAGAAGCAGCGTGCTCCAAGTTGGTGCGATCGCATTTTGTTCCGGACGCGAAAGGACAAACAGGATTTTGAGACTAAGATTAAAGAGGAGGCAGACGCAAAGAAAAAGGATGAGGAGATGAAGTCTCGAGGAATAGAAGAGGATGAAGATGTGCTCTTTAGTTACGACCCGGACGCCGACGGAGAAGACCCAATGTCATCTACCGACACGCTTGGTTATGATGAATACGAAGACAACGATGAACCAGAAGCTGAGGAGCTCATAACGAAAGAGGGCTTTCATGACCGCATTAACCTGGAGATCTACGCTTCGCACCAACGCATCACCTCGTCAGATCACAAGCCTATTACATCCATCTTCACGCTTGACTATGATGCCGTTGTGCCAGACCTCAAGGCCAAGATTCACGCCGAGGTTGCACGGGAACTAGATAGAGCGGAGAATGAAGGTAGACCTGGTATCACGGTGGTCGTGGAGGGCGGAGAAACTAACGAGGAGAACATCGTCGACTTTGGAGAGGTTTTCCCTTTGGAAAAGCAGACTCGTCATATGACGGTTGCCAATACTGGGAGTGTCGCGGCGACTTTTTCGTTTGTGACGAAACCAACAACTGAAAATGGGGATGATCCTATTCCTGAATGGCTGAAAACGACATTCGTGAGTGCTGACGAAGAATCGGAAGAGTCTTTGGGTGCAACGGTGACTCTTGATCCTGGCGAAACAGCTTCTATTCTATTAGAGCTTCAAATATCGGCCATTTCTCACATCCGTGCCTTGAATGAAGCCCGCGCCAAGGTCGAAGATGTCCTAGTTCTTCGCATAGAGGACGGTCGGGACCACTTCATCCCAGTGCGCGGAATTTGGCAACCGTCTTGTCTAGGGCGCTCCATTGCAGAGCTCATAAGAATCCCAGACGGCGGTATCAGAAAGTTTGTGCAGAAAAAGGGCATCAAGGGAGCCATCACTTACGACTCGGACGTGCAGTGCTCGGCGCCAAAGGAGCTGTTCAAGCTTACAGAGGTGGTACAGACTCTTGTGGAGCGCAGTCTAGCTGAAGCGACGATGCTGGAGGAAGAAGTGTTGCCGCGGGATCCTGGATGGCCTCTTGAAGCTTCTTCATGGAGGGTAGGCGAGTCTGATATGCAGGAAGCCAAGGTTAAGCTTGTGTCTGCGCTTGACAGCGATACCTTTTTACTAGATGCCCTACCCCTCGAATGGCCAGCGTCGTTCAAGCTGGAAGTCGTCTGTTCCATCTTGTTACTCTTCCTCGAGTCGCTTACTGATGGCCTCATCCCCACTCACCTCTGGGCCAAACTCTCTACAGCTTTACCCAATGTGTCCTCGTTACCTCCATCTGCCTGGTCCGACACCAAAACGCATATTCTCGACATACTTTCCTCCGCACCCAACCACAACATTGCATTTGTCTTCCTTACTGCTACCTTATCCCGCGCGGCTTCAGAGCTCACCCCTGTGACCACCGAACCCAAAGGTGGACTTTCGCGCCGCCTAAGTTTCCGTCGCGGAAACGCAGAAGACGAGGATACTAAGAAACGCAAGATGAGGGAACACAGGTATGCCGAGATAGTAGGACCGATGGTTTGTCGAGTAGACGAAAAGGAGAAGGGCGCAAAGGATCGCGCGCGGACGGTGGTGGAAATGTTTATCAGGCGCGATGAAGTAAGTTAGAAGCGGAGGAATCGCAAGATAAAGGCCATGCGGGCGAGTGTATGAGCCTTGTAAAGGACCTCACGATGGACATAATCTGGGCTTTTGTCGTTTGTGTAGAGAGTTATACCAACCTTGTTTCGATGTGTTCAAGGGTTCGGCACTGTGTTGACGGAAAGGAGGGTACAAACAAAGGGGTTTAAGGAACGAACATGAACATGATGTAAACAGCAAAGACTTGAAACTGTGAACGAGTGAATCACTGGCTCAAGCCAAACTGAACAAGATGGGAGGTTTCGAGTCTTTATTACCACCAACGCCCTGCTCAAGTAAAGCAGGAAAACGTTGTAGAGAGTTCAAGGTGGACCAAAGCTTTTTCCTGCTTTTCACGTTTATTGTATCGCTCTTGCTATCGTTTGCTTTTGTTACTTGACTTTTATTCTCACTTTGTCGGCAGTCTGCCAGTGGCAATATCACCACTAACTTACTTCCTCGTTTTCCTGCGCAGCCATTTTACCTCTGCACTTCTCTCTTCCACCTCTCAACTCTCAACTCTCTTCTTCTTCCATGCTTCACTCCATCTCCGAAGTATCCTTTTGGGACACCGTTTTGATCGTATTGTTTTTGTACACATGCTTCGACTCTTGCACAATGAGTTTTAACTCTGTCAAGACCCTCTTCTGGGCCCCCGAGTTCCACGATACAGCCAAGCTCCCGGGGAACTTTCGAATAATCTCCCTCGCACTCGCTCAAAAGCTATACAGACGGGCATCTAACATGCTCTATCGCGCTATCAAGTATGCGTCGCAGGACGTAATCGGAGCATACAGCTTGAGCATTGAACTCCCTCCTCAAACCATCGAGGAACTCCAAGCCCTGAAGGAGCCTTCCCATTGGGACTCAGACTCGGACTCTGATAGCGACAGCACACAGTATAGTGAGCTTGATGAAAGCTTTATCGACATGGACGGCGCTTCGGACTTCAGTAACGATGACCTCTTCAGCTCCAGCGCTGGCGAGGACCCCGACAGCTCCCAAGAACTCGACGACACGGACAGTGACGAACAATTCGATACCGAAATGAAAGAACCCAATAATCTCCTGCGTCCTAACTACTGGCCCGTCCAGTTCAAGGACAAGTTCGACGTAGCCGAAATCGAGTATTTTGACTATCTCCAGCACACCCGGGAGCGCGCAAGAATCCTAGGCGATCTCGCAAGCGGCAATCCAGTCAACAACAAGGACATCGTACACCTACTGAGCAAGGAATCCAAAGTCTCCCCCCCAGCGGTCACAGCCCAGGGTCTCATCAAGCTGAAACGATGTATCGACGAGCTGCAACACTTTTGCTCGACCGTGAGCAACAACATCGAGAAGATCTACAGAGATTCCTACCGGAGCAGGGCAATGCGCCTAAGACACCCGCATGGCTCGCCGAAGCGACTTCGGAGCCAGCGTCTTGGAAGCTCTTTGAGGTACTCGACCGCAGTTGGCGAAGAGTGGTCGGAAGAGGGCGAATGGGGCATGCCTCCTACGAAGAAGAAGCGACCTATGATCTAGAATGGTCCATTCCTGGAAGCGATTTCTACCTAATGGTCTTCTAAAGTAATATCTAGACCGGAAGGCATAGCTGCACAACCTAAGGAAGCAAATATTAATGTCGCGACAGGTCCAAAGACAAATGGTATCCAACCGAGTTGGGTAGGAGCTACATGTTCTTCAAGATGTCAACAATGAGCGCTATGAGTAGGCTTTCAAGATTGACATTAGAGAGCGTTCCGAGAGGGAAGGGCTTGTTGTTTTGTGGCTTTTGGAGCGGTAACCCAGGATAACAAAAGTACGTGTTAACCGTCATGATTTTGTTATTCTACAGCGTGTTGGCGGTATTAGGTCTTGGAGGAGCACGGCAAAGTTGGGGTCGGTGCATACCCATCTTTTGGCGGTTGTAGCTTGACTTGACAACCACCTGGAGAAGGGAAACAAAAATGACTGGGAGGAATATATTTCGGTTGTTCACATCTCTATTGCTTTTCTTGTGATGTTGTCTATCCGTCTTTGTTGATAACTTCATCTCTAACGGCCCTTGGTGGCCACTCCCGTCTATGCTTCTCTGGCCACGTCGCCCCTCACAACCCTAGGGCTGGTGGTGTTACGATGAGAAATCGATAAGAATAAGGTTCGTCTCGGTCGTGTCACCATTAGCCTCCGAAGTCTAGTCTCGCAAGTCGTGTGCTTTCGTCGAGTGTTCAATTCGGAGGTTATTCGTCAATTCGGTCCGATCATCATCTGCTAAAGAGACACACATCTCAACCAGCCGCAGCAACAGCTGCTGTGAATATGGTCTTGGGAACAGGCTCTCGCTGGTATGTCGGATGTGAATACCAGTCCTTCTCAAACATCTGTGCCACCCAGTAGAGAGAGTGATCCCAGTCAAATTTATCCTGTCTGCCTGTGTAGCGAGTACTGATAGAATCAAGGTTTTCTCTGTGGGTAATACTTTCAACTAAAGTTACGTTGTCAGCTTTGGTACCGGTGCGCTGCAGAGGCTGTTCTGTGTACCCTTTCCGTTGTCCTCCTTATATTGTTTCCAATATGAGAGCTGTTTCCTGACCTCAGAGTCTTTGCGGGTCTGTCTGATAAGATCAGAGTACTCCGGTTCGAGGCTCTCAAAGTGCGCGCTTCTTTTATCGTCTATCGATTTGTGGCCAGGCCATTTGTTGCAGTTGTAGTAGTGCCAGTGTGTAAGGATGTTGTTACAGCTTTCGTGTAAGCTCTCGACGAAGGAGGGGATGGAGTATCGCAACTGTGTGTGTTAGATAGATTCAGTTGAGGCTATAGAGAAATACCTTCGATCCGTAATTGGCTCTCGCGTGGCGATAACGATCTGCAGTCATACGGCTCGCTTCTCGCAAAAGTATAAAGACCACCAGGTAGATGGTAAACCACCATCGATTTTTGTCCTGCCCAAAGAGCCAGTCGATGTCCCTGAGAAGTCTCTCTTTGTATCGCTCAAGGACCTCATTGTAGTTCAGATTATCGAACTGGGCGACGACCATACGGGGAACTGATACTTTGCCGTAGAGCGGATATGATTCGTCTTCGGTTTCCGGCAGCATGCCTAGGGTTTCATTTCCTTGGATGTAGAGCGATCCTACAGTATGTTCTATAGAGCGTCAGGTGACGATCGAAGCGGTGAGAAAAGGAATGGAACAACGTACGGATGGCGCACCATAATATGAATAGGTTTCCGAATATTCTCACTTCCTTCTCATCTTCTCGCGAAAGCTTCTTATCGGACTTTTGCAGAGTCTGGACCACTGTCAGTTACCGCATACTGTCGAGGATTCGAGGACAGATACCTGGAGATTCAAGTAGCGATCTAAGGCCGTAAGGTAGGTTCTGATAATCGACTCATTTTCGGGTTCTGATTCGCAGCCCCCCTTGATGGCGTGGATGAATGCAGGAAGAGCATTGTCAATGGTATACTTTCTGACTTCCTCTGCCGTATGGTAGATGCTATCCAAGCAGTATATTGCCAGCTCTTTCTTCTTGAACGTCTCCTTTCCCAAGAGGCAATCCGTCCAGTATCGGGCTGTGATGTCCCCATCCTCGGGCTGAAATCGAACAACTCGCATGAGGAGTGGCTTGTCACAGAGGTTCTGGGATACCTCGATCGTAATAACTGGCGAATCAAGGCGAGGAATATCTCGCATCTCGATACCCGTCCAGCGTCGCGTAAGATTCAGGCCGCCGCTACGATAGAGCACGAGGTCGGTGATTTTGAGTCGAAGACAAGGAACACGATGGATTGTATTGGCTGACTTTTTCGAGAATCGTTTGCAAGTTTTGCATTTTCCTATCAAGTTACTGGGGTCGGGGAAGCACTGATTTGTCAGTGATGAAGTGGGAGAAGAGGGACAAAGGAGAATCGTACTTTGATTTTTTGCATGCGACAACGAACACAGGCTCCGATTTCTCTTGTTATCCGCACAATCTCGCGCTCTTTGGGTGTTAGACAACGTCTTCCAGAGGTGCTTTCTTTTGGTGAGAGGGAGCTGTTGGTCATTGAGCTGGGTCCTTGACCCATTGGCTCGTCATCGGATGTAAGTAAATCAGGATAATACTCAGCCTCTTCCTCCTCCATGTCTTCATCAGAGTCTTTTTGATAGAAGCCATCATCTGAAGACTCTTCATCATCAGAGAAGGGACTAAAACTTTGCTGGCCACCGCGGAAGGCGACGGCAATGTTCCCTGTCTCGGCATCACTCTCAAAACCTTCTGATTCTGATTCGTTTCCAAGCTTGGAACACGCGAAACGCCGAGCAAGATCATTGGATATGTCGTTGTCTTCTTCTTCAGAAGTCCCAACAATATCTTCTTCCTCATGATTCAGGTCGTCAGTAGCAGCTCCGTTGTCACCTATTTGACTACTCTCGGTAGACTCATTGCTGCAAGTATCATCATCGATATCGATAGCATTGCCTTCATCCTCTGTATGAGGATGATTGCCAGGCGTTGAAGGGAATAGATCCGCGTAACAAAGGCCAGGTCTGCAGCTGTCATTTGACGACGCATCGTCAATGCTTCCGTGGAGGGGTTCCTCAATAGCATCATCATCTGTGTCAGCTTCAAAGACGTCTTCAGCAAGGTCATCTGCATCTGGGAGCTCAGTATCAGAATCTCCAGCTTGAGAATATTGAGCATCGCTCTCTTCTTCTGAAGAGACACCGTCATTTGAGAATTCCTCATCGTATAGGTAGGAGAAATTGGATGTCTCTCCGAGGTGTAGACCAGTCCTGTCCGGTATGTCATCAGGGCTTGGATCGGGGAGACCGTGCCAAGATCGGACTTCCTCTTGACTCGTGGAGTCCTCCTGCTCTTCCGGAGATGGCTCCTCTGGGGACGGCAACGAGGCTTCTTTCACACCCCTCCCTGGACCAGAAGTCAATGGCTCATTCGAGTAAGCTTCTAACTTTTCTGTAGATGGACCCCCTTGGTCTCTTTCAGGCGGAGAGAGTAGGCTTGTACCATTGCGTGACCTGGAAGCTGGTACATTGGTACAAGTACGAGTACTCTCATACGTAGGAGAGGCTGCTGGTGGCGACAAGCTTAAAACAATGTGATTTGAGCGGTGCCTGGATGATTTCTTGACCAGAGAACTGCCCGAAGACTCCTCAGTGCTGAACTGAGAGGCTGGAATCTCAGGGCTTGGGTTCTGTTTCAGAGATCTGATGGCACCAGTCACATTAGCCGGGGCGTCAAGGTCCCCATAGCGAGGATTTCCTTGTGAGACTGATGCTGGCAGGCCATCTCTCTGGTGTGTAGCACGCCTCTGACCAATATTCTCTGGGTTCTGTACGTTCCCGACTGCAACATTCTCATAATTGTTGGTATGCACACCCCTTGTACCATTAGCACTGGGGTTGTCAGGGTTGAGATGTACAGATACTTGCTCTTGAGAGAGTGACGAAGCGCTTGAGTTTGCATGCTGCTGATAAGCATGCTCAGGCACTAAATGCGCTGATACTAAGGGTGACACACGAAAAGCAGCATCTGCATAACCGTTAGAACTGTGTCAGTGCCACTGTTGGCTCCATTAGGCTCACCGCTGGGAACTAGTTGTTGGTTCGAGCAGTGACGTTTCGGCCGAGGAAACTGGTTATGGTTGGCTGTGTCATCCGTATATTCCCGCTTTCGACTTGTCTGTGACACCACGAGAACCTGTTAGAAACGAAAACGGCCACAAATTGCATAAAAAGGCACCCAGAAACCTGGTCCCTCCAGTTACACACTCGCTTCCACTCGAAGGTGCAGCTGACGGCTTGTGCCCCCCGCGTCAACACAACCAACAGGGCCTCTACAGTGATGTTCGCAGGGATGTCATTGAGCCTAGTCCTGGGAACATGGCGAACACGCTACCTAGCAGGCGTGTGTATCCGTGCAGTAGAGGTTCCCTCTGCAAGTCGTACTGGTGGCTGGGATTCTCCCTTTCAAAGCGGACGAGGTCAGGTTTGCTCACTCACGCGGATCTCAGCCGGAGGAGTAGTGGCCTCCATACCGGCAGCTAGGAGTATGACCCCCGGGGGGAGTGTCCCGTGCGGTCAAATTGGCAGCTGTCAAGTGCATAAAGTTACATGTACATGGGCTGGCTGACTCCTCTGTTTGGGCAAGGGTCAGGTAATGGTCGCAATACAAAAAGCGCGTCGATATTGATGATGCAGGATGTAGCGAAGTCACACAACACAATAACAAAATTGAGGGACAACGCAGGTGCAAGATTGCCGCCTGCTTGCCCTGATTTCCTCCACTCGTTTCCCTTGAGACCTGATCTGTAGGGGGATGCAGGGGCGTCTTGTTCGACCAGTCCCCGGCCGTTTTGTGAGACATCCTTGTGCCGTCTGCATAAGACAGTCCTTGCCGAGAGGTGCAGATGAGCATCTTGAACAGAATTTTCAGTTGTGATAGATCTGTAAAATTCCCGTCGTCTAGTCAAGAATGTGAGGTTTGACAAGTAACACTTCTAGAGCGCTTTGACACTTCGATGTGGGTTTTTTAGTTCATATATCCAAGATTTGCACGAGGATCGATCGTCCCTAGTAAAGATTGTAGCAGCCATCCCTGTCTGGACAGCTCAGCCAATCGGTGACAAGTTCGAGTGGCTTACTTGGACCCATAAAGGCCATCTTCTGCCCTCACCGGTCGATCTAAGTGGTCAATTGGTATTTTGCTGTGGATGCTTTGGGCTACGCTGGCACGCAGTCGAGCCAAGGAGTCACCAACAACATTCTAGCTTTCTCTAGAGTTGGAGCTAGCTTCACCTCATGTCAAGATTATCAATTGGGACGTCACAGATACTGAAGATTATCACTGAAATGATGCTCATTTCTATCATTTAAAGAATATGTCTTGTGTCTGTTGGAGTATCGGGTAGGTTTGGGCAGTGGCGGTAGATGGGTACCAGAGCCCAAATAGCTTAAAAGACATGACTACAAAATTTAAGAAAAAGACGTGCCTATCTAATTCTATCATGCTTCACCTAAAACGAAGTCATCCGGGAGTGAGGATTCCATTTTCGGAGTACTACGTGTCTCGAATTTGTGGAAGAAACTTCGATGACATCGACTAGGTATTCCGACTGAACACTCGGAGAAATCCAAACAAGTGAAAGGTGGATCCTCAAGGAGACTAGATGACTGAGACATGGGCCGTAGGCCACGGCATGACTGAATAAAACCTAATTGTGTCAGTCACCACTGGCCTTGCGGAACCTTATTGAGAGATTCAAAGTAGCATGCCATGATACGTGCTTGTCTCAGCCGTTAATTCTGATGCTTTGTTAGCAACGAGGGAATGGAGGATCGTCAACAAGTAGAATCCGAGAGCCTTTCTGTATTGTTCAGTTAGGAGTTACTGGAGTTGTTTGCGCTTTCATGAGCAGAAAAAAGAAAAAGAAAAAGCTAAGAATGTGGTCAACTGAAAATTGTCTTTGCTGTTATAAAGAAAAAGCCTAGAAGATTAAGAGGCGAATCATACGGCCGTGGCCTCTAAAGCCAGACCAAGTTCCGTCCAGCGTCTCGAAGTATTCTGAGAGCGGAAATGCACATTTTAGATTTTAGTTAGTTTGAATAGAAGAGGCTGCGGAATCCGTTGCTCTGTGTCAGTATAGAACGGCATTCCAGAAGGGTGAAGCTTTTGGCACGGCAGTTGAATCGTTTCATCAAGGGTTGTCTCAAAGATAAAGAGGGACCTGTCAGCTTGATCGAAAATGGAAGAGTAGAAGAATGGACAAAGTGAAAAGGAATGTAAAAGGGAAGATGCTCGAATACAAACCCAGCAACGGAGACATATTTATACTCCGAGCATTCGATGTTTCACATAATGAAAACGACACGTGACAAGGATCTCTCGCGCTCACTAGGAATAGTATGGCAGGAATCTTTGATATATTCTGCAACGAGTGACTAGTAGCTAGCATAGTATCCTGCATACTGACCTATAGGAGCCTGATCTGAAAGGAAGCGACTGTGCGTATAAGGGCTCACGGCCTCCCGAAAACCAAAAAAAGTCGTGACACGGAAAAGACTGCAAGTCTCCGAAGAGATAGATAAAATCAAACGATGTAGGGCATTGTGGTACCATTACTCTTCGTCAGAAGACTCAGAGTCCTCGATCATAAAGGCAGCAGAGCTAGTAGTGTATTTCTGCACAGGATACTCTGCCATGGGGACAATAGGATAGTGTCTAGTCTTGATCTTGCGGTTCTCCCCGTAGGCCGCCTCCCAGGGAGGAAGCATGCCGTTAGGAATGGACCAGCCATACTTCTGGCTACGAAGCCAGAGTCTGACCATGTGACGCGACGAGATGTCGTCGTCCGTGTAGGCGTCTCGACGGTGAACGAGGGCGAGGTTGTTGAAGAACAGCAGGTCTCCCGTCTCGAGCTTCAGCTGCAACTCAACCCGCGAGGCAGCATCTGAGACAACCTTTAGAGCATGGAGCTGGGCGTCTGAGAGGGTAGGAATGTTGGAGTTCGTCATACTCGGGTGCGGCCCGAGGCGATGCGGGTCGAGGCTGGCGAGTAGTTTGCCATCGTGGAAGGTCAAGACAGGCGCGAGGTAGTAGGAAGCCTTGCGGCCGGAACTGGCCGAGACACTTGTTAGTGTTGTCTTAGACTTGAAGGTATGTAAATTTATCTTACAGCTGAACTGGCCAGTTGGGAGCCAGCAAGGTCTTGACAACTTCAGGCTCTCGGTTGAGCAGGTCGTTGAAGATGGTCCAGGCGGAGCTGAGATAGGTATATCCTCCCTTGTTTGCGCTGTCTCGGACTTGAAGGGACAGGATGTCACAACCCATATCGGTGTGGAAAGGCTATAGATAGAGTAAGGATAGACTCCAGATATTTCTCAAGTTGTTGGACCTACCAGAGATCCGTTGGTATGAATACCGTGGCGCGCGTCGGAGGGAGCAGTCCATTGCTTCGAATCGGTTACATGAGCTGAGCGCGTTAGATAGACGAAAAGGATAGTTTTGAAATAGTAGATAGATGAAGGGAGGTTAGAGTTCCGAAAACGTACACAGCATGTTACCCTTGCGGTCCTGGAGACCGCGTTTGTCCGCAATGTAGCTGGCTACACCCAGGAAGATAGTAACACTATCTTCGATAGAGTACTTGGAGTCATCTATGCCACGAATGACAACAAAGCCTCGTCCGAGATGAAGAGTCTCAGAGCTGGCACGCAGGCGACGAGACAAGTTTGGAAGGGGGAAGTTGTCTGAGGAGACTTCGTCTCCATCGAGTCCAAGGGCTACTTTCCATTAGCATTTCTACACGAGTCAGCATACTATGAGGACAAAAAGGTCTGACTCTTGAAGTTAGCGAGGGCGCTGTCGATTTCACGGGCCTCGTCTTCGCTCAGACGAAGAGTGTAGGTATGGTCCCCCTGGAATTCGGCTCCGGACCAGACTAGAGGACCGGTCAGGGAGGCGTTCTTGGAGCCTTTGATAGGCATTCCTCCGACAATATCAGAGTTTACCCCAAGAACGCCATTGTTGTCAGAACGCTGCAAGGCCGTTGCATAGTCCTGAGTCATGTCTCGGAGAGTATCCATTCTGGGAACAGAACGAAACTTTCTGGTTAAGGTAAAATAATATCAACGACAGAAATCGAGTTTAGAAAGAGAAGGTTTAGTTACTTTACGATGCTTATGGCTTCACTTTCGAGGAGGTAGGTTCTGGGCCGCTTAAATCCTAAACTCTACTCCTAGTCCTAGCCGCCGAATATAATTAGGTATCCCACGTCCCACGATTCACAAGCCCAATTCTCTTTCTTGGGCTGAATATCCGCCAAGAGCAAACCTCTACAGTTGTTGGCTCTTTGTCCGGATGTCTCCCCGGGATATCCTGAGCCTGTCGTCACACTCCGTCGAGTTGTGGAGGTCTATCTCGGGACTTCAGTGAGTAATGTACACTGTTCGAGTTTGTCATGTTGGTCGAAGGATAGACTGCCCTGCTATCACACTTAATCGGTGTTGGTTGGACAAGTCGTGGGGCCGCTGTGACGAGAGGATTGCCTCAAGTAGACATGGTGGCAGCTGAAAGGGGGTGATGGTGTGCGAGGATACCGCCTCTGATAATAATAGTCACCACAGGCTGATATGACTGGCAATGCCAACTGTAAAAGATATATAAGGTTATTTAGAGTCTCAAGAACCTTGAATTTTAAAGGAATTACTGAGACTTAATGTCTACTCTGAAATGCTCGCGAATGACTGCTGGACGTCGTCAGGCGTTGAAGTGTCATTTCCACGTGTTGCTCCGTTAGTTCTCACTATAACTTGCCGGACACAAGACCCGGTGTACACAAGGCTGATCGGTATCAAACTAAGTATCAAACTAAGGATATTAGTCCTGGACTCGGCTGCAAGACATTTCTCTCCGGTCCTACTTAGTGAGCGCTAAGACACGTCATGGGTACCTGGATCAACTGGCCCGAGTCAATGATTTCTAACAGTAACCGTAATCGTAACCCTAACTACATACTAAGATAATGATCCACACTCATCTGTGATCCTACGTCTCACCGAGGTAGTTGGGATATCTTGCCACGGACGACAGCGTCAGGGGTTCATATGAAATTGACATGCCAGTGACTTCTCAAACATGGATCCCAGAACTCAAATAAAGAAATACCACATATTCGGCATAAGAGTCGGACTAGATTCAATGTTTTTATAATGCCCATTCACTGATTGGCCTCGCGTTTCAGTGGCATTGTCTCAACACTCAATCACTTGACGTCTTGACACAAGACGCCCATCACGTCGTGGGCCATTACTTCTCCATAAAACACTTAGATCACTATCCCTTCATCGTTGAGGCTCTCTAATTAGCAAATTCGCTCACATGCATAAGTAGCCTTTGTATCTGGACCAATGACTACTGCAGTAGGGTTTTCTTCAGTTCCCTGATCCCTTCAGTCAGCTGTACGATTTAGACGCCCGGGTTCAAAGTATTGCGTATACTTTTTTCATTGATGCACTGTGGACTCACTGCTTTGCCGCTCAGCAGCACAAACACGAGGCGATATTTCTTCACACTCAGGGGTGACCCTGCCAACACCGATATCTCGCTAAGAAGAATGTTCCGCTAGTTCAATTGTAACTATGGCGTGCATGACCACCTTGCCAGGCTGTAAGTTCCATTGTATCAAGAGCTGAAGGGGCTAATGAGCCAAAGCTAGCTCGATATGCACGATCGTAGCTCAACTGAGATGTCATCTAGTTACATCGTCATTGTCAACAATGCAACCCCAGTTTCAGCAGACGTGGATGGCATAAACTTCTATTGGCTCTGCTATACAACTCCTACCACCAGTTTTCGTTCTAAAATGCGAGATACTTGTTCCCCGCTAGATTACAAGTCTCCATTCTTCGCCCAGAACCGACCACCGGCCAAGGAAGCATACAGCATTAGCTTTCTTTCCTCTTCTCACCGAAGAGGCAGTTCATGATACTCCATTCGTTCCACTATATACCTATTGAGATATCAAAGTCAGCCGCCGGCGTTGCCCTTAGCCCAGCCACCAGCTTCACCTTTTCCGGGTTTTTAAAGACCCATAACTCCACATTCAACTCCTTCGCTATCAACCGGTCCCAAAAGATCGGGCAAACCAATAATATTATATTTATGGAGGCTTATTATGCGCAAAAATGCGGTAGTGGTATCCAGCCTTAAATGGCTGTGGGCGTTGGCACTTGGTGAAATAGACTCTATGCCATTGTCCCAGACACTCGGCGGCCGATCATGGCTGAGGTGGCTTTGGGGCTGATTTTGTTAATGCCATGAGCTTTTCAGCTATGGGGCATCTGTTTTGAAGACAATTGCAGCTCAATTCTACGGTCGTGTAACCTTACTCGGTCGCAGTGTCTCCCACTTGCAATTGTTCTGAAAGCAGTATCCATTCTTGGCACATTCCTCAACGACGGACAAAGCTCCGAGGTAAAGATTATGGGTCTTAATCTCGCCCATCGTCAAACTGTCCAACCTGAGGGGTCCTCATCTCGAGTATCGATTTATGTCCCTTCGGGGATCCCGGAACGAGTACTTGCATCAAGGAAGTTACCCGGGCGCCCCCATGCGGGATACACCTTGAAGCTGGTGGATTGGGGTGTACAGTCTTATACTACATGTGTAAAGTACATTGAGATACTTGGATGGAAATCCAAGCCCACAGCCAGCAAGGTAGAAGCGGCAAAGGGAGGTATAGTTGATATGACGCAAGACCAAAACGAAAAGAAGCAAAGAAAAGTTCCGATATCATCACATCAGGACGCCCAATGGAGGAATGCTTGCGTATCAACTATTCTAGTGCGTGACGCCGTTGTATGTGTTGGCTCAGGGGGGAGTAGAAACCACTTCGAGGCCATCCACCGCAGCGACCGCACAACCATTCAACCTAAGCCCCACGCGCCTCTCCCACGTTATGGTCATCTGTTGTCAAGTTTGACGCCAAACTCTGACTGAAAACTGCGGAGTACTATAACTAGGCCCGGGCGAGGTACTTGTGTAAGAAGGGACAGGGTCTGCTCGTCCTTCCTTGCTCGTCAACGCCCAACATGACAATGCCGGACCTTTTGATAATGAGGTACATACGATCATCGGCGCTTACAAGATACTCGGCTGATTGTGTTCCGAGAGGGTTGGGGGGATGAAAGACAACGATGTGGATCTGGTTCTACGTTTACTTTCCCAAGGCTATCATGGTGCATCGACGGTTCTCATCCAAGAAACTAATTCATTATGCAACCATCGACGGGTGACGCGCCAGACATCCTAGCCTATTACCAAGATTTAATATTCAAGTTCCTTCTTTTCCTTTGCTCCGTAGCCACTCGGGAAGATTAAGCCAACAAACCTATTAGACCAAAAATAGCCCCTATCCCCACGGCCGCCGTCATATGAGCGGCTCCCGCAGTCTGAATCGATGTTGGTCCTGCTGTCTCCGACTCTGAGCCTGACCCAGAGGCCACAATCGTTGTTTCGGTGATTGCCTTTGAAGTTGTAGAAGTTGAGCTGCCACTGTCACTCGGGGCTACGGTCCCCGACAGAGACTCAACTGGCGAGAGCCGGGAGACCGAGGGTCCTCCAACAGATGATACGTATTCTTCCACTGTCTTGAAGGTTTCCACGAGAGTAGACGATATCGTTTCGACTCCTCCAGACTGAACTGTAAATGAACAACCAGCACAGCACTTTCCAACTTCAGAACACTCTGTTTCCGACACAGCCTCAACCGTGGTCGTCTCCGTTTTCGTTCCTCCGACAACTACCTCTCCTGTCGATGTAGAATAAGCTTCCACAACCACTGTCTTGATAGTAGTCGACAACGTATGAACCAGTGTAGTGGTCTTCAGTGTCTTGGACTGCCATGTTTCAACGATGGTTTTGGTCATTGTTACAGTTACTTCTGTCGTACAAGGTTCCGAGACGGAGACTTCTTCAGTTGGTGTCGATGACTCTGTCAGTGTTTCGGTTGACTCTAATGTTGATACAGACGATACTGTTAACTCGACTATCTCGCTCGACGGTGACGTCTTAGTCAACGTTGATACATAGACCGACGTCGTTACTTCGACCGCAGTTGAAGTCCACGGGGGTATTCCCATCACACTCGAAGCCAACTCGGTCGAAATCGAAGTCTCTGACAGAGGCCATGTCCAGGGAGATATGTTCGTCGACGTGGTAGAGCATGACGTGGAATGTTTTGACAGAGAATGTTCAGAGGTCGTGGTTAATGTTGGCAACACTTCCGATGAGGCAGAGGTAGTATAAATCGTGATGCAAGAGGTTAATACTGCCGATGGAGTAAGCGGAGCAACTTTCGGCTGGCCGCTTTTCCTACCCTCTAGTTAGTAGCTATCCTATAAGAAGGAACGGGTCATCTTACCAAGGGACAGTAACAAGTGTCGAGACAAAACATTGTTGCGTGCAAATAGTTGTCTTCGATAAAGGTTCAACCGCAGTGGCAGTCACCACCTCTGTAGTAGCATGGAGAGGCTCTTCGACATCTGTGAGAGAACAGAAAAGACAATCCACCGTTACGACTTTTGTTGGCACAGGTTCGACAGAGCTGGGGAGCGAGGGCAGCACTTCCACCGATATAACAGCATGTTTCGAAAGAAGAGTTGGTTCATTAGCCGCAACGATAGATACCCCTACGACAAGGATAGCAAAAAGGATGTTGAATGTACCCATCGTGAAGTAGGATCCAGTGTCAAGAATGAATCAAGTTGAGTTGATCGAAGTATATCCTCCTTCTCCCCGTATTTGGAAACATTACAACCTCCAACAAGCTAGAGCTCGCTTTAAGTAGAGATACCATTCCTTACACAGCTTTTCCACTTTCCATCTCGGATGTGACTGAAAGGCTTCGAGTTCTTAGCAAAGGTCGTGCATGGTATGTTTGTCGAGCGGGTGCTGCAGAATCGCAAAAGACATGCTACCATAGATTCTGTCAAGGCTGCGGTGGCATACATCCAGACCAACCGTCCATGTATGCCTTAGTCTTTGTAGAGCTGTTGAGGCGTCCGAAGGTTTCACGGATAGGGGTAACGACATCTAGTGTAACTGTTGTGCGGCTCGGTCGAACAATTTGCGCCCCTTGGACTGTTCTTCAACCGGCACTTGCAACATAGGGAGCTTACCGATCGCACTGCGTGATTGCATCCATATGGGCTGAATTTATTCGGGAATGGTTTAACGTTCGAAAATGCAACGTGAATATCGGTTAGAGTTGCCGGAAGGCCAGATCTTTGGTGCACACCGCTTTTCGACTCGTTCTCCGAAGATTGAGAGAACCGTGGGTGACTATGGCTAGTCAGGGAGCTTGAATTAGACATTCGACAAAAGAGTTAACTTAGATAGAGAAGGAGGAAAGGAACAGTCAAATGGGGGGCATACCTTACTTACCCATGTTGGAGGATATTGTACACCCATAGTAATCCACGGGATGATTGCTCAGGAATGTTCCAATACTATGTCTGCTTGAATACTGGTGATATAAATGGAAGTCGTGCACGAAACCATTTGTCTCCAAACCATATTTGCCGGGGATTGGATCGTCAGTGTATATTTGCTGTATTTTGAGGTTAATAGATCCGCAAGATAAGGGCATATCCTTCCGTATCTAGTCCAGCTTTAATAAAGATCATTCTTGGCATCCCTGATTCACCGTTTAAGACAGTCCAGTCGAGTTAGTTCTTGGCCAAGCGTCGTGAAAACCATCACTCGTACCAGTCGGAGGGACCTCCGATATCTGACATCTCCGCCCGAAACAGATGCCGGTCCTTATGTCTCACCTGGCTATCATTTTGTACTACATTATATAAGACATTCTCAAGGGAAGGAGATGGGTCTTCTGGAAACAGTGGTTTGATGTCTACATACCATTGAAAATCACAACGGTCTTGAACGTAAGATCAGTTATACTACTACAATAGATAGTCAAAAGTGATTAAATTGTAATGTACGCTCCCAGAGCCTATGGCGTATCGTCACTTTGAACTCATGAGTTTACTCTTTCACGGCTTCTGGACAGTCCCATAGTGTCTCACTCTGCTGTGCCTTGTCTCTGTGGCGGATGGATTTCTTCTCCACAAGTGATCCGTAGAACGTCTAAGTACAGTGCCGAAGTCCTCTTGGAATGATCATAAGCTGTATTCAACCAATGAAGCCACATTTTAACTGAAATGAGATTGAGAAGACGTAGTCACCCTTCGTATTCGGATGGCGTGGACCGACAAGAGACTATTGCAAATTCTTGTATGTCGAAGCAGATTATACTACTAATTCTCTAGCCAAGGGGACATTCAGCACCGAATCGAGTGCTACACATAGAGGTGAAGGAATTGAGAATCATCTTTATCCTTCGAGCGCCTGAAATATGTTCGATCAACTATCCTAACACGCACATGCCGAAAGTGTTTCATGATCCATCTGTTCGACTTACTGGCTTGAAACAAACGGTCTTCTGTAATTACAGCGTGACAATATTCTGTCTCCTGTAACGGGTAAGTACCTTGTGTGGATATTGATGCTTTATTATCCTGGGAAACAACAGGTAGTCAACCACACTTGCCAGTTCCAT
Organism: Fusarium sp. FL617; assembly: GCA_030142105.1. NCBI lineage: Eukaryota > Fungi > Ascomycota > Sordariomycetes > Hypocreales > Nectriaceae > Fusarium > Fusarium sp. FL617. The sequence continues at coordinate 678,537 of JAREIL010000034.1, read as the reverse complement.
GCTCGTTGGGGGAGGATTCCGTGGCACCTGCTTTAGTTGAGCATGTCCAGGTACTTACCTTGCTTACTATCCGCGCCTTCCAAGATCCCCTTGTGCCAAAGGTAAGAGAGCTTGACGGGGTAGTTTCTTACTGTTGCTGCTTCTCTTTCGGCAGAACCATCTTCATTCCGTGTCCCCCAGGCAAGAGAGTCAATACACGTCATTATCCTGGCTCAGTTATGCGTATGTTATACGAGTGACTTAGAAATTGTCATTTCAGCTTTAGTAAGAAAGTGAACAGTTCATCGGACAAGTTTGACGAGCTGAAAATGACGGCCGTTGTGTCAGACTCGACCCTCTGTTCAGTCTCCCTTACATTGAGAGTGGGCCTGTCTCTGTGCAGTCCATCATTTAATGAGAGCCGGTTCAAATTGAGATTTACTAATGTCTTAGGGCCGGTATCATGCTTTTGCAGCATGGGTCTCAGGATATGTCATACCCATCGGATGTCGGCCATCGCCGCCGCCACCAGCATCATAAGGTATATACGGAGGAGGTTATTAAAGCTCCGGTAGCTCGGAGGCGGCTGTGGGGCCGAATTTACCGATCCCGTACCGGTCTTCGGTAAGTGGTCAGCACTTCGTCCAATGTCTTGAAAAGGCAATTTTACATTGGAAGGGGCGACATCTCATGTAGGGAACTCATGCTTATAAGCCTTGATTACAAATTAGGTGGTTTATTTGTTCTCCTGCATCATATAGAGGAGGGGCTCTGGATCTGGTCTGGCTACCCTGGAGGCTGAGGCGACCTGGCACATCTCTTTTGTCATTGCACAGCAAGAACTCCAATTGGTTCAATGGTTTGTGTCCTATGTAGAAGGAGTACAACCCTTGAAATAAAAACTCGCTAGACTTGGCGAGACCCGATGCCGTCCTTGGGTCAAAGTGGGCTATCATATCACACTGATCCAGACCGACATGATGTTGAGTTTTTAGCTGAGAATATCCACCCCACTGATCGACAACGCTGTTCTGACTTTGATTTCATCGACTTGAGGGTTTCCCCTGGGCATCAGATCAAATCATTTGTTTTGAGACATTTATTTCAACTATCTCGCCTACTCACTCAAGTACGTCGATGATTGCTGATCTTGGGTCCACAAATGCAAGCGTAATAGTGAAGTCAGTGTGGACATCCCGTGGTCAGAACGATGCTGGTAATGCAGCACGAGTCACCACGAATAAGGAGAATAATGATAATGATGGAGACGAAAACATAAAAAAATATCGTTGATACAACATCATTAGTTTGTGTTTAGGGTAGTCGATGCAAAAGCTAGGTGACTAAGATCCTACCGCCCACCAATCCATGCTCATGATCAATGCTTGACATTCGTGTTGACGCGAATGCGACGTTACATCCCAGTGGAATTTGACACATGACAGATTGTCCCTGTCCCCAAGATGCGACTCTGAAGGTCCTTTATGATCTGACATGATAAAAGAGTCTTCACGAGACAATCCATAATAATGTCATGTCCTTACAGATTTGGGAATGTCGTGTCGTTGCTGCGTCACCGACTCAACCGAAGTCAATGAGAAAGCCAAGCTGGATCGCCCACCCACCATTGATTGGCCTGAAACATTCAACCAATCTCAGCTTCTCACAGACAGCGCGCCAAGACCAATGGTAATGCCTCATCTCAGCCTTGCATAGGGTCGCCTTTTCGGACCGACCGCAAACACACCATGTTAATTTAGGTTTAGTCTGGGGGAGGGGTGCCTTAGCCCGAACTGTGTTTCTCCAGGTTCAGTAAAGTCTAAGGTATGTTATGGGGGGATGGCAGATTACGCGGAGGTATCATTGAGATTACTTGTCCATGTCCAAGTGTCTTTGCTTTGATATCGTCGACAGAAGATCAATGTCAGAAACAGGGGACTTGGATCGACCATTTTAGTAGCGGAACCACCGCGATTCATGCATAGCATAAACCCACCGAAAAGCACACGACGAGCGTTCCAAGTTCCTTCTCGAAAGCCGCTAGCTACGGCCTGTCCGGCAACTACTGCACGATGAGGCCACAGACCTCCGAAATATACAGTGCGGAGATGAGTACTTCTGATTGGCTGAAAATACACACTGTGATGGCTGAGTCGCACTGGGTTGGGTTGTGGGAAGACACGCAGACACGGTCCGGACAACGTCGGCATCTTTCGGTATTTGAAGCAGTCGTCAGTCGTTTGAGAATATGGGAACACGGCTGGGAATAAGCCCAGGTTATCATTATCATCTGTATGTTTGTTTTTCGATCACGAATTTGCTATTTTGGCAGACCGCAATCCCGGCGTCGCTAGAAATTGGCCAGTACTTGGTAAACATATCATTGAAGCAATTGTCAAACTGTCCTCAACTTTACACCACCCAGCTTTGCCCCCATCGAGGAACAACAGGCTGCCAATTGGCCCGGAGACCCTCTAGTTCCTTACATGAGATCGTACAAAAGCTCGGATGATCTGATTGTTCCTGCGGTGAATGTTGCTCCTCAGCCAACAATCTCCAGGTGAGCGAGGTGCCACAAGAGGTCGGCAAAACCTCCTCAAGCTTTCTTGTCGCGTCTTAGGCGAGGATCGGGTCACCAACCTCCAGCCATTGACCCCAGATCATGTCATAGATGCAGTTATTTGAGCAAGCTATGTTGGTCTGTTTGTGCACATGGAGGAACGAGAGGGGACCCTTGAGTTGGAGTTCTCGCCTCTTCATCGTAAGCAAAGCTTTGTGGCACCTGATTGCTCGTCATATGAACAATGTCCATTAACATTCGTAGCAAGGAGGGGATTACCTCAACAAACTTTTTTCTCTGCACCAGCTTTTGATCTCAACAATAGAAAGAAAGTCAGTGCCACAGAAGCCTTGGAACCGTTCACACGGCAACGCATTGGAGGTGGCCTGAAAAGTTAGACTGAAGGTAGCCCAAAGTTCGACAAGCAGGACAACCGTCGCAAAAAGCCACGGTTGCTGTTGTTTCAAGCGAGTGCCAGCTGCACTGTAACACCCGTCGTGAACCATATCCGGTTTCTCTGAGATCGCAATCACGCCGTCCTTGAATGCCGACTAAGCGACGTCAATGAGGAGTGTCACTGGCGGGCTGTGCGATATAAGCATTGGAGCGCAAGCCAAAGACAACATACCTGTTGAGGATATCAGAGTGACAATGATGTAGAACTACGGACATTGATAGACATAGACAAAGAGAGAAAATAGATTGCGACCGCGAAAGCGAATCGTGTTTCGAAAGCGACACCGAGAGCTTATTCTTTTTGACAGAACCCTTGACCGAGCTCCATGCTTTACATAGCCACTCTGTTTGAACACCATTGAACGGGAATGCTAGCTTCGGTAGAAGGAACGGTCTAATCAGACCTTCAAAATGTCAATTGAGGCTCATGGAGCTGGACAGGACGGGGTATTAGTACTCATTCACGGACCCCATAACCGTTCTATATCTCTTGTGCAGACTCAATGAAGGACACTGAAACAAACGAGACTGTTAAGACATACAGTCGCTATTGTATGTATCTTCTACAGATTACACTCACTGTTGACGGCTTGAGATACTTTGAGCGCTAGCAATAGTCCACATCCTAGAGCCCCTGCGATCAATACGGCTTCATACCAGGGCCACGGCATCATCTTGCCGTCTACAAGGCTCAATTCAATTTAGCCTACTCCTGTGCCCGCGTATGCTTGCGCGTATCTCCAGAGCATAGGGCTGAGCTCAAAAATCTCATCCCCATCAGTCTCGTTTCAGGAGATTTGCCTGCTTTATACGCGTATATCGATCCCCACATTTCGCGATCTACGCTAGGAGATCTAGATTCCTCACGTATTCCTCTTCCATCCGCGTATAGCCATCAATAATTTTAGATGCATTCAAGGAGGGCAACGTCAGCTAAAGGGAAGTGCGTTTTGCACGTAAAGATAAGTATATAGTCTGGGGGATTCCGAGAAAACCAAGAGTATACAGTAGAGATCTTTCAACTCAGCATCCAAACAACGCATTTAATCCCGTCGTGAAATCACCAAGACTTGACTCCACTACGAATACGATCGAGAGCCTAATAAGCGACAGTAATACTCAACGACTATTCAAGATGGCGGGTTCAGATACACCTGCTGCGTATGTTTTCTACAACTACAACCCGTCCATGGTGGCGGCTGTCATATTCATCGTCGTGTTTGGCCTATCATCGCTTCTACATATATTCCAGCTTGCCCGTGCACGAACGTGGTACTTTATCCCATTCGTGATCGGATGCCTATGTATGTATTGCAGCAATACCAAACAGTGCACATTTACTAACCCACATCTTCCAGTCGAGACAGTCGGTTATATCGGCCGTGCTCTATCAGCGAAGGAAGCTCCCGACTTTACCAAGAACCCCTACATCATCCAGTCCATCTTATTGTTGCTTGGCCCGACCTTTCTAGCTGCGTCTATCTACATGGTCCTTGGCCGTCTCATCAGACTCCTCGATGCCGGCGACCTTTCTATTATCAGCCCAAGATGGTTGACCAAGGTCTTCGTCACTGGCGATGTCCTATCCTTCCTTGCACAGAGTGCTGGTACGTACTTCTCGAACCTCGCGATCTCTAACTGCACGTTACTGACCATATAAAAGGTGGTGGTATGCTTGCGACAGCTAAAGACAAGGATGGTGTAAAGAGGGGCGAGAACATCATCGTCGGTGGCTTGGGCATTCAAATCATCTTCTTCGGCTTCTTTATGATCGTTACCCTCATCTTCCACCTACGCATCAACAAAAGACCCACACAAAAGTCCCTAGAGATCACGACACCCTGGAAGAAACTCCTTTTCGTCCTCTACGCAGCCAGCTTGTTCATCCTCGTCCGATCTATTTTCCGTGTCGCCGAGTATGTTATGGGCAAGGACAGTGAGCTCCAGTCCAAGGAGTTCTGGATTTACATTTTCGATGCTCTTCTCATGGCTCTCACGGTGATATCGCTCAACTGGTTCCATCCCAGCCGTGTCATCAACCAGGCATGGGACCGAAAGCGAATTGTCAGCTCGGATGGATACGCCATGGAGAGTCAAGTGTATGAGGGAGGCCAGCCACGCGCAGATGGCGGTCATTCGCAGCGATACTCGCTCTCACCTGCCCGCCCGAAGTATGATTCCTAATCGAGGACCTATAAAGTAGGATTGGTGGTGGATGGCTTCGGAGGTTGACAGAACGTTAGAGCTAGATGGGGAATACGTTATATCCGGAACTGATACGATAATTGGGTTGCATAATAGCAAGAAAGCGGCATATACTGTACATACTGTAGCGTTGGGTCATTATGGCGGAATAGATTTTCTTTTGTTCAACCATGATATGAGAACCACAGTGGTTGAGTTGAAGCGGTCAATCGTATCATATTGCGTGGCTGTCGAAGATGGCTTGACCTTGTAAGTTGGGTAATGTTTGAAGAGACCATGGAATAAATGGGCGGGAGGATCCGCCATGGATATCTTGTTGCGCCGCATCGAGAAGTGGAACATCATATCACTCTACAACGGCATTTACGCCTCCACGAACCAGGTCGATAGCAAGCTAGCCGTCGACAATCTGTTTCGGCCGACCCTAATTCAGAAACCAGTCGGCAAAACCTGGCAGACGTTGAGCTGGCAGGTCTCGAAATGATCCGTATCAGCAACCAACATGCCGACACAGACTTGTCTATGATTTGGATCATCGTGATCCCTTTCATGGTAGCAAATTGTGGAGTCGAAGTTTTGTTTTTGGCTGAACAGCGGGGCGGCAGTCAATGAATGAGACATGGGGAGACGCAGGGATGTGAGACATTGAATTCCGAAGACACGGAATAGAAGCGTCTGTCAGAGGTGATGAGATCGCTGGTCGGGTAATGCCTTTTTTTGGAAGCCGTCGCGGCTGGTATGGGTCGAAACAACGGCCATACATCCCAAAACAGCCACATTTGACGATGGCAATTCAAGGAAATCTTTGATAGATCGCAAGGAAACTGTCACTCAAGCCGGGAACTAGAGGAAGCAATTCGTTCATCAGCCCAGAATCTGTTTGAGGACCCGAAGGTGTCGTGTCTCAGCCGATGGCAAACAGCAAACACGGCTCATCAGTTCAGATCTTGAAAGGGATCGATGGAAGCAATGGGATCTGGAACAAGCGAGCACAAGACCAATGACGAAACATAGCGTAACAAGGGCAAAAACTCAATGCCATCTCGTCTCATCTCTTTGTTTGAAATATTTGTACCATAGCAGATGATGCAAAGAAGTTTCGAAGCTCGGAGAAAACCGAACAACGTGAACGAGGAACGGATGACATTCGATAACGTATGTCGGTCCGAGATACCTGCAGAAACCTGCGATTTGCGTCAATTTTTGGTGCTTTGACAGGTACCAGATCGACGATCAAGGCGCTTGCTGTTAGGCCTCACCTACAATCACCAGCTTCGTTGTTATTCTGGAGAGGAGGAGGTGTTTTCCAGCCCAGCCATAGAATCCACCGGCACTGTGAAGCTGAGGGCCTGGAGAGGTCAAAGCACTGTAGGCTTGGGCTCAGGCGCAGCCTCAGGAAGAAGGCCGCGGTTGGCGAAGGTCGACGTGGCACAGTGCCACAGTGTCACAGTGTAGCACAGTTCGTAGACGACTAACTTTTACGCGCCACCTCAACAGTGCACCTTAGTCCAATGGAAAGTCCCCATACGTTGCCCGCAGCTCAGCCCATGATTGCAGTTGATGTCCTTGAGTGAGAGGCCAGGTCTTGAATGCTGAGGTGGCTGTTCGTCCTGTCAACCGTATCCCATCCATCACCCGGTCGCTTGGAGCATCGTGAAAGGTACGGTCTACCAACTGTCTGCTGTTGCTGTAGCTGTACACAGTGTCGTCAGCCCCACCTCATGCCGGGGCGACGGGCATCTCCTGGGGATTCAATGCTGCAGTGATGCCCCTGTTTTTAGTCCCTGTTTGTTGGCACTGTCTGGTGGCTGCTAATTTCTTGCTGGCCCTTTCCCTCTTTGGGATGCCTCGCCCGTTCGCTTGTGCGGTTGGTTGCTCGTGCCTTGGCCCTGCCCGTCTCGTTTTCAAGAAGGGTGGTACGAGTAAAAACTGGGTCTTGAAGTCTCTCCTCACCAAAATCCAGGCCTGAAGTACCTCTCCAACCGTGTTCCTCTCGTCGCACCCCACCCGTCGCCCTCTTGCTGGCCTGGGCATCTTTCTGGTTCCCACCCCCGGTCTTTTCCCTCGAAATCTCCTTCTCCTGCAAACCCGCTTCTCACCTCATCTTCTCGTCTTCCCATCCATCCCTAACCTGATCTTCTTCAACCACATTTTTCACACTCTGCAGAAGCATCTCAAACTTCATCTTCGCGACATTCAACTTTTTTAACCCTCCCATCGTTAACTCGCAGACATCGACGTCGACATCGATCAATCTTACGCGCTTTCGACTCCTGGTCACTCCAAAAGACCCCCCGCATTATGGTCCAAGGCGAAAGGGCCGAATAACGCCTGTTCCTGCTGCACTCAAGCCAGCCCTCCCAATCTCCCATACCATCCTCCCCGCCCACCCGCTCGACCGACTACCAAGTCGCCCCGAATATACCTTCGAGACGACAACTCTTATCGCTATCCCCCCGCAAAAACCCCAGACTTTTAGTCTCGCCGGCTTCTTTCGTCTCCCCACGATTTTCTTCAAAACACCGAGCACTGCAAAGCTTCTGGCCTCCGTGGGCTTGCGAGTTTAACGTGCTTCTTTAGCATCATTGAAGTCGATTACCTCATTCTTCGCTATCCCCGATAGTCCGTCCGGCCGTTGATATACTCCATCATGACACAGGCTGTCAAGAGAGCTTGCGACGCCTGCCATCGTCGCAAGGTCAAGTGTGATGGCATCAACCCGTGTCGAAACTGTTCAACCGCTTCACTTTCGTGTACCTACAATGCGATCCCGCAGAAGAAGGGCCCCAAGGGCTCTCGTGCCAAGGTCATCAGCGAGTTGCGAGAAAATCAACGTCAGACCAGTCTTGCCGCCAGAGTGCACAACAGACTACACGGTCTTCCTTGTCCGACTACAGTAACCCCCGCCCTCAACCCGACTCCTGGTTTAGTGTCTGGTGAATTGATCAAGATGGCCATCAACTTCTACTTCGACAATCTTTATGTACAACTCCCTATCCTAGACCGAGCCCAAGTCGAGAGACAGATGCACTTCATGGAACAGAGTCGCGACTCGTATTGTCTCATCACCTCCTTGTGTGCCTTCATGATGCTTCAACCTGGAATGACGATGCCCCCAGTCGATTCGTACAACATCGAAGGGCAGATGGGTGCCAATATTGTTTCGAGCCAGTTGTTGCTCGAGGAGTGTCTACGTGTGCGAAAGGGTGCCGACTTTTACGACTCGATCAACCTCAACGTTTTAGCCACCAACTTCTTCCTCTTTGGTTGCTACTACAGTCTGGAGATGCACGACAAGGCTTGGTACTACTTGCGAGAGGCCACAACTATGATTCATATGGCTGGTATGAACAAGGAAGAACACTACGGACAGTTCGAGGCCTCCGAAGCCATTCGGCGACGTCGCCTTTTCTGGCTTTTGTTCGTGACTGAGCGATCTTATGCCGTTCAGCGTCACCACCCATTGAGCCTCCAGGCAACTATTCATCCTAGTTCCATGGGGGATGATCCCGCGGATGCCATGTATCCAGGCCTAAACAACTTTTTCATCTTGTGCAACCTCTACAGGCCTATTGACGACGCCTTCTTGGTAACATGGAGACACGGATGCCGTCATCTAGATGCCCAGGCTGTCACTTCTCTGCAGAAGCAGCTCCAGGAAAGGACGAACTCATACAACAACAACGAAAACTTTGTGGCCGATCAGCAGTGGATTAAGAACACCCTATGGCAGCTCAATGGCAATGCCGAGGAATCCATGTCTTTCCAGTACCCTGTCAACATGTCTCGGGATGTACTTGCACAGCTCGCCTCTAACTTCCCCAACCAAGGAATTGACCTCGTTGGCTCTGGCATAGTAAGTATTGATCCTTTGGTGTTAATCTGCTTAGCTAACAATTCCATAGATTCCAAAGTTATTTGAAACCTGTCTCAACTTGACAGATGTTTTGATCAACATGCCTCAGCCGCGCGACCCATATGCTATTGGACCCCGACAGTGGCTCTCGCAAATTCTGAGCAATATTGACGCTATCCGAGCTGGCGACCTCCGCTATGTGCCTTGTCTATTGAGCAAGGTTACTGAGGTTCTTCCCCGTGTCGTCGACCCGATGCTCAAGAACCCGCCCGAGAACGTTGCATTCAAAATGGCTAGTGTTGATATCTTTGATGGTTTCGGTAATGCTGGCATGGCCCAAATGCCTATGGAAGACTACAACCAGGGCCTACCGATGGACGACTATGAACCCAAGTACCAGGACTTGAGCGGCAACACCCCTGATTCTCTCCCAAACTCGAACGCTTCAAATGGCACACCTCCTGGCTCGCAACCGGGTAATGACATGAACACGCCTTTCGTCAGCTCGCCTGGTGTCATGTCTCCCGGCATGGAATATCCTCATAACATGACTGGTTTCAATTGTGCACCAATATCGGATATGGGCATGAATCCTCTCGGGGGGTCAGCTCCGCCCAACCAAATGAACCCCATTCAGCATCAACAGCAGCGCATGCAGGGGATGCATAACCAGAATGCCAATAACCCAACGATGAATCCATCCATGAACTCAATGTATGGTGTTCGGCAACCACAGCGTCAAGACAGTTTCCAAATGCAGAGCCCGACTCCATTGTCTGCAATGGGATCAATGCCGAATGACATGGACTTTTCATCGTTACGATGATAAATCTCCGCCTAAAACTCAGTCTGGCCTCAAACATCTGACCGACGATGGCTAAACGCCCTTCTCCTTTTTTATTATCATGATTTGCCGCCTGCTTTAGGAATGATCGCTCTACTACGTTACTGTTTATTGGCTACCGTGTCGTATCAAAGACCATGTTTTGGGGGGTTATCTGCTTTTGGCTAAACTAGGCAATGGAACGGGCCTCGATAGGATGGCGCGCCGGAGTATTTGACTATTGATATTGTTTATGAGGATTTGGACGTTAGGGATATCATCAAGTGACGGAAATCAGTGGAGTATATGGTTCAGGGACAAGGACCACAGTTGGAGTGGCCAGGGTACCGAACATTGTTATAGACACTGGAAATACACTTTACTCATTGTAACTCATGGTCCCCAACGGTGTGATGGATGCGTTGATGCAAGTCATAACACTATTTGTATTCTTTTTTGGTATCTCATTTTTACATACATACTCAGGTATCATAATCAACGCCAATATGGAAGATAACCCCAATTCATGACTTCGTAACCATTCCTCCAACACATATACTCTTGGGCCAGTTAGTAACCCCTCCCGGTCACAGACCGAACAGCGAGTACTTCAATTCTTGCCGCGTAAAGACTCATCATATGGCATACTGGATCGCCCCAGATGGCACCTCTCAACTGCTCTTCAATACACGTTACAGCTACAACACCCTCATCAAGCCTCTCCCGCACCGTCTTGCGATCCTTGGGTTTCGCGAGAGGATCCCCCGAGCGCAGCACGACGAGCCGGCCGGCGTTGCTGAGCGTACAGGGAGGCACTTTCCACCTCGGTTTTCGACTTCGTGAAGGGGACCTCGAACGCTGCTCGCGGGACTTGGACTCCCTGCGCTGGGATGGCGGAGGTGAGGATAAGAGATCAAGAAGGCTTTTGACATAGGCCTTGTCTGCGCGGACGACGGGGTCGCCTTCGTTGACGAAGCTGAGGAAGATGCTCTTGCGGAGATTCGGAGAGTCGGGTTTCGCAAGTGGAAGTAGACTTACGGGCGGGGCGCCAAAGGTAACGCAGTGGATTCTCTTGAAGCAATTTGTGAGGACGTTGAGCTCGCTTTGTGCTTCGCTCGTTTGTGCGACCATGTGGGAGTATAGCAGCGCGGCAATGGCACCACCGGCAGAATGACCCGTGATCAAAAGACTGTACTTTGACCGGGAGGGGTCTTCTTGGAGGAGTTGTCTTAGACGAGCAGCGACTGGACGGATCATTTTCTTTGCGACGGATAGGAAGCCGGCGTGGCATAGATTGCCTGGGTCGTCAAGGAAGCGAAGCGGGCTGACAGGGGCAGTATTCAGATTGACAGCCCAGTCCATAAAGCTAGCTGTACCACGGATGGCAAAAACGATGGTGTTAAGGTCATCCATGGAGACGGACTTGATACACGTCGTTCGAGGACCTGGAAGCCAGTCGGACGAAACGTGGGCGTCGCGCTCGGAGCCGCGGGGTTTCTCATAGACGCGCTGCGAGTACTGGGCGGCGAGGCAAAGAAGAGGCCAAGTAGGCATGTGGCTGGCCAAGTTAGAGACGTTTTCTAGGTTGGGTGTTACATACAGGGCGAGGGAGGGGAGATCCAAGGGGAGTTTGGAGTTGGCGTAGAGCTCGACTTTGGAGAAGTAATTGCCTGACACGACAGATGCAGCGACGTTGCAAGATTGCTTATCCTTGTGTCGCGTGCGTCTGCCAATGCCTTTGTCTTGGATACTGTTGTCCTGGGCCGGGGCCGGAGCCGGAGCTGGAGAGCAACTAAACAGATTATTCTCATTCCCACAGAGCTTCTCATGATCAATCATGGTCATGATATCATTGAACCGCTCATATAAAGCATTCGTCGACTGCGCAAGTTGCGTACAGCCATGCCACGCTGATAAGCCATCATCGTACAGCTGCGTCGGAACAGCTTCCTTTGCAAGATTGACCATGGATCCCGTGAAGCGGTTCAGTGAGGATGATAGGGTTTGCTGCGAGGGTCGGGTGCCGAGGTAGTAGTGCTGGTTCACGATAACGGGCTGCTGATAGCCATTCCATCCGGGCGGAGGGGCGAGATAACCCGCGGGTTGGAAATGAGGTTGGGAGTGAGAGGCATAGTGATGATTGTAGGGGATGCTTATGTTTGGCGGAGGGAGGAGTTGAGGTTGTGAGGGTTGTGGTCTTGGTCTTGGGCCAGCTGTGGTCGGACGAGTGGGAGGTGGAGGATTGCCGGGATATTGAGGGGGAGGGGGAGGAGGAGGGAGAGCTGGACGGTAAACATTGGGAGGATCGGTTATACTGGGCTTGGAGGATTTCGAGCTCTTGGTCTTGGGCTTGTTCTTGTCCTTGGATTTGGATTTGGGCTTGGAACTTGACTTTTTCGACTTTGTGCTGCTCTTGGAGGAAGTGAACCAGCCCATGGTGAACGAGTGGGGAGATGCCCGAGGTAGGATAGAAAGGTCTTTACATCTCCAATCTCTCGCCCACAAATCTGGATAGATTCAGCGTTTCACAAGGCTGCTCGCGGAAGAATGATCAAGACAAAACAAAACAAAACAAAACAAAAACAAAGAAAAGGCTGGGCGAAAAGATGGCGATAGTCTCACACACATTCACTCAATGGAAAACACACATGACTTTCCCCTCCAGGGCAGGATATTCTTAGCAACAGTCTTGATTGACTGGTTCCCAACGGGGCATTCTCAGCCCGGGCGATCATTCCCCTGTCGAACTCCAGCCGATGACCAAATAAACAAACAGCTTACAGGAGAGGTATGATGGGAGAAGTCGTGCTTATTCTGTCCAGATTTTAGCAGGGCTCTTAGCGAGGCTCACTAATGCGTGGCGCTGGGCACAACCCCTGTAACACTGCCTCTCAGCGTCGTCATTCGCCAAAACGTCAGCGGCAGCATGCAATAAGAGGCCAATCAGTGTCGTGGCGCTCAGAATGACTTCGTAGAGAAAAGACATTGGATGAGCTGAATAAGCTTCTATTGACTTGAGTGTGATGGCGTTAAGTGAATGACTGTGTTTGAGGCGATTCACGGAATCGCTCGAGTCAGATTCGGGGGTTTGAGACACTGATTACCTTACCTTATGATGCGACAACGAAGGTGGCGATAATGCTCTAGAATTGCAATGGATGTCTACTGTATCAATGTCCATCAGCCATTTTCTAGTCCTTCACAGCTGAATTGTCACCATCTTCGTTTCTATTCTAGCTGGACACCATCTCAAGTCTCAACCAGCGATATCCGATATCCCCATTCTATTCCTTACCGCTGTCCATCTCCTCAACCCATCCACAAACCCTCCTCGCAACATCCAAATTCGCATCTATCATCATTAGCAAATCCCCCCTCAACACAACAGAACAGAACAGATAGACACTTACCCTCTCTCGTGCAAAAGGCATGCGGAATGTTCCCCTCATCAACCACAATTCTCGCCCTGCCTTCCCTTCTCTTTATAATTCCCTCCCTCTCACCATCATCGACCCAATGATCCTTCTTTGCATAAAACACAAAGAATCTCGGAGCTCCATTCTCTTTTCCAGAAGTAGCCCACAGCTCTTCGCTCCATTTCTCCTCGCAAATATTTTCCAGCTCGGAAAGGCCTAGATGAACCGCCTGGAGCACCCCATCTCTGCTCTTGAGCCAACGCGCTGTCACATCCGCGCTTGTGTGTGTATGGCCCAGAAGACGCTGCACGATCCATGTTACACTTGCAACACTCAATAGTCTGAGGCAAAGACGCGCGAGTAGGCATGCTGCGGTATCGAGAAATGGTATGAGACGACGCAATATCGTGAACTGAACGCCGTTGGATGACCGGGCGAGGTGCGTCAGCGTTGGGAAGAGTAGAAAACCATGTCGTAGCTTGAGGTTCGGTGCCCGAGAGGAGTCAGTCATGTGTCGGTGAAAAATCTCGACAGCAATATAGCTCCCGACAGAATGGCCCATGAGAATGACAAAATCGTGTTGTTCTCCTTTGGCAGCGACGTCATCGTAGATACCTTCAATCTGGCCGTTCAGATCCCATGGCTTGTTGTTTGAGCTAAAAGGTTCATGGTCATCGTCGCTGAAGCCGAACAAGTTTCGGCCGTAAATGTCGTACGCTGTGTCTTTCTCAATCTTGCTCAAAAGGCCGCGCAGGATGTTGAGGAAGTCGGTGTAGTATTCGATAAGGCCGGGATTGCCGCAGATGTAGTAAATGAGGGCTTTTTGTTTAACTCCATTGGAATGCTCTGACGGTAGCCATATTTGAGGGGCCATTGTGTGTCGTTAAGGTCTGAGAATCTCTAACGCGATGTTGTGATGTTGCGATGTTAAAGATAAGCAAGTTGGCGGATCTAATTCGACGGCAATTCTTCGGATCCTCTTCATGGATAACTTCATCAGAACTCGTAATGGTCCTAGTAATGATACATTATTTAGTGGACTGCAAGCGGCGAGATGAAACCTCGGTTCAAGTGGTTTGCATCACGGTGTTTGGCGTGGTGAGTCGCTGGCGCCGAACGTGAGCTCTGCTGGAGGACAAGTTGACAACATTTTCGCCGGATGAGCAAATTATTCTGGCCACGTCCAGCGAGGGCCATCACGACGTATACACGGTGGTGAATCTTCTTCACATCTTCCCCGTGTTGTTCCTCATGGCGGTCTTCGAAGTGTGAGTCCTCAACCCGGCGAGAATATTGTATCACACTTGCCATAGGTCTCCTTTCCGGAGCTGCCATTGCTGCTGCCCTAGCCATCGGCAACACAGTGATTGCAGCCTCACGAACTGTTTCCGACTCAAAAACTCGAGACGCAATTCTCCACAGTGCATTCCGTTTAAGTAGCAGGTTAGATGGAAAAGGACATTGCCCCTAGGCCGCCGCAATTGTAGCAGCATCCGGAAAGCAAGCTCTCGAAGTGATCTTGATACTGGCCCGCCTGCATCAACAGGAAGCATTACCGTGACTGCGGCTACCATAGTAATCGGATTCCAGAGACGTATTGTTCTCATTGGTGTTGGCGGCGATGTCAACCTTCCTTTCACCTGAGGCATGGTACAGCTGTACCGTGTATCACAGGACGATCTAATTGTGAGCGGAAGGATTTTCGAAGGTTCATCCATTTGGTTGAGAGTGAAGCCTACTTTCGAAAACACACACAGCTTGTGAATATCATTGAGTTATCTGCTTTCACAGTTGCGATCAGGTTGCCGGTGCAAAGATGAACAGGAGCTGTGGTTCAGCGCCAGAAGAATGGGCGGACAGCATTCATTGTCTCTGTACGAGGTAGTTCAAATCTCAATCGAGTTAATTAAATCGATAAACGACTTCCTTTACCTCGGGCTTTGGTCAATTGTGACTCGAATCTCGAACAGCGTCCGACCCAGCCCTTGAGTCATCGCTACCCTGGCCGTTAGACGGGTATTCATCGCGGGCTCGCCCATAATGTCTGCGAGGATATCCGCTGACCAATCACCCTCATGAGAGTCTGGAAATAAGGCCTTCGGTCCCGACTCCTGCTGAATCCAGAACCTCTCGTAGCCCCCCAAACAAAGCCGTCGCCGCTGATTCTCCATCCGCTGTTGAATCTCTCCTGGACTGAGTGATTCGCGTTCAAGATACAGTTGAGAAGGCTGTAAGTCTTCCGGAGAAGTTCGAGCCGACTTAATAAAGGCATGCATGTTGAAAACCCGACACCAGAGCTTCCATGGCGATGGTTCTTCATCACCTATAGCCAGTTTGCGATGGACACCCCATGTAATGGCGACATAACCACGCGAGACGGCACTTTGGCGGGTTGAAAGTAAAGGCTCGGACCGGGTAGAATCGATTGCGAAGTTGACAAAGTGTATACCACCGAAGTATCGCTCGGTGCCAGGATGCTGACACTTCTTGAATGCCCACGGAGATGGGATCTGTGTGGCGCGAGTGTTATATCTGCTGATGGGAGGGTGACTACCACCGCTGTCAATAGTGTATTTGGGTCCAAACGCTGTATCGACAAAGTACACGGGTCCTGTCTCGGGTCCTTCTCCAAGCGAAGGGTTTGTGCTCACTGTGTTGATGGGGCTCTGTTGTAGAAGAATACCAACATCCTTCTTGGAAGCGTCGTCGAGGGATCGAGTAATTACAATAGTAGAAAGATCGTATAATGCGGATAATCGGCCTCCACCTTCGAGTATGGCTCCTTGTCGGTCGACGTCGAGAGAGACTTGAAGGGTGCCGTGGGTCTGCCTGGGATCAACGGGGATGATCAGCTGGTGATAGACACGCCGGTAGAGATCAACAGCTGCCATGTGTTCGAGCAGAAGCGCAGGTCGAACCAGGTAGTCGTAATCGTGGGCGAGATCCAGTATACCCAACCACAGCTTTCGATCAACATAGCCATCGATTTGTGGATCGTAAGCACCCACGGTACAGGGGCAAATCCACAAATTGGTGCGTAGAGCAGTGTCTGTAAGTTCCATTGGGGCCATATTTCCCAGAAAGTCGGCTTCGTACAGGCGATCGACATTATTAAAGACCCGTCGTCCAAGGATGCGTACAGGCTCCTTGAAAAGCCCGGAAGATGGGGCCAGACACCCAGGAGCACGTTCTTGAGGCAGATCACATGCCCCAGCACGCCATAGTAGCAGAGACTGGTCTTTTGACTGCCTGACTATGGCCTCTTGGAGACGCAGGAAAGCTTTGTCTCCTTCTCCATAGAGCATCGACATGTTCAAGTTGAAGAGACCAAGCAGGCAATAAGCAGCATCCTCTCTTCGGGTCGTAACACGAGATGAGGCCCAGCTCATTTTGATGGAAACAGCGAAAGAGTCCAAAGTTTGAGGGAGCGCGTCCAGCTTACGACAGTCCATACAGACTCCATCGCGAACCGGAGGTGCAGGATAGCCTTTGGGACAGGAACATCGAGGTTCAGCAAACAGTTGAGGCCAGATGCCTGTGCGCTGACAGATGCGATCGAGAAGACTGCCGTCTCTTGAACCGAACTTGATCCATCTCTCATCGAAAAAGTTAACATTGCGCGGTGCTATCAGCTCTTGTAAAGTCCATCCTCGGGTGAACCAGCGACTGGTAAAGAAAGAAGTGTCTGACGCCTCAAGATGAACTTCCTTGCCCTGTAGCGTAGTAGCGGACTGGTATGATAGCCCGGTGTCAAAATCGCTCAGGAAGACATAGCATAAATCAGCCTGCTGATACCACTTGAACATGGAGTTGATAGCCTCGGACAACTCAGCGCTGCTGGTTTTGTCGATGCAGCAGGTGTCAATCCAGACATAGTCCAAGCCGTCCTTTCGGGCCTGTGCGCAACTCTCTTGGACCTTGTAGAAGGATTTGTGACGTCTGAGCTGGTCAAATGGCTGCTGCGTTATGTCCTGGAAAGTGATCTCATCGTCACCCCATGTGTGCGACAGGATGGCGTACAGCGGGATATCAATCTCGGCGCCGTTGAAGCTCTCAAGTCGAAGTTTATGCGTGTTTAGCAGTCGCATTTTTGGGTGAGCTGAGCTATGTTTCGAGGACCAGAGCGAAATAGGAAGCGACGAGATTTGTCGGGTGAGGCTGAGTTTTAGGCATCGCCAGCCAAGGCTTTTGAAGAGGCATTCTGGAGTGACTCTGCATTTGCTGACTACGCTCGTAGACAATCAATTGCCTGAGTTGGTGAATGGACCCCTGCAGCATTGCGAATGGTCATTGTTCTGAATTGAAGGCAATTCGAGGATAAGTATCGCATGATGCTTGGGAATGATAATGATTGGAGCCGGCTGCTGGGATACCTAACTAGAAGCTGTGAGTCTCTTGTAGGTAATTTGAAGAAGAAAGAATCGATTAAACAAATCATGCGGGGGGAGGGGGATGCTCTTACCCCGGGCATTTCTATCACCTCTACCTTAAACAAGGACCCTTGAATGCGATCGCATTCATCAGTGGGTCCACCAGGATTTACGCCAGCAACACCATGGCCAAGGATCATTTATTAGTCGAGTGACCACTAACATCAGAGTTACGACGGGCTTTATGTCACCATTTCATGACGTTTCATTTCTCTATAAATATTGACTTCCTCCTCTTCCCCTGACTTAGCAATCACATTCTGCGCATCCTGATTTCCATATCAACATGTCTCATACCACAATCAAAACTAAACCGCCGTCCAACCCACCAACAGAACTTGAAGAAATCCATGTCAATATCGGAGATTCAGAAACACCTGAACTTGACGACCCAAACAGCGCAAATATCATACCTAGGAATCATGCCTTTGCATCCGCGCCATCCAACGAACCCTCCTCAAAACCCAAGTCCAACAAGAGCCTGGCCCAGATCGCAACAGTGATGACCTCCCTTTGCGCATGCGTCTTCCTCGCCGCCCTAGAAGTAACGATAGTATCAACTGCTCTCCCAACTATCGCCGCTCACTTCGCCTCCAACTCGGGCTACACCTGGATCGGCACATCATTCGTCCTAGCCCACACAGCCTCGACCCCTTCATGGGGGAAAGTCTCCGACATCTGGGGAAGAAAACCGATGTTGTTGATCGCTAATGTCATCTTCTTCTCGGGGAGTCTTGTATGTGCTCTGGTTGATGATCTGGCGGTCTTTATCGCTGGCCGGGCTATCCAGGGACTAGGCGCTGCCGGGATGCAGACTATGGTGAATATCTGCATTAGTGATATGTTTTCGCAAAGGGACCGGGGCTTATACTATGGCTTAACGTCGATTATGTGGGCGATAGCGTCCGGAATTGGTCCTGTACTTGGAGGCTTGTTCACAGATCGGCTGAGGTGGGTAAAGTCATCCCTAAGGGGCTACTACTTGCTAACAATAACATAGTTGGAGGTGGTGTTTCTGGATCAATCGTGAGCTCTTCCCATGTAGAGTTCTAATCATCGCTTACATTCCTAGTACCAATCACTGCCGCAGTCTTTATTCTGCTAGTACTCACTCTCAAACTCCCATCCCCTAAAACCCCTGTGTGGGCAGGGCTTAAAGCAATCGACTGGCCTGGCAGTCTTCTTATCATAGGAGGCACCCTCATGTTGCTCCTCGGTCTTTACCTGGGTGGCATTCACGAGCCCTGGGATTCGGCAACAGTCGTCTGTCTCCTCGTCTTTGGAATCACGACCGGAGCATTATTCGTCTTGAATGAGTGGAAATTGGCAGAGCATCCCGTGATTCCAGTCCATCTTTTCAAGACCTGGTCATCATCTGCAGCATATGCCGTCACCTTTTTCCATTCATTTGTGTTTCTAGGGGTCGCTTATTATCTGCCCCTGTACTTTCAAGCAGTCCTTCTGGTCAGTCCTCTTCGGTCAGGCATCTATCTTCTGCCTTTCATCCTTTCCATCACCATATCTGCTGCGGTAACTGGGGTCTATATCCAGTTTACGGGCAAATATCTTCCTGCAGTTCATGCTGGATTGGTCCTCATGACTCTAGGAATGGGTCTGATGATTAGCCTAGACCTCGATTCGAACTGGCCAAAGTTGATTTCTTTCCAGATCGTGTGCGGGATAGGGGTTGGTATGAACTTTGAAGGGCCCTTGCTGGCTGTTCAGACAGTTGTGCCACATAAGGATGTCGCCGCTGCTACTACGGCGATGAGCTTTGTTAGAACTACTGCTACGGCTATATCTGTCGTTATTGGTGGAGTCCTTTTTCAGAATGAAATGAAGAAGGAAAAGCAGGCCCTTGTGCGTGGTCTTGGCCCTCAGCTTGCACGATTATTTGATGGAGCATCTGCTTCTGCAAGTGTTGACGTGGTCAAGACACTCCCGCCTGAGTCTCAGCTGGTTGTGAGGGAGGCATACTTCCACTCTTTAAATAAGATGTGGATGATGGTAAGCCATCTAATGAATGCTGTCCTTCGTGCCAGTACTAATTATGGCTAGTATACCGCATACTCAGGCGTTGGGTTATTGCTCGGCCTCTTCATCAGAGCACAGCACCTTAATAAGCATCACCAAGACGCTCAGTTGGGTATTGTTGAAAATATAAATGCGCCTGGTCCCACAGAAAGTGTATTGATATCGACAAGCAACAGCGAGAATCACGAGCTGCCTAATATTAGGGGCCGCTCAACAGGCTGATGCTTCGGATAAGGCATTGTTGCATTAGTCTCCGTAAATTCACCTTCAAATCAGATCATTCGCAGTTCCAAAGATCTGTCCTTCACTCGGTCTTTTCGTCTTGGATATGCGTGTCGTGCTGGTTTAGCATGGTCATGTGGTTTATAGTTCACTTTCGAACGGGTTGAGAACCCGCCCATAACTACTTATAGTAATTATATGTCTTAGCATCAGACACTTCTCAATGGTCATTTAGACCCAGACTCTGGTTTTGATTGTAATGTCTCCTTATTGCTGGAGGCCACTTACACTGGGCCGTGTTTAATACAGTGTGGCAATCTACTTCACACTTCCACACGGTAACACCTTCAGCGCTGATCTATCGCTTGCGCTCCTGTAATTGTTTCCACAGATAGCGCAACTCCATGCTTTTCTCACCTTGAATGAATCTATAGTGGTTCATTTGATACAAACCATCTTGAGTGCCCTACGATTTTGCAACACTGCTGGCCGATGGCCATGTACGAACCGTGTTCCTCAAATGCCGCGACTTCAAGAGATGCTTCATCGTCACTCGCGGACCTATCAGATTCGGATCCCGATGATGAACGAGACAATGACCCAACAAAGCCCTTGCTTGACCACCGCCGGAGGCCGTCGGTGGCCAGCGAAATGCTATCACGTCGACAGAGCATCGTCGACAATGACGTAGCAATTACGGTGCTGACCAAGATCGACCGGACCATCATCCCTCTCTTGTTCATAACGTACATGTTCAATTTCATGGATAAGGTCGTTCTATCGAGTGCCGCTGTCTTTGGGTTGCCAGAGGATAACGTACTTCTTTCCGCCCAACCCCAACGTAACACCGCTGATAGTGTCTCAGCATCTAAAGGGACAAGAGTACAGCTGGGTCGGCAGCGTCTTTTATCTGGGTTACTTCCTATGGACTTATCCAACCACCATACTGGTCGCACATCTTCCGACCGGAAAGTATCTTACAGTCAACACACTATTCTGGGGCTTAGTTGTCGCATTTACGGCTGCCTGCCATGACTTTGGCGGCCTCTTGATCGTACGGTTTCTTCTCGGCATCGCAGAAGCGACCATAACGCCAGGCTTCATGTTTCTCACCTCGACATGGTACACGCGCGATGAGATGCCGGCTCGGGTGGGTATCTGGTTCTCAGGAAACGCTATTGGCGGCTTGGTCGCCAGTGTGCTCGCATTCGGAGTTGGACATAT
Source organism: Fusarium sp. FL617 (assembly GCA_030142105.1). Taxonomy (NCBI): domain Eukaryota; kingdom Fungi; phylum Ascomycota; class Sordariomycetes; order Hypocreales; family Nectriaceae; genus Fusarium; species Fusarium sp. FL617. Next base: position 657,332 of record JAREIL010000034.1, on the reverse strand, counting down.
CGATGGCACGACAGTGAAACCTTGGAGGTGGATGTATATCATTTTGGGAACGACGACCTTTCTCTGGGCAATACCCTTATTCTTCCTTCTTCCAGACAACATTTCCAAGGCTAGTTTCCTCTCGCCAGAAGAAAGACAAATTGCGGCGAAACGAGTAATCTCCTCGGGCACTGGAGCGACTGAAAGCACGCATTGGAAATGGAATCAAGTCTTCGAGTGTTTGGCTGATCCCAAGTCCTGGTTCATTGTGGGAATTGAACTGTTCACCCAGATCCCAAACGGTGGCTCTCAAAGCTTCGCAAATATCGTTGTCGCATCATTTGGGTTCACTAATTTGCAGTCCACGCTCATCAACATACCCTACTCACTGCTCTCCGCCGCTATCATCGCAGGAAGTGGCCACTTGGCTGGTCGTTTTCGCACTCTGAATTGCCTTCTGATCATTGCTGTTATTCTGCCCTGCGTTGTCGGCAGCGCCATCATCTACAAAAGAAGTCATGTGCGCCATGGCCTACACCTGCTCGCTTACTTTCTTCTGTCCAGTGGTTCCGCAGCGATGCCCCTCAACATGGCCCTGGTGCAATCAAATTACCGTGGAGTCACCAAGAAAATGACCATAACAGCCATGCTATTCGTCGCATATTGTGTCGGAAACATGGCCGGACCGCACTTCTTTCTCAAATCTGAGGATCCATTGTACGAGACTGCATTCAAAGCTATCGCGGTCTGCTACAGTTTGGCAATTATAAGTGCTTTGAGTTTGAGGATCTACCTCAAATGGCTGAATGCAAGACGAATAAGGCAGGAGGGAATTGTTGGGAGTGCTGGATTGGGAGGATTTGTGAATGTGGGCGAGTCCGGAGATGCTGCAGCCGCAGAGTTGGAGGATGTAACGGATTGGCAAGTCATCGGGTTTAGATATCGACTCTAGTTATTTTCTTTATGAATACGCATGACTGAAGTGTTGTCGAGGCTGTGCCAAACCATTCATTCACTCAGAGTATATCTGGGTACTTTAACCTCTAGATTGAGTGCCACCGAATATTGGGGCAAAATTTCAGATTGAAGTTACGTGGGACGATTGTAAAAATAAGATCGGAAGTCCCCAGCTTCAAGCTTCCAAAATAATAGTGCTTCAGGTATTGTCAGTAAAGTACCTTGTCCGCAGACTCGGAAGCAGATCGGATGGTGTTCGTCGAGTAAGTAAGTCACGTGTACCCGAGTCCCTGAGCAGGATCAAGGTTTCACCGAGCCCGCCAAGTCGCCCCAGAATCATTTGAAAGCATCGAGGCACCCACTTTGAACTTTCGACATTGCAGAAGAAGGTCCAGCTTTCTTTATCTGGACAATTCCTCCATCTTTATCTCAAACGCGTCGGTTTTTGATCGCGCAACGCCCAACAGCATGTCGTGGAGAAATCAAGGAATCACCGGTTCTAACAACATACCCCTTGGCAAGCGGCGCTTTGGGGGCGAGGATGATGAATTTGATGGTGGTGATGTCGTCGCCGATCGCGACTTGAAGCGCGGACGCGACCCCGAACCTCGCGGCGAGGCTGACGGACCCCGACGACGAAAGAAGCGAAACCGATGGGGTGATTCATCCGAGAACAAGGCTGCTGGTCTCATGGGCTTGCCCACTGCCATCTTGTCCAACATGACAAGCGAACAGCTTGAGGCCTACACGCTGCACTTGCGAATCGAGGAAATCTCCCAGAAGCTGCGCATCGATGATGTCGTCCCAGCCGACGGTGACCGGTAAGTCAAGCCCTCTTGATACCTGTTCTTTATCACTAACCTAGCACAGATCGCCCTCTCCCGCGCCTCAGTACGATAACCACGGTCGACGTATCAACACGCGAGAGTACCGATACCGAAAGCGACTCGAAGACGAACGCCACAAGCTCATTGACAAGGCTATGAAGACCATTCCTAACTATCACCCTCCACAGGACTACCGTAGACCTACCAAGACTCAGGAGAAGGTCTACGTTCCTGTCAACGATTATCCGGAAATTAACTTCAGTATGATTGCTAACCCTTTGACCCTACTTACCAATTTTTTACCCTTGTTTTTGTTTTCCTTTTGGAGTTTGATCAGACTCACCATTACACCCTTGGTGTTTTTGAGAGGCCTGGTCCTTCATCGAAATGGACTAACCCTTTACCCGTTCATCTAATCTTGACGAATCAGACACTAACAATAGCTCTCTCGCACTAAAGTTGGATTACTTATCGGACCTCGAGGTAACACTCTCAAGAAAATGGAGGGAGACTCTGGTGCCAAGATCGCTATTCGTGGCAAGGGCTCCGTCAAGGAGGGCAAGGGCCGGTCTGATGCCGCGCACGCCAGCAACCAGGAAGAAGATCTGCACTGTCTCATCATGGCCGACACCGAAGAGAAGGTCAACAAGGCCAAGAAGCTCATTCACAACGTCATTGAGACTGTAAGTAAAGATCCCTGCTCTCTCACAAACTTCTACTGACATGAACAGGCTGCTTCTATCCCTGAAGGTCAAAACGAGCTCAAGCGTAACCAGCTACGAGAACTCGCCGCGCTCAACGGTACCCTCCGAGACGACGAAAACCAGGCTTGCCAGAACTGTGGCAAGATCGGTCACCGCAAGTACGACTGCCCCGAGAAACAAAACTACACTGCCAGCATCATCTGTCGCGTCTGTGGTAACGCGGGTCACATGGCTCGCGATTGTCCTGACCGCCAGCGCGGCGCTAACTGGCGCAATAACGATGCGGCCGCACGCCCTGCTGGTCGCATCGGTGGCGGTGATGCCGTTGACCGTGAGATGGAGGTAAGAGGTCCCCTGTTTGTCCCATTTACTCTGATACTAACAACCCCTAGCAACTCATGCAAGAGCTTGGCGGAGGGTCTTCTAATGGACCTCCTGCGCGTATCGAGGCCGGCCCTGGCTCTCAGAACAACGGCGATGCGAAGCCTTGGCAACGAGGCCCAACCGGTGGACCTGCACCATGGCGCACCCGTGCCCAGGATTCTAACGAGGGAGGATCGGCAGCTCCCTGGGCCCGGGACCGCGGTGGTCACAATCAAGACCACCAGAGTGGTAACGGCGGTGATAGTTACTACGGCCAAGGCTACGGTGGAGGTGCTTCAGGCGCCGCTGCTCCATGGCAGCAACAGGCTCCTGGAACCCAGAGCGGCTATGGTGGCTATCCTGGCTATGGTGGCTACGGAGCTGCTCCCGGAATGGGTGCTCCTCCTGGCCTCGGTGCTCCTGGCGGTGCTCCTGGCGGTGCGCCTCCACCTCCTTCTGGTGCTCCCCCAGGTCTGGGTGATATCAACGCCTTCATCCAGCAGTACGCTGGAGCCGCACCACCTCCCCCGCCGCCTTCTGGCGATGCTCCGCCTCCACCTCCCAGTGACCAACCTCCTCCTCCACCTCCTGGTGCTTAGATGAGGACAAGACTAACGAGGATATCTGGGGTGGGGGATTTTCTAACACAACGTGAAGCTTCGACGAGAATTTGAGAATCATCAATTCATCGAACCGGATAACAAGAAGGAAAGGACAAGCGATCGTTCCTAACGCGGCAGCAAACTAACCACTGCATCAAAAAATTGTCTTTCGTAACTCTATAACAGCGAGCTATTGACAGGGCCACCAACTCATGTATTGCAGCTAGTCATATCATCCCGAAACAGAGGACTAATCGCGTAGGCAAAGTGTACTTGATAATTGAGTCGTTTCATTAAATTTTGCCTGGATATGCGTGACTGCAAGACATGCTGAATAAGAAGATATCCAATTGTGAAAGCCGCTTGATTCCCTGTTCATGCACAATCCTGTAATGCAACTCATACATGCCTAATGTGGACCCCGCATTGCAGCGATTCTGGCGTCATTGTAAGTACTTTTCTTTGCTTTGTCAGAAAAAGTACGGAAGGCCAGAGGGGCCATTCTCGGCGATTGCATCCAAGGAGGACCCAGCACACACTTGACACCTATCCTTACAACAATCAGGGATAAAATCATGTAAAGCCTTAAGAACTATTCAAGACATCTACCAACCATCAAGTAAGGTGTGACAAAATGAGTTAGGAATTCAGTCTGATATTATGATAATAGAGCATACTTTAGGCATGTTTTAGGTATGCTTCAGGCATAACCTATCTAGGTAGCTATTCTCAAAGTTTAGTAGGGACCCTCAAACCTTATGAGTCTTTCGAACTTCCACAAGCCCGGGTCCCTTCTTGGTGAGAGCCGCCCAAGTCGGCATATACCTGAGGAGTTCATCTAGAGCGGGGATCGTGCCAGATTCGTTTGCATCACTCCAAGCACAAGTGACGATCACCTCTAGACGATCTGCTTCTTGGTCCACCGACTCCGTCGTAGCAAGAGTGTTGCGTTCATTAAGGTACAGATTCAACGTCCAGGGCACATCTCGATCACGTCGCCAGAGCTGGACGCTGTCGAAGCCTTCCGAGGGGAACTTTCCAAACCGAGGATCTCTTGGACCTGCGCCATCAATAGTGAAGCCAAAGATTGGTCGCGATGTTCGCACATAGCAAAGCCTAGAGTCGACGGCGTCGATCCGGAGTCGCGCTTTCGTGCTGTCGCTGCCGTCTACTGTCTCAATCGATACCAGTTCTCGGGGCGTCTTGCCCTTGGCTAGATTGGGAGACAGAGCAGAAGAGTCATATTTGCAGTCCATCAGGTCTCGTCCACTGGCTTTCTGACAATTGATGTCTTGACCTGAGGTACTTGGCAATGAGCTGATGACAGAGCGCGCATAGTCCTCGATTCCCACGATTGAAACAGTGTCGGTGCCATTTTCAAGGTCAACGACCTGCTGGAAGTAAAACTTGAAGCGATTGTTGTCAGAGAACGGGAAAGCCACCAAATTGTAAATAAACGTCCCAATAAACACAAATAACAGGAACAACGGCACATGGTGAGTGACACGGTGGATGAACGGCGTAAGAGGCAGCAGCAAGAAGATGCTGAGAATGCCTATAGACAGTACAGGAACGAGGAAGCTTCCCCCATCGGTGCCTGTCATCTGTGTTGCAGTCATCACGACCAAGCCAATATTACCAAACAAGATCACAGGAATAGGAGCCAAAAGCAGGAACTGGAGAATCCAAGTCCAAGTGGGAAGCCGTCCAGACCAGCTTTGCTCGTGTTCGAAAGGCTGGTATCGTCGCATACTAGGCGGTGAAGGCGAGTTCTCGTTCTCAGCAACCGAACGACGGTATGTGTTAGCAAACGAGGTCTGGTTGTTGGATCCGTATCCTGATTCGCCGGCTCTCAGTGGCGTGGTCTCGGTAGCTTCATCGGTTCCGCCTTCGTTGTCCTCAGATTCTGCCTGCGCGGGTTCGTTCTCTGGTTGGGGCCTTGACTCTTGTTCGTTGTTGCGGCTCGAAACATCGCGCGCCTGGTGAGCATCATGGAGCTGCAGGGCGAAATCATGCTTTCCAAGTAGTGCAAATTGCTCTAAAAGCGAAATGAGCAAAGCCAGGAATATGCTCGACTGGAAGAACACGGTCGCGTAGAGGGCGCCAACGTGCATACGATCCTCTGCTACCGCGCATACGACTTGTACACCCCAGCCGAGAGCAAAGAGCCAGATGAGAACGAAGCCCCGATGAAGCGCACTGGGGCGTACAAAAGCAGAGCCGCGCATGATGAGCCAGAAGACGAAGTAGAAAATGGATAGAGTCATCGACCACCTGCGAACATTAGATTGTGGCCAGCCTTCAATTGGGGGCCACTTACACAGCGTAACCACTACTGTAGATAACGAGCGGATTGAACTTGGCAAGCAAAAGTGTCGACGCAATGGTCAACGCCCCAGCAAAGATGAGTGCAAAGGGAAAGCGGAAGAAGCCTTTCCAACCGCCCAGACTAACCGGATCATCGTTAATGTCGTGGTGCGTCTTGACCTCTCTAGCGAAGAAGTAGTACTTGTCCTTGCGTGCTAGTATGTAAGTGAAAGCAATGAGAATTAGAGGTGTGGCGACAAGAAGTGTTAGCGACCATGCAAAGAGTCCCCTAAGCGCGAACACGGCCCATGCAGCGCCAAAGATGTCGAACCAGACGCCTTCAGCTTGTTTACCGTTCTGCACGAGATCGGAATTGCCGTCAGACCGGTCGCCGCTGAAGATGGTACCGGTTGTTTTCGACAACTGCTCAGTTGATGCCAGAGCAGCCGAGAGCATGTGCCAAATACTGTTAACAGATGTGTGCCGTGCATCGTCCTGGTTGGTATGGTAGCGAGCACGAGGCGCATAGAAGGCAATATCCAGCCCACGCTGTCCGAATATATCTGCGAAAATCTCGTAATCAGTTGCGCTTTTTATGACACCTCTCTCGAAAGCATTCGCAGCAACAACAGATCCCAGTGGACGAGGGCTCTTGGAGTACACCTTGGCAGCCTGCAAGTCAGTTGTTCGAAAAAGAAGCGCACGACCACCGGCTCCAGCGCCCTCAAGGTTGACGAATGTATGGATAAAGTGCAACAACGGACTGTAACCGAAGGCTCTGGCACCAAGAAGCCCATCTTCCTCAGCATTGTTGAAGAGCAGAACGATACCGTTCTTCGGTTGGCGACCTTTGAGTGTGAAGTAGCTCAGAAGCTGAAGCATCGAGACGCAAGCCATGCCGTCATCGGTAGCTCCGTAGCCGGTAGAGACCCTGGATCGCTGTGAGTAAACGAAGCGCGAACATCAAGATGGTAACCTACGAGTCAAAATGGCAGTTGACCAGAACACCACCTTCGCCGCGGAACTTCTTGTACTTGGATTCATCGCGCCACCAATCACCTTCAGGGTCGTTTTGGCCGTGAATGTAAACATAATAGTTGTTGCCCTCAAAATATTGGCCCAACCATTTTCCCTTATCAATGTTAGAACCAGTGCGCCGAGCCGTGTTATAGGTCCAGGAAACATTAGAGGTTCTGTCGTCAAAAAGAGTTGCTCCACGAGGTTTAGATTGGATTGTCTCATCAGAGGCGACAAGCGATTCTTGATAATTTCCAGCAAGGGATGCTCTGTACCATGTTAGCGAAATATCCTTATAAAGTCTGACCACTCTTGGGCTGATCCAAGTCTAAGACTGGTCATATATATCTGTCAAGTGCCCTTGAAGTTCCCTATCTTTTTTGGCGACTCGCCTGTGCGGCCAAGGTAGGTACTGACCTCGAATGCCAGTCTACACCACCAATCGTTTCGGTTGTGTAAGCCAAGTCGTTGCGATCCAAAATCTCCTTGGTGCGACTCATAATAAACTTACGCACCCGGTCATTTTCGTGACTGTTGTAAGGGTGATAAGCGCTGCTGATGTTCTGTAAATCCAGCCATGCTTCGGTCAAGTTGAGGCCATGATGAAAGGAGCGATCTGCAGGAGGGACAGTCTCGTGCACGTAGATGAGTGGAATAGCAAGGGCGAGATATATAACAGTGGTCCAGAATGAGACAGGGCCTGGCCGAAAGGCGAGAGGATTCTTAGCTCTCATGGTAATGCCGACGTCAGTGCGTCGCGAAACAGTGAGAGAGGTTGAATCGCGTAAAAGAGAAAGCGGATGGAGAAAGATAAGATACGTAGGTAGACTACTACGTAGGTAGTGAGGGAGATGACGAAGGAGGATCAGATGATCCCTGTCAGGCGGTCACTAAATAATCAAGGCTTGGCCTAACTCTAGGTAAGGGACGCCAAAATAATACAAGCACTGGTAGGATATTTTTAGCCTAGAAAAAAATCTAATTATTATAGCAACTTATCCTAAAGTTAGGCAGAGTATCGATTATTTACTGACCCGCCTGCCTATCAACACATGAAAATAAAGTAGACAGGATCTCTTCAAATACGCGACCTTGGGTGATGCGCTGCGGCCTTCCTCGATTACCGGCACACCAAGCTTGAGGTGCAGGACTTGAGAGGCAACTGCTGGCGATTGCATGCATTGCGTTGCTTGCATCCATTCCTTCGTCACATGGCCCAAGCTCCCTATTACGGAAGGCCAGAAGGGACAGTGCGCTGTCTTCCTCCAGAGGCGGCCTGATTTGGCCCTTCGGTCGATGAGACACTACAAATCCCAGTCAAGTTTCCGTCTGGATGTTCAACTTTGAAAGGACCCAATCGATCTCACCTATTGAGCAAAGAAGGCATGGTCAAAGCAGTTGAGGCATACATGGAGAGCGGTCCATGACAGGGATGCTGATATTCTGTAAACCCAGCCACGCCTCGGTCAAGTTAAGGCTATCATACAAGGAGCAATCAGCAGGTGCTAGAGAAATAGTCTGATAGTTTACATAAGTGGGCTAGTGAGATAGATAGCATGACAGATATTTCGATCTTGTGAAAGCGTCACTGGTGTATTTGCCTATATCTTTGTGCTGTGGTCAAAGACCATTACTATTAACCCGTGATTCCAACCCAGTCCCAATCCTGATTCCCGTATACATATTCCATCACTTGCAACTCATATCATTGCCTCTGTTCCTCTCAAAAAGCCGGATAGCTAGTTCAGATTGAGAAATCGGCATTCAATACTGATTGCTCAATATATCTACAGAGCAAGGGCAGCAATGGCAACCATGGCAATGGCGCCGAGACCCTTGACACCAGCAGCGCTGTTCTCGCCAACGTTTGTGGGAGCAGGAGTGCTACCACCGGCACCACCCTCCTCGCTCGTGGGAGTAGGGGCGGGAGTGTTGATGACAGGAGGGACGACCTTGGTGGTGGACTCGACAACAGGAGGAACAGAGGTGGTCTCCTCGGCGGCCTCGGTGGTCTCAGCAGCCGCGGTGGTCTCGACAACCTTGGCGGAGGTAGTCACGACGACCTTGGTGGAAGTCTCAACCTTTGTGGTGTCGGAGTCACCAGAGCCAGCCTCAGGGTTGTCGCACAGCTTCTCAGTAGCAGGGAGGACCTCGTCTTGAGTGAGTTAGTATATACGATACAGAAATAGTAGACGTGAGTCAAGAGGACTTACTGATGGCAACGTCAGAGCCACACTTCTCAATCACACAAGAGGTAGCGGCGCTTCGGACACTGTCGAAGTCCTTGCAGACACAAGCAAGATCGGTCTTGTCACACTTGGTCTTGCTAGCGATGGCATCGTCAAGGCAAGGAATAGCGCACTTGGGGACGTCGCCGAGGGACTGAGCCGAGACGGCGGCGACGAGGGCAGCAATAGCGAAAGAGTACTTCATCTTGAAGGTTGCTTTGGAAGTTTTTGTTGTTTACTTGTTGTTGTTGAGGCGAGATACAACGAGTGTAAGAGGCAAAGACAAGGCTGAGCTGAGCTGATAATGGTCCAATGGAAGCGAGTGGATGAGGAGAAAGAAGGAAGAGATTGAAGAGATGGATGGTGAGCAGCCTTTATGTAGCTATGCAAGAACAACAAAGACTCGTCAGGTAACCAGGAACGACAAGGTTCAGCGCCTTGGCCACGCCCACGGCCTTGCCATGTCACTCTACCGTTGCCGTTGCTGTCGCTGTCGACCATTCCAGGGCAGAAGCCAGCGACCAGCCTTCTCATGCAGCTCAACTTGACTTGTTACTTGTTCTTGTTGCCTCACCCCGCGTGTGGATGGGTCGGGATGCGATGCGACGAGCCGGCCGGCCACCATTTGACGAATGAGAGACAAGAAGAGCAACAGGGAACCTACATCTAGGGGTGGAAGAACAAAAGGGCCAAACTCTACTTGTCTATTCTGTTACTATTACCTACAGGATTTACTAGGGGGCGTATGAAAGAGGCGGCGGGGTCTATTTCCGCTTTTGATACACACGGCCGAGTAGATCGACGAGGAGCAAAAGTCCGGGGGCGAGATGCGGAGGTGAAAGGGCATGTGAAGTGATTTTCGGGCATTGAGTTAAGTTAGAGTCGGAGATTGACCTCGAAAAGATGTCGGGTTGACAGTCTAGTAGAAAACCTGGAGATTTCGATCCACCCCCGGATATTCGAGCATTGTTTTCCCTTGCTTCGCTAGTCTATAGCGAGTTCCGTTACCTCGACTATCTGTCCACAGTTTGGAGAGCAAGACTTGGCAAGCGTCTTGTCTGAAAAGAGTTGCAACAATTACCTAGTACAGTGTTAAACACAGAAAATCAAGAAAGTTGGAGTGAGCTGACGCCATCACACAATCCTTTCGGGAGTTGGTTCACATGCTGACAGCAAGGGTTTCCAATAGATCCCGAGGGCCGATTGATGGAACTAGTTACTAGGCCCGACTCGAGCGGCAAAGCCGATGTTAAGATGGACATTGACATTGACATGAATGGAATAGGTCTAAGAGACTAAGGCCATTACTGCACTACGTAGACGGTTGTGGGAGAAAGAAAAAGAAAAAGAAAACCGGTTCTTTCTAGCTTGATGAGCAACCAACCATTGGACTCAATGATGGACGCCAAAGATGCAGGAACAGAAGCTGTTGATTAGATCAATTGAGACTGTCAAGATTTGAGTAGTTTAGCCTTAATATCAGCCTTCAATTGATCAATTCAAAGTGTCTTTACCAATATCAAAGCTTTTGACGATGTCATACCCTACATACAGTATCCAATTACCAGCCTCTTATTTCACTCACCTCTGCTCAACTCAATTCAGATCCTTCACCTCCAGACTCGCCGACACCCGTCCCATCCGGGGTAAAGACAACTAACCTCCAGACTACGCCTATTCAGTCCATGGCGTTCAGACTTCCCCCGCATCCCATTCTACACCTCCACCACTAAAACACAACCCTTGCCCACACGGGAATAAAGAAGTCAGGGCCCCCTGTCCCTGTCAAGGGTTCTGGCAGGGATCCTGTCCAACTGCCTTCCTAGCAGGGACAAATGCGCTTCAATTAACCGCTTTGCTTGGAGTCTCCTCCGGCGCCACGCCGAGGCTCACATGGTAAAAAGAGAAGGCCAGGCAGCGGTAGTGCCCAGATTTTCGATACATGCTTGATATGGCCTGGTCTGTAGTCTGGGGGACACTGGCAAGAAAAGCATTGGCTGGGGAGGGGACTGGGAACGGATCGAGGAATGGCCTGACGGGAAATCTTCAAAGTGGGCAATATCCGCCGTTACCGACTTGGCAAGCATTGGCGAGCGTAATTAGTGATGCAAGGTTGGTTGATATGAGAGGGACCGTTGCAGTAACATTTCACCTACAGAGGATGCTTGAATAATTGTTGCAAAATCATGCGGTTGTCAACGCAGCCTGCAAGACCGACGTGGAAGTTGAATTGATGGGAATGGGGATGGGGAATGCTTTTGTGCATCTTACAGTAGAATCTATTCGATCTCATCTGTCCACAACGCAATGCAACTGCTTCATATGCATCGTCAGCTAATATGTGCCGTATCTGCATCAGCACAACCTCTGTGGCATCCATACGCATACGCAGCATGAGATGATCGTGACGGAGGGAATCAAGGGTGCACTACGACCCGACCCTCCCATCGATCCTCACACCCTCCAACACACTTAGTTAGATGAGGTTATTTCGAGGTACAGATGCGCGTCGCCGGCGTAGTTCCCAGGGGCATCCAACGCCGGCACGTATCAACACACCACCGTTTCCAAGATGGGAGCAGAGTCTCAATGTGCCTTTGTGATGTCAGTCAGTAACTTGCCCTGCGATTAAAATAGCTGTATGCAACCAACTCAGCTCGAGTATGCATACAACTCTGAGAGTTGCCACACTTTTATGCCGCACCCTAACCCCATGCTTGGGACACGAAAAACTCTGCATTGATGAGATTTTAGAGTATGCAACTGAAAGGATGAGACTAGAGCTCATGTGAATAGCATCTACCGAGGGCCGTTACAGTTCTGGCATATGATGGGCGTTACTCCGTACCTGGGCTACGAGGTTGATCAGTTTCAGCCATGAACACTTCTTCATTGTTCTCAAAATGTAGCTCCAACCACGGGGAGCTCCCGTTTTCCTTGATTCGTCAGGCATTTGCTTGCTCTTTACCGCCAATAACATTCATTCTCTTGCACACTCACGAAAACCCCTGCATCTTGGCACAAACATACTTGACCTTGAGCAACGTCATTGTAGTATTCCAAGAATCTGTGATCTCTTCAAGGCAAGTTTGATAGACATTTCGATCTAGGCCAAGCGCATCAGGATACCTTCTGACGTCGAATCTACTACGTAGTAGGGACCTGATGATGTATGCCCTCGTTCTCGAACAATGGCTGAAACGTCTGCGGCGGAATGTGAGCGACTTAATTACCTCAAACAACAACTTAGTTACTCAGACGTCAGACGTTAGACGAGCTTGCAAGCCCTGAATATTCCCAGTCTCTTGACCGATGAGCGATGAGCGAGTTGACTGTTCGAAGCATACGTCCGCCCAAGCACCGAGCATCTCAGAAAAGCGATGTTCCAACACCCGTTACCGCTCAATGGAAGCATGCTATTCAGTCCCATCGCTCGTAATCGGGAAAGTATTCCTGATGAATCCTCCCTGCATAATCAACGAGTGCAGGGTATCTTCTCACAACTCTACCAGACACAGGAGACCTAAGACAAATTAGCAAGCTTTCAACCTTATCTGTCTACCCTCACTTACGCTGCGCATATCAAGGCCGAAACAACAAAACCGAATATCGTCGCATCAACCTCCGTCGGCTCATCGCCACCGAGCGCCCAGAACGGCCCATCTCCTCGCGCACCTGTCCTCGCATCCGCTAACAGAGCGTTAACACTCTGCCAGATCTCTTCCTTCGAATCCGCAATCTCGTCATCTGTCAACCGCCCTGTACCTTGTCCATACAGAGTCCTCGTAACGTCGCGATACACGATCCATCCTACGAGAATCTGTAACGGCCAAGGTATCGAAGACAGAGCGTTTGAGCGCATGGTATAGTAATTATCGCACCACTTCTCACGCGTGCCATAGAAATATACCTTGTCCTCCAAGAGAGACCTAAGCGCGAGATCCTGCGCTCTTTGTGTTGGCGAAATATCTCCGTTGAGATCTGGGATGAAGCCCTCCTGGACGAAATGTTTGATGATGAAGGTTGAATCACTCAGGCTTGCTCCTCCGAGTTTGACGTAGGGAATCTTTCCGCGCGGCGCATGTTTTGGTGAACCACCATCAACGTGGTACGCAAGTCTGGCGAAGCGTAGACGGGCTTCGAGCTTAATGACGAAGGGAGACCAGGTGAATGCTCCTGCGTTTCCGAAGCCACGGAACACAGTGAGACGGGGGGTTTCTTTTGAGGACATTGTTCTTTGTGACTTGATGACTTCTCCAAGTTCTGTAATAACGATCATCAAAAGGGTGTCAGGCGTTCAGTCGCGCTGCGGCAATTTTGCAAAGTTTTAACGATATCGAGCTCGCTGGACATTCCTTGCGTCTTGCAGCATACATATGGGGTGTGCTATAGAGCCTTTAAATCGTTGATTTGATATCATCATGTGGAAAAGGTTCGCGTCTCCGTCGCTGGCCGGACTTTGGCTCATTGTCCGAGAATCAATAACGGGGCGCGAGGCACAGAAAAGTGCGGCACGGAGTCGTGATGATCAGTTATTGACTCCGTCAAGTTGGGCCGGTAACATTACTGTACTGACAAGAAATGTACCTATCTATCGTCAGATGGCTACTGTTGGCTGCTAACGGCGGTTGTGCGAGGCACGTGATGGGCCCAGCAACTACTTCGTGATTGTGGCCTGCTTACCTAGAATGGCAACTCCGCTGTCGCGTCCAAGTTTCTTTTGAAGCGCCATCAGAACACACCACCGCACACCGACGGCCATCACGAACATGATTCAGCTTACAAATTGCCAAGGCCTTCAAGTCAGAATCATTAAAATCTTGACTAAAGAGCTGGCGTTCGCTCGGCTGGACCTTCTAAACATCTCTGCCATCCCCGACTTTTCGGTCAAATCCACTCTATCTAACGTGATGGACCCTCGTCACACCCAATCGTGGCGCTCAGTTTGCTCGGACGCTCCAGGAACGGAGAGAAACACGTGGGGAATGTCTCCGCACCATGACGGAATCACCATGAGGAGGGGCTTTGTCATGCCTTGGGGAAATCGTTGAAACAACACTACAATCGCGTGCTCTTGCGACGTCTTATCTGGTCAAGGACACACTCACGGATACTAACCAACCGGGTTTTAGCGGATAAACTTCTTCACTCATAAGTTGGATTGTGGAGGAACAGATAGTAAGCGGAGGAATAGATACCAAGTACCCGGCGTCCCAAGGAGTTGTATAAAGAGGAGAGTCTTCCGCTTGTTGATTCCAGTCAAAAATCTACAGACACAATCATCAGGAGACGCAGTCAAAATGAGCGGCAAGACATTCAACGTTGGTATTGTGGGATACGGGTAAGCTCACCACCTCATGATGACTCTTGACATCATCAGCTGACAGCAACAACAACAGCGCTTCCGCCAAGATCTTTCACATCCCTTTCCTCACCCAAACTCCCCAATTCAAACTATACGCCATCGTTCAGCGATCTCCCAAGGAGGGCAACTCGGCACCAGCTGACTACCCCGACATCAAGCACTACACCGACTACAAGCAGCTCTTTGCCGACTCTGCAGTCGATCTCGTCGTCATTAGCACTCCTCCCACCAACCACTTTGAGCTTACAAAGGCTGCCCTCGAGTCTGGAAAGCACGTGTTGACCGAGAAGCCTTTTGTTCCCACCTCTGCTGAGGCTGATCAACTTATCGACATCGCCAAGAAGAACGGCAAGCTCCTTGTCGTCTACCAGAACCGAAGATGGGATTCCGACTTTGTTCTCGTCAAGAAGCTCCTTGCCGAGGATACTCTAGGCCGTATCGTCCAGTTCGACACCCACTTTGATCGCTACCGCCTTGTCCCCTCCAACAACTGGAAGCTGAACGTCCCTATCACCCAGGGTGGCAGCGCACTCTTCGATTTGGGAACTCACCTCATTGACCAGGCCTACACACTGTTCGGAAAGCCCCAGGCCGTTCACGGCCGTCTCCTCAACCAGCGTAGCGGCAAGTTCGACTTTGAGAACCCCGATGGTGTCTCAGCCGAGCTGACGTATCCCGATGGTCTCCTTGTCAACATCCGCATCAGCGTTCTGAGCGCTGAGATCGACCAGCCTCGTTTCTGGGTCCGTGGTACCAAGGGTAGCTTCCGCAAGCTCGGCCTCGATCCTCAGGAAGACTTGCTCCATGCCGGCAAGAAGGCCACCGAGGAGGGCTTCGGCAAGGAGGACCCTAAGCAGTTCAAGTTGGTGGTAGTTGGTGATGATGGCAAGCCCAAGGAGCAGCAACTCCCTTCTATCGAGGCCCCTACTTACAAAGCTTTCTATGCCCAGCTTGCCAAGGCTGTTGAGAGCGGAAAGGAAGAGGATGTGCCAGTAAAGGCTACTGAGGCGCGGGATGTTTTGCAAATCATCGAGGCTGTCTTCGAGAGTGCCAAGACTGGCAAGGACGTTACTCTTGCGTAGGGTATTTAGGAAATAGGTTACCTAATGAGTTTAATGATGGAAAAGTTAATCTGGAACAATGACCAATACACGCAGTGATCATAAAAAGCTGGTTCGCAGCTGGATTAAGAAAACGGGCCCATATGAGGTACCTCATGCATATATCATGGCTATCATAAGGTGATCATGATGCCCTGTCGCTTCTTGTATCATAGCTCAACTTGACCAAGGCATGGCTGGATTTACAAAGCATTAGCCACGCCTATCACCCTACATTATCTTTATAGATAAAAGGGGTAAATCGCTATGTCGTTCTAAGAGTCTAAACCATTCTAACTACCGTATATATAATTTGCTAAGTGGGACCTTACACTTTGCCGTCCACTTTGATCGTTTTTTCCCCTGTATACACGACTGAACTATTGAAGCTAGCGTCTTTGTCTCGAGACTATCGACGAAAAACAATTGCGAACATGGGCTAAATTTGGGTTAGGTCTGGGTAGAAAGATATCTTAAGACAGAGCCAGCCCTCACACCAAAATACCACACGGTCTGCCTCATCATGCTGTCTGTCTTTCGTTAAGCTTCGTTCAGCCATTACAATGCGTGTTTTGTCTTTTGCCTTGGCCCTTTTCGTGGCCGATGTGGTTGTTGAAGCTGGAGTGTGCAAGCCCAAGCGTGAGTAAGGTAGTTAAATGCATGGCAACTCTTCAATGCTGACATGGGTCGATCTAGGTACAACTACTGAGTCGTCTGCAGCCACAGTTCCTACTATAACCTCAGGAGTTTCAGCTACTGAGTCTTTGACCTACGCAACCGGGACTGCCAGCTCCGAGTCTTCAATCGAAATCTTGACATCGTCTACCACGGTGGAGGGTACTACTTCGGTCGAGCTTGTTTCCTCTACCACCATCGAGGAGACTTCAACCACTACCACCCAGGCTGCATCTACTACAACTACCGAAGAAGCCTCCACGACAACTACTGAAGCTGCTTCTACTACAACCGCCGCTGGCCCATCTTACACACCCGGCTCTATCGTTGGCACCGGACCCGTCGCTGACCTCACCCTCCAAGGTAGCAACAGCGCGCGATTCATCCCGCTATCGTTCGCATCATCTGCCTCGCCCTTGATCTTTACTCTGGTCAACAATCAGCTTTCGGCAGGTAACAATAACTATCTATGCATGTCCTATAAAGACACGGATGTTCCTGGGCCACTTGTTCTCTGTCCGTTTGATAACTTCATGAACGCTCCTCTGACCTGCACGCGGTCATCTAGCGGTACCCTTGCTTGCACTGCGCCAAATGGATCTTGCAACTCGGCGGGGACATGCAGGAGACCCAATAACAGTGTGCGGTTTTCTCAGTTCTATGTTGATGGTTCTCAAAATGGTTACTTTGCCGCAAGTGGAAACCAGTCGCCTGGCTACACGGCTCTTGACTTAGTTCTCGCCGCATAAGTAAAGGACTGGAGCTAAAGATATATTATGATATTAAATATCAAGTTAGCAACCTTATATATAAACACTCTTCTAACCTGAAGTAGTGAAATATCTTCTTTTTTCCGCCGTCGTAAGAGGCCGAAGGACCAATATAAATTGCGGAATTTTACAAAATGAACCCATGTACCTTGATCGTAGGCATTACCTGGCTCCGGCCTCAACACCAAGGCCCAGTCCCTCGATGCGAAAGGTATGGTTATCAATAACTTCATTTCCCAGAGCCAAGAAGAGCTCCTCTCTCATGGGCTGAATGCCGCTATGAATGTGGTTGCTGGTATTTATAGCAGTTAGTTCCTTGGGAAGAACCAGTTCGCTTTTCAGTCGTCAAAATTTCCTTCTTCCAACCCATTGAGTCACCTTTATGTCAGTTTGTGAGCTAGTTTGACATGAATCAAAAGGTCCCAAACGGGCATGTTCCTTATCTCAATTTTTGTTCCTTTTTTATTCAATTATGTCTATCTAAATGGTGAGTATAAATCCTGCAATAGCTGCGACCGCAACGAGAGCTTTGTTTCCAAGTGTTTTTGATGCAAAGCTCGCGATCTCAATCTGTTCACCAAGGAAAGTGGGTTCGTATTCCTTGGGCTCACTCTCATCGAGAGTGCCATTCCAGCAGTAGTTTGTGAAGCATTGCTTGCACTTGTCAGGGACGGTGGTGTTCGTGCGGTCGAAGCTACGGGAGAGCATGGCACAGCCAACACAGACGGACCAGTCCTTGTCGATGGTGCCATTGAGCCTAGTGGCGACGGCGTAGCCGTTCTCGATAATGGCGGACAGCTCGGAGGTGTTGACACTGAGCTGGAAGGTAGAGATGTTGGATGAGTAGACGTAAGGGTAGTTGGGAATGTAGACGATGAGGGGCGTGGGCTCGGTCATGTTGGTTGCGTTGCAACCGAAGAAGGTCGGGCGACTATTGAGGCCTAGGTTGAGGAACGTGTTCTTTCCGGGGACAGGAGGGAATGATGAGCCCTTGGAGATGTCCTCGAGGGACCGCTCGTAGGTTGCGATCGGAGACGCACCGTCGGGCCAGCTGGACTCAGTGTCGGCGGATGAGTCGAAGGAGAAGACAACGTCGACCTCGCGATCCTTTCGGATGTGAGGGTAGTAGGGGATGTTCTGCAGATCCTCACCACCGTCGACAAGAGTGAGTCGGTCGGAGTCGGCGCTCAGGTTGTTCTCGTCGTTCCAGCCCTTGAAAGGGTTGGGCGTCCAGTCGGCGATATCGTTGTTATCATCG
This sequence comes from Fusarium sp. FL617, assembly GCA_030142105.1. Taxonomy (NCBI): domain Eukaryota; kingdom Fungi; phylum Ascomycota; class Sordariomycetes; order Hypocreales; family Nectriaceae; genus Fusarium; species Fusarium sp. FL617. Next base: position 639,180 of record JAREIL010000034.1, on the reverse strand, counting down.
CCAATAGCTTTGAAAACAGCAGAAACGGCATCGATGGCAACATCCGGAACATCATCAGGAACGTAGTTGTTGTTATCATCGCTGAGATAGAGAACGATCTGGTTGAAGAGACTGCTCGAAGTTCCCATGACGAAGCCAGCGTTGTCGAAACCGCGGATGCATGACTTATCTTTGGGGATTTTGCCGTTGTCAAACTCTGACCCCACGTACTTAAGAGGAGCAAAACCCTCGAGAACAGGGTCAAAAGAGCCCATCTCCCAAGGATTGAACTCGAAGTTGGTTGCGTTGAGGGCAATAATCTTCTCACCGGGGGCACGGCCGTCGGCAACGAGGATGGGCATTGGGGATTTACCGTCAGAGAAGTCGGGATCGTCAGCGAGCGAGGACCAGGTGTATGAAGGACCACCGTCTGTGGCGTTGATGAGCTGGTATGATAGCATGCGGCCCCAGTAGTCGGTCAGAGATCGTTCATAGCCGGCGTCCTTCTTGTCGCTGACTGCGTCGAAGATGGTGTTGTAGTACTGCAACAGGGAGTACTGCTCAGGACCCTCGAGGATCGAGTTCTCCATCTGCCAGACGCCGGGGTAGTTGACGCTCTCCTGGACAGACGTGAAGTTGTTCATCATCAAGCTGCCCACAAGCCAACCACCTCCTGATAGACCCGAGAGATATGTCGCACTTTGTAGAAGACCGCCGAGGTTTCCATCCTTATCGCTGCCATCAGATCGTATATCCCAAGCTGCCAGAGCGCCAGCTCCGCACAGCATGGCACGGTAGCCACCTCCAGAGATGGCGATACCAATGTTTGGCAGAGCGGTCGCGTCCTTTTCGGCATCCTTGAGATACTCCTCGCTGTCAAAGTCGGGAATCGCTAGGCGCTTCAAGAGCGTTCGGATAGGGGAAATGGTCTCGTTGCGGCGCTTAGGGAGCCACTCGCGCTCCATACTCGAGATCGTGGATCCATTTCGAATGGTCGGGCGGGTGCTTGGGCAATCGACTTCGGCAGGAACGTAACCGTCGGGTGCTTGAGGGGTGCCTCTTTTTGAGAATGATCGCGAGAGATCTGTGTTGGAAATGGCGACAGCAGCGCCATCAACTGCGATTGGGTTTCGTTAGCCTCGATCACGGCCCAGGAACCTGATGAATGCGACCGCACCACGCCTGACTCCATGCGTCGGGAAAATAGGTATCCGTGAAGCGACAGTCGCAATTGCAAGGCTATCAACTTACTCGAGGGTCTGGCAGCGACGGGATTTAATGCGGCGCTGGCAGCCAGAAAAAGGGCAAGGCCCGAAGAGATAGCCATACTAGTTGTAGCTACTGATCGGGAAAAGGATGGACTGGAAAAGTGAAGCCAACGAGGGCTTCAGAATCGTCGAATTCGTCGGAATGAATGAAAGCACACAATTCGCGTTGCTGCTGATGCTGGTATAATGATCGATAAATTGCTTCAATTCTGGTATGGACGGGATCGACGGACGAAGATAGAATAAGGGGCGTGGACTCGAGCTCGACAAGAATGGATATCTGAATGCTAGAAACAAATAATAAAACAATTGTGATATCACAAGAAGAATAGATGAATAACTGCTCCAAGAAGAAAAAGGAAAAGACAAAAGACAAGAAAATATGTCAAGCGACAAAGATTGCCAGAAGCTGTTTGTAAGGACGAAAAACCGATTCAATGTGGAGAGAGAGGTTTCCGTATACGAGATTGGTATCGACCCTTGAATCTTGACCCGTGCTTTTAGCTAACGTAGTTACCTTGGTCCATATAAATAACATGAGGTGACAGTGACACATCCTGGGCCTGGGACTTCCATTCCTTCTTCCACCATCAGCTGCCAAGGGGCACCATTTTCTTACGGGCGTTGCTCAATGCCAAGTCTGCCCAGCCCTGCGCCGCCTTTCTGAGGTGTGCTGTGTGTGCTGTTGTAGTTACGGGCTGTGATTATGTATGGATCTGTTCTAATTTAGAGTTGCGCGGCAGCTAATAAAGACGGATAAAGAAAGCGATTGACAAACAATCATTCGTTCAACGTATCGGGAATCCGTGTATAGCATTGTTACCTTGAACCTCTATTCTATTCGTTTCATCGTAAAAATATGCCTACATACATGTGCTATTCCCGTCCTACCGAATATCGCCCCATGTAAGATGGCCCTTTTTGCTTACTCTATGGAGACTGGCGGCCAGGGGTCACCACCTAGCCACTTACCGAGCTTTGAAACGTTCCAGGTACAGCCGCTGTCTCCAACCCAAGCCTTGTGATAATCCAACGCGACGCGCTGAGTCTGGGATGGAATGACCTCACCTCACCTAAGACTTCAGAATTGGTAGTCTTTGATCTCCAGTTTCCAACAACGTAAAGCCCAGGATCATCATGGCTGAATATTAAGATCCGCAGAACCGAAAGAGCTGCATGTCCATCATCAAACATCAGCCTGGCAAACTCCACACGTAACTCCATTCATTGTGGATGTCACCGGCAGTGAAATTAAAGGGAATGTGCTCAACCCTTAACCATCGAACCGCACAGTTGCCAATTTCGGGGCCAAGACGCCTTGGCGGGCTCTTTGACGTTTTCTTGCTCATGCTCCTCAGCGGATTTAATCCATTATCACAAGACCTAAGAGCGTATAGATACGAAAGTCCCAAGAGCGCACGCATGGCTTGGCCATTATTTTAAGTAAGAGGAAAGGATTTGCCCCGTCGCTGAGCCACAAGTCAGCTCTAGGTACGGACTAGATCGGACTTGAAGATATCACGTTGGCGGCCTTTCTGGCATTGCCGACTGCCCAGCTGTCAGCACGCAGCTTGGATCCATCGTGGATCACCAATGGCCTCTACAGGGCGGTTTCTGGCGCTTGAATGATCCAGCCAATGCTGACTACATCACGACAATCCATTTCCGTAGACGTTCCCACGCACCGCTACTTGGCCGATCCGGATTTCGGCAGGGCCATGCTCTGTTTATACAAGCCAGTCGCGAGCGCCCTATTTTACCCCAATCGACTTATCTAAACTCAGCTCTGATCCATGTGATTCTCATATCGAATGCTAATTCTGTGCTTTTGTCTTTCGCATCATTAAACCTAGAATGGGTATCAAATAACATAGTAACCTACACATGCGTCCGTATGCATACACTGCCCCGTACGTGAGTCATTAGCTGTGCTTTAATCGGCATATTCATCGCCCGCGGGCTCTCGTCCAAAAGGATGGTTGAACTTGAGTAGACCAGTCAAGCCGCCCACCCATGGGTCATCGTCTTCTGTCCGGATCATGCATGGCACACCGCCATGCCACTCTTCTCCAGGTCCAGCACGTCCAACAAACTCGCCCTCCACTCGAATCTCAGTCCCTGGCGACACTCCCACACACCGCTTGCCATCAATGCTGAGGTCAAGTTCTCGGCCACGGTTCTTGCGGCTCATCCGTAAGGTAACCTTGGTGTCTAACGGGAGCACAAGAGATCGAAAGCTGAGGCTGCACGGGCTAATGGGTGTAATGAGGAGGGACTTGACAAGAGGATGGACGATTGGACCGCCTGCGCTTAGACTGTATGCCGTTGAGCCCGTCGGTGTGCTGATCAAGATACCGTCAGCTGTGGTCTCGGTAAGAAAATGACCATTCTGATAAATATCAATGATGGCCAGGTGCGGGTGGGATCCTCGATGCACTGATATTTCGTTGATAGCCCTCAGTGACGGTGATGGCTCTTGGGGAACTGCCAGGGCCTTCGCCCCTGATTTTGCCTCACTTGACAGCGTATCCGACAGCCAGTGGTTGATGTTGTTGCCAGACGGATCGTATACATCAGCCTTGATGCGATGGCGGAGCAGCACCTTTGAAGCTCGCTGGACTCCCATACTTTTGCCCCTATGTCTTTCCCATGCCGTGTATGACACTGCGCTTGTCTTGTCCCAATCACCTCGAGGGTAGTTGGCCTCACGCGTAGCAACGTCACTGCCACTCATGTACGTCTCTCTCCAAGCCTTTTTGTATTCTCTGAAGTCCCACTCTCCGAGGAAGCCCAGGGTTCCCATGTTGAACGAAAGGATGGGAGGAACGGAACCGTGGAGCTTGTAAAGGCTGGCAGCTCGCAGAACTGTGCCATCTCCTCCAAATGTCGAGATGACGTCAATCTTGTCGGCCATGTTGGATCGAGTGTCGGAAGCATAGATGGGGAAATCGAGACGATCTTTCAATGACTCGGCGATGCGTGGCTCGAAGACAAGGTTGACTTCAGGGTATTCTTGACGGAGATATGTTGAAAACTTGACGACGGCTTCAACGACTGCATCTGAGTAGAGCTTGTGGATGATAAGGAGATTTCGGGGAGGTTTAGGCCAGTTCAACGACAGCAGTGATGAGCCTGGCTTGGTGCTTTGAAGGTATCGAGGATTTATTCTGTCCGGCAGCTCTGCGATGCTACGGATTTCAGATATCCGACGGATGGGGGTGGTGGATAGGAGACGACATGTTCGCAGAATCGGGTGAGTCGTTAATGATCGAGCAACGAACTGAGGCGTTGGACGTCGATATGATACGGGCTCAGCAAGCGCCAGGCCTCTGATAAGGGACTTAGACATAGTACAAATGATACGGCATGGCCACGACAGCTTGTGAAAGAGGAGAAGCCGTTAAGGCTGATGAAATTTGACTATGGATGACGCCGAAAACGGGAGCTATCTTCACACTAGCTCAAGTGCCCTGCGGCTTTGCGACGGCTTTGGCAGGTGGGCTGTTGTCCACCGCCTGCCTCTTTCAAGCGCTAGAATCTCTGGAAGGGAATGAGGGGCTTTAGCTTGAGATGGGGTTTCAAGGGACTCGATCACGGTATCTGGGCCCTTGAGGGTTACTCAAACTTTGTAGCCTCATACCTAAAGTCCCTGATCAGCTGAAGCTCGTGTGTGATCTAAGTATATGTCTTGATAGCTTTTGTAGATTGATCCAACAGCTCTGCGCCAAGTGATCTCACATCCTCACCCCCTGATTGGCTGGCCCAGCATCGGCACCCCAATCACCGACCCTCCGTCTTGGGCGTCATAGGACCTGCCCCTCCGACGCATCCGCCTGATGTCACTAGCAGCTAACCACAGGCACGTTTAGCTGAGCAATAAGCTCACTTAGTTCGTGAATCATGTGCACAATGTCTTGCAGCCTTATCGTTATTCTTCCCCATCTTCAGCTTCAGTTTCAGCTTTGATAGACGGTTGTCCTCATTCTTTTGCTCGCTGCCACGAGGCTGGTATCTGGTGGCAGATTCTTCTACCTTGGACTGTGCCACGCGACCCCTCGCCTTTCCTCTAGCTTCCTCTGCATCTCGACAAGGCAGACACGAGCTATAATAGTATAGAGCCGCCTTTTCGTTCGCTCTGTACATTTTTCCAAAGCGATACCTTAATCAAGCTACGTCGAGCGAGATAAACGATACAACTGAGCGATACACGCCGTCATGGCTGACACCAAGAACGCTGGCCCACCGGAGACGGTGATTCCATCGCCTGAACTTCTTGCAGGACTTGCTGAAAAGTCCCTTACGGACAAGCAGGCGCCGAAACCGAAGGACGAGCATCCCTCTGGAAAGGAAAGCTATGGAACTTTGATGCAAATCGTGCGAGGCTCGTTGTTTGCTTTCTACTTCAACACATGCTGCATCATGTATGGATATCAAGACCCTTGCTGGCTAAATGTATTGGCGACTGATATGGCCACAGCATTTTTATTACCCAGTTTATTGGCGCTCCACTGTATTTTGTTAACCGTGACTGGTATTACGCTTATATGGCCATGACGAAGCGCTCCTTTTGTCTTACGACAACTCTTATGACCCAAATCTGGGGCCCGACAACGATCCGAATCAGCGGGGACGAGTCCGTCGCCGGCCAGATCAAGTTGAGGTCCGATGGAGGAGTGCAGTTTGAGTTCCCTGAGCGGTTGGTGTTGATCGCCAATCATCAAGTATGAGATATGTTATCCACGAAATGATATATACTAATCCTTAGCTCAGATTTACACTGACTGGCTCTATCTTTGGTGGGTTGCTTATGCCAACTCTCCTGGTATGCATGGCCACATCTACATCATTCTCAAAGAATCTCTCAAGCATATCCCCATCATTGGCTGGGGAATGCGTTTCTATGGATTCATTTTCATGTCGAGAAAGATGGCCTCTGATCAGCCCCGCATGGCCTACCGTTTGAACAAGTTGAAGCAGCGTAAGATTGATCCCAATGGGAAGGCCTACATGGATCCCATGTGGCTGCTTCTGTTTCCTGAAGGCACCAATCTTTCCAACAACGGACGGAGAAAGTCGGCTGGCTGGGCGGCCAAAAACGACCTCAAAGATCCCGATCATGTTATGCTTCCGCGCAGTACCGGCATGTTCTTTTGCTTGAACGAACTCAAGGGAAGCATTGACTATGTCTACGATTGCACAGTGGCATATGAGGGGATTCCGTAAGTTTCTACAAACCCAGTTCCGTTACACTACATTGAGGCTGTCGACTGACCGACGAATGTAGCCGAGGTGGATTCGGTGAGGAGTTCTTTGGTCTGGTCAGCACTTACTTCCAAGGACGCCCTCCCAAGTCGGTCAACTTCCATTGGCGCCGTTTCCGAGTGAGCGACATTCCGCTGCACGACCAAAAGGCCTTTGACCTCTGGTTACGTGAAGAGTGGTATAAGAAGGATGCATTGATGGAGGAGTACATGACGACTGGCCGATTCCCACGCATGGTTGGTAGCAAGGTCGACTACATCGAGACTGAGATCAAGACACGGCAGCCGTGGGAGATCCTTCAAATTTTTGCTGTGGTTGGCACCGCCGCCTTGATTTGGCACAACATTAAGAAGACGTTCTCGTCAGCAGCGTCGGTTTTTCGATGATGGGAAGATGGCTATTTTGAAATGCCTATCCCGAAATCCGCGAAAAGGCAAGCATCATTAGGAAGAAGGCCGATTTGAATAGCTGCCGTGATATTGACCATGACACTTGTCGATGGGTTCAATGTTACTGGCACTTCTTCAATATCTTTTGGTGGCTTAACTAGAGCGGTACATCTTGATCACTGGGTCAAGAATCATAGACTGCGTTACGGTGCCTCGGTGCATGCCAACTACCAAGCTAGCAACCCGCAAGAATTGCCAGAAAGAGAATACCATTGCCATGCAGCTATGCTACTCCAAGCCTCCTCCGTGACAGCTCAACTGGGTCGAAACAACCATAAACTAGCGCCGCGACGATCCGTCCACTGAGAGGCTAGGCTTCGAACCCTCAAACTCAAGCTAGCAGACGAAGCAGGCGAAATCTTGACAAGCCTCGGCATCCAAGGTCGCTCTAAGAGACGTTATTGGTTCGGAATATGGGAGTTGATGCGGGGGTGGGGAAAAACGCGGGGAAAAGATAGTGTTAAATTAAATGAGCGAGTGTGTCTCGAAAGCAATTGCCAGCAAGGTTTTTTAGGAGGCGTGGAATATCGTGGTGTGGTTGATTTAGATGTTTTAATTGTCGAAGCTGAATTTGTGGTGGTTTGGCAGGCAGGCTAGATTAATGAACAGGAGGTGGCTTGGGTTGGCGGACGTTGTCCGTGCGTGTCATGTAAGTGAGAGGTCAATAGTCCATGCTGTTGTGTTTCCATCTTTTATGCAGTAATAGATCCATTTTAGCTTGACACAGCATACCGTGTGTTGGTTACTCCTCGATACTACCTTAGATCCATACAAACATCTCTCCTGTAATGCCAATGCTCGCTTCCAGACTCAGCCCGCGCAACACGGGACAGGGCGCTTGGATAACAAACCAACAACGCAAGTTGAATTCATCCCAGTATCTCCCCCTGGCGAAAACTGTCCTGCACTTCAAGCACACTTGATCTGAAATGGTCTACGGCACAAACAGCCAAGACTTTGGTACGCAAGCCTCTTTATTTCTCTTTCCCATCGAGTTGAGTTCTGGCCTCGAAACTGGCCTGCTGATACATACAGCAACTCACAGACATCAATGACAAGCCCTCCATCGCATCTCGCCCCGAAACAGGCAATCCTCCGTGCGTAGCAACGTGAACTACACGATATTACCCCGCAACCCCAGGATCTTGGGGGTGGAGCGTCCCCTAGCCGGTAGATCTTGCGGGGAGAGACCGAGAGGAAGACAAGTTAAGGTGCTGATAGTGACGGCGACGCTGTCTAGTCCAAGGGGTGTGTGCTGTTTGGGTCTGCTTGGCATTGACCGCCACCCGAGGTAAGTTTAGTTGGATTGGTTGACCGGATGCTGTTGGGCAGGGGGAGGAGATGCGTATAAAAGAGAGGCGATGATCTTGACCAACAACATGTTTGTTAAACTGGAGACAAAGAAAGAAAAAGAAACAGGGTGAGACAAGCAGGAAATAGCTTGCGTCTTCGTGAAACCCTTATCTCTCTGTTCCGTCTTCTCTCTTCAATCTTCAAAAGGGGCTGCGTTCTACAGTACTCCTCTCGGAAGAGCTCTGTGTAACAAGACCCTACTCGTTCCTACTCGCCTTTTATTTTTCTCCTTTTGTGTCCCACGCAATTTCTTCAATCTTTTCTTTACTTGCAGTCTTGTTCAGACAAGCACCATGGAGAAACCAACTGCGGGAGCCGACATGGCCACCGTCGAGTCGCAAGGCGAGTTCAAACATCTTGACCAGGCTCCAAGCAAGGTCAGTTCCGACATTGATGTCGACCATGGCTTCTCGCCCAGCGAGCAGCGCAGTATTATTCGACGGGTTGATCGTCGACTTGTCGTTACTGTGGGCGCTATGTACTGCGTTTCGCTCATGGACCGGACGAATATGAGCGCTGCCAATATTGCGGGTATGAGTGCTGAGCTTCAACTCACCGGGTTCCGATACGTAAGTCTTGATGGTACGTTGGATTGATCTTCGCTGATGAAGTGATATTTTAGAACATTGCAAACCTGGTCTTCTTCATTCCATACATCATCTTCCAGCCGCCGTCGACTGTCCTCATTCGAAGAATCGGCCCGCGTATCCATCTGGCCATAATCACTATGCTCTGGGGAGGTGTCATGATCGGCATGGGTTTCGTCCATAAGTTCCCTCAACTTGCGGCTCTCCGAGCGGTTCTTGGTATCTTCGAGGCGGGTTTCTTTCCAAGCTGCGTGTATCTTCTGAGCACCTGGTACACTCGATGTGAGTAAATCCCGTCAAGTATCATTCAGCAACTGACCTGTATGAAACCAGATGAGGTCGGTAAGCGATACTCGGTCTTTTACCTCCTTGGTTGCGTTGCCTCGGCCTTCTCAGGCATTCTTGCCTACGGTGTACGTCTCGATCCAACCTTTTCCATCCCTCTACTCACACTCCTTCACAGCTCATGCAGCTCAACGGCCGCGAGGGCCTCACCGGTTGGCGCTGGATCTTTATAATTGAAGGAACACTCACCGTCGCCCTTGGCATTGCGGGCTACTGGCTCCTCGTCGACTTCCCCGACTCGAAGCGCAAGACGTGGTCGTTCCTCGGTGCCCGTGAGCGTCAATGGGTTTGCGACCGTATCCGACGTGACCGTGGCGATACCGAGGTTCCACCCTTCCATCTGGGTAGATTTCTTCGAGGCGGCGCTGATTGGAAGGTCTGGGCGTATGCCATGATCTTCTTCGACACCACTACCATCAGCTATGCGCTTGCGTACACTCTGCCTATCCTTCTTGTTGGAAACATGGGTTTCAGTGTCGGCGCGGCTCAGTGTCTTGTCGCGCCACCTTATGCCTTTGCTGGTATCGTCATGTTTGCGACTGGCTACGTCGGCGACAAATACCACGTCCGCGGCCCGATTATCCTATTCAATATGCTTCTCTGCCTCATCGGTCTTCCCATCATGGGCTGGGCTTCGAGTGCTGGCGCCCGCTACTTCGGCGTCTTCCTTGTTACAGCAGGCGCCAATAGCAACATCCCAACCGCCATGTCCTTCCAGGCCAACAACATTCGCGGTCAGTGGAAGAGAGCCTTCTGCAGCGCCACGCTTGTGGGCTTTGGCGGATTTGGCGGTATTGCGGGGAGCTTGGTGTTCCGCGAGAAGGACAAGCTGACGGGGTACAAGCCTGGTATGTGGGCTTGCATTGCGTGCTGTCTTGTGACTGTCATCCTCGTTTGTCTCTGTGACTTAGACTTTAAGAGGAAGAATGCCCAGGCTGATAGGGGTGAGAAGGTCTTGGAGGCTCATGAGGTGAGTAAGCCCCCTCTTTGATAATCTGACATTCACTAACGATTCTAGGACGGTGCCTCTTCCGACTTCCGCTATACTTACTAACATGGATGAGGAAATGTCAACTGCTGGAGACTATGTTGTTCGATTGCTTGATGTATCTGTTTCAGTATAGCCCATAACGAAATGCATTGTTCACATCTCTTTCAGGCATTCTTTGGTGACACTCGTTAGAGACAAAGACGGTACTGTTACGTCAAAAGCTGTTCGTCGTCCCCGAGTCATATTCTGGATAGTGTTACTGTTCAATAACGCCGTGTCTCTTGTTCATCCAAGCATTACCATCGTACATTGTGCTCTCCCACCCAAACACCTGGCCTCCCACCGCCGCTGTTGACAAAGGGAGTCTTACTTCACTTTTTGCCCACAACCACAAAAACCCTGTTCTACCCGCTATGGCTGTTTAACATAATTACATATCGTTCCTCATCGCGATAATGAGCCATCCTGAGTACGCTGTCCCATTTTACCTGGGCATCCTTGTCGTTTTGTTGCTGTTGTGGCTGCTGGTTCCTATTGTCTTTGTTGTGCTGCTGTTGATCAAGTTCCATCTTGAGAGGAGGGAAGCGGAGTGGTTGGAGGAAGGGTTGTTGCTGCCGGACGAGGAAATGCAGATGGAATACCAAACTTTTCTCCACGGGTGGAGATGGGCTGGGTGAGGCGTTGCTTGAGACGTTGCCTGTAAGGGTACTATCATGTCTTGTGGTGAGACTGCTGACTGGATCATAGTCGCTACAAGAAGCTTCAACCCATTTTTCAGACCAGTGGGCTCAAGGAACTATCTCTGAAAGACTATTGATTAGTCCTGTATTGTAAGTTATCTATATACAATGTACAAGCTTTCATATTTACATCATGAACAGAACCATTGCGACACCAACGATAGCAGTGAACAAGGGGGCACGAGCACCGCTGGCCGCATTGTCACCTCCTCCAGTGCTTCCACTGCTTCCCTTACCAGACTTGGCCTCCTCCTGTTCCGCATCCTCGCTGCTCGTCTTATCTGTCTCGACAACTCTCTCCTCCAACTTAGGGTCGAGAGGGTTGTGCGCATCAAAGTAGCCAATGAGCACCTCGTCCTGGCTATCCAGAGTAGCGAGGTTCTTGTTGTCAGTGCTGAAGAAGTTATCGCCTCCGCCAGCCAGAAAGTCGAGCGTGACGACGCGGTAGTCGCGCTTGTCTTCGAGCGCCTTGTCGTTGAGGGTGGCGCTGACGAGCTTGGAGCCGTTCTTGTTGTCGGGGTTGTACTCGATCTTGAGCCCCTTGGAAACTTGAAACCATGATGTGATCGGCTTGTTGTTCTTCTGGTTTACACGAGTCACGGCACCTTCGAAGATCTCCTTGAGCTCGGAGCCGGTGAAAGTGAGCTCCACGATGGCGTTGCCGAAGGGAAACGAAGTCAGGACCTCACCGCGGGTAATGTCGCCCTCGTCAATGGTTGCACGAACACCTCCGGCATTGATAAAGGCAAGGGCGGCCTTGTCGTCGTCGCTGCGGCTCTGGTTCAGGCGGTACTCAAGCATGGCGTCGGCCATGACTTGTCCAAGAAGACAGTCTCCCTTTTGGCACTTGGACTGGTCGAGCTCAGCCTTTGTATAGCCGACCTTTTCAGCGGCAAACTCCTCAAACGGTCCTCGCCAGGCCTCAATCTTCTTCTGAAGGTCCTTGTCCATCTCAGTCTTGTTGGTCAGATGGATGGGAGCGCCGTGGTATTCGAGAGCCTTGCCATCCTTGTCGAAGGTCAGATCGATGGATCCAAGATACTCACCCCATCGATAGGCAGTAACGATAAAGACTTCATCTCCATTGACGTTCTCAACAATTGTTGGATATTTGCCCTCTGCGTTTTCCATGTCGCCCAGAGGAGTGTGGCTGTGACCACCGATAATGAGGGACAGACCCTCCGTCTTGGCAGCAAGTTCCTTGTCAACATCATAACCGATATGAGTGAGTGCGACAATGCGCTTGATATCAGTTTTGTTTCGGATCTCCCAGACAGAGTTTTGTACTGCAGTAATAGGATCGAGGAAGGTAGTCTTGTTTCCAACACTCGAAATTCCAGGTGTGGTATCGGTGGTGACACCGATGACAGCCAGGTCGTGCTCCTTGAAGATCTGGTAGTTTTTGATGGTTTTGTTGAGGCCCTTGTACTCGCTCTTGACATTGCATGACACGACGGGAAACGTCAGGTTCTGGAGGAACTCGCCGAGCTCCTCATCACCGCCGTCCCACTCGTGGTTGCCGAGCGTCATGGCGTCAAACTTCAGAGCGTTGAGGTTCTCGGCGATCTTCTCGGGTCCGTAGAAGGAATAGAAGAGGGTGCCCTGGAACTCGTCGCCTGCATTAAGCCAGAGGTTGTCCGGGTGGTCCTTTCGAAGGCCGTCGACTGTGTGCTTGATACGCGCATAGCCGCCGTAGCAACCCTTCTTGGGGTCGACGCAGTCAGTGCCCGAAGAGGCGAACTGGTCGAGATGGGCGTGGACGTCGTTGACATGGAAGAAGGCTGGGTATAGATTAGCTAAAGATACTATCAAATCGGGGCTGACAACATACAGATGTTGTAGTTTCCATCATCGTCGACAAAACGCTTGTTCAGGCGCTTGCTGTAAAGCGCATCCTCGGCAAAGACCGAGCCCGCCAGAGCGAGGGCAGTCAAGGTGATTGACGACTTCATGACTGATGCCTCGGGATGGAGAAGTGAGGGTGCATTTCCAAGATCAGGCAGGGCGGAACATCGCTCTCTTTAATTCGATCAAGACCCTGGCCATTTTTGTGCTTGGCCTGTTAGCGATCATCACTGTGGTGCACGTTTCTGCGCTGCTGTCTCGCAAAGGTTCCATGGGGAAGGACTGCCAAGACACACGTGGGCAACGTTACTGGCTTATCGCAACGGCGCGAGGAATTGTCCAAGGGATCCCTCGAAAGATGGACAGTTATCATATTTACCTATAAATGTGAAGAATCATGCGTAGACGCTGTTTCGTTCCTGTTAGCGTGCTATCGAGCGCCAGCTGATAACCAAAAGCCAAGCCTCAGGGCCATCTTCCAGCGATAGCGCCATGTTCCCTGGGACGGGCTTGCCAGACAGATGTGGAAGGTTTTTATGATAGCGTCGGTCAAGCGGGTTTGGTGCGGTAAGTCCTCCGCCAAAGAGAATGTGCAATGCATGCCATCTTTATCTAGAGTCTGGGCATTCGGACGAGTAAACTACAGTAGCCTCTTTATATCGTGACTGGTTGTATTTCCAGTTACATGACTCGTGTGGGCGTCTCGTCTACCGTAGATCACAGATCCATCCCATGCTCGATGCCTGGGGCGGTTTGGTTTAGTCTTTAAGCTTATCCTATGGCTAACGCCTCGAAGGGATTTGCAGGCCAACACTGGCTTGTTCTACAGTAACGGGGCTACCTAGTCATGTGTCTTTATCTTACCAAATGTGAACAACGAGCTATGACATGGAGCTGGTCGCTTTTGAATGAGTTGCCTATTCTGGCTTAGCTAGCATCCTGCACAACATCGCTAAGATAGCTACCAAGGTACAAAGCAGGATACCTTAGGTAGTTAGGTACTACTTACCAGTCAAAGCGTATCTTGATTTACAATCTCCACACGATGCAACATTCTAAGCCGATAGGTACATATATAATTATCGATCTTCTCGCCAAGAGGCGGCATCCGGAGCATCAAGCCCGAGGCACAGAACTAGAAGTTGTTAGTTTCGTCCCATCTTGACTATTATTCCAGACATCTGTTATACAGCTTCGTGTTTGAAGTGGAGTGCGCAAATAGCACAGACGCTATAGGCACTAACAGTCGTGATGTTTAACCCACATCCCGATAGATATCGGTGGCTTACGAAATAACAAATTCCATTCCTGAAAACCTAGACGCCAATCAAGTTCTTAGTATCTGCTAGTTTTCTTATGACAAAAAGGAAAAGAGGTGCAACCAGAGCAGTTAGCGCACCTCAGTGAGTTAGTGAACCGCTGGAGTGATAGCTCGTGATGTTGCGCTTACCCTATATCACCAACCTTGATTTGGAGAGTCTCTTGGTCGAGTACCTGCAACAATATATTCTAAGGGATACCTCACTGTCATGTTTGATACTATTCTAATTCAACTCATAGTCTACAGGTTTGCGTTCACAAATTACGAAAACTTACTTGTAGTGAGTCACTTGTTTGCACAACCCGCCCTGTCATTACGAAGATTGACGACGTATCACCACCGTGACCTTGATCAAAACGTACGATTATGATGTAGGCCATCTTGAACTAATGCGGAGGTGAAACTGGTGACAGCCAAAAGTCCAAATATGAGCCATGTTTTGGAGCTTCGGTAGATATCAAGAGGCCCTCCTACAACAGTTCGCCGATGAGTGAGCTGAACGACCTCAAAAGAATGTTGATTTGTATAGACTACTCTTCAAAATACCATATACGCTTACATTCACTGTGTGGAACACGAAAAACAGTCGAAAGATAGATTCAAACTGCTTGATAATCATAGGTCTACCGTTGGAGGCTGCCACCTGGAAGGCTTCAACACAACGCCTAGGCTGCAACCACACAATCGAATACCCATGCGGGATGAGCTCACTATCTCCAGAAATAAGCTTGTTTGCGCCTAGATATTTTTGAAACAAGTCAAATTCCCCCAGAACGCCTTCTTTGCTCGCATCTGTCAGCCAAGACCATGCCCAGCCACGCTGCCAGTCAGTAGTTGAAATAGAAAACCGACCACACGGCCGTGAGCGCCTGTCTCTAGCTTCTGATTGCCGCGGAACGGCGCGCTAATCGGCAGACACGGATAAGGCACTACGGGCAGTGCGCTGCTGCTCGATCACAGGGCTGGGATAGGCTTGGTATGTACAGTACTCGTTGTAGGAAACCGTTGCGTGAACCTTGCGGCTTGGCCGGCTAGTACTGTAATGTGACAGACCAAACGGCTTTACCTAACTTCATCAAGTTAGTTGACCTCAACCTCAGGGTTCTTTTGAATGAAGCTGACGAACCTGGGATCAACAGAGTTGTGGGCAACGGGGTCTGTGCTGCTGTAGGCAGGACTGATACCGATTCGCTCGCTCTCATCAAAGAGGATCTCGGACTGCATCGACGGGATGTATGTAAGAACTCAAGTGTCGGTTTATTGATGAGTAGCCCATGCTTGATCACCGCCACTCTTGCTCTTGCTAGCGGTCAAGGTACAGATCATCTACGATCGCTCGCAGATACGTCTGCGTGATGACGCTGGGGTAACAACGCCCCTGTTGTTGTTCCTATTGCCTTGTATAGTGAGCCGGCAGTTGGGACACAGTTTGGCCACAGAAATGACAGTATCAAGAGACGTCTCCACGCGGCAGGAAATGTTTAGACGATAGTAGGGGCAATGGCTGGCGCCACGATTTGACACTTCGTAATTGCAGCCCTTTGCGGGGCATCGGATGTGGTAGGCAACGACCTTGTAATTTTACAAGGCGATCTGAGGGTAACTAATGTGCCGATTGCGTTGCACTGCCTAAAGATCTGGTGAAAGTTGGCCGATGGAGCCGACAGAGTTAGACGATCTAGACTCGAGGTAGAACTTGTTTCTAGAGCACTAGACACGAAGATGGGATGGAACAGGATAAGTGCGGAATGTCAGAATGATGCGAATTTATATCCATGCCAAAGGTAATGATCAATTTACGCTTTTGGTGCCCAGAGAGAAGCTTTTTTGGTACATGGTGCGTGGTTATTTGCGTTTGAGGTGCAGATGCATGTCAGTCCTTGAGGCTATTCAGAAACAAGCAAAGTCAAATGATGTGCATTTTGAGGGCATGGAGATTAGAATTAAGATCCGATAGATGGAGACGCACTCAGTACAGTAACATTGAAGACCGATCTGCAAGTATTTGAATTTCATTGTTGGTCCATGGATTCTTGGCAGGATGCTACATAAAGCCACGCATGAACCAAAGAAATCGCCAGGTGGAGAATACAAGATTAAAGACGGTAATTCAAGGTTGATTTGGCACTGGCTCCCCTCCCCTTCTACCCTTCCACTCATCAAATGACCTGCATATCGTATCGTATCGTGAGTGTTCTAAAGTCTTGTCGCAAGATGAGGTCATTACGGTTCAATCCGACAGCATAACGGTATTGCAGTACGTCATTAAGGACCAAGAAAACTAATCAAATCAGACTTTCAGGGTCGCCCTCTGCCAAGACTCGGCGGCGACGGGACTGCGCCCCCTACCCCAACTCCCGAATCCACGGAGCCGGACACGCAAAAGCCAAAGCCGACCTCAGCCTGGGCATTAGGAGTTTGCCCTGGGGGTTAGACCTAGACCTAGACCTGGACCTATCGTTAGCGATAGACACCATGGCGGTACGTATACGCCAAGTTCCATTCTATGGCGTCTTGGTGCGAAGAGGCGCCACCTTTGGATGAGACTACAAGGCGACCAGGGCAAAGACGGGCCCAACTCTAATCGCTGCGTCTTCAGAGACAGGTCGACCAGGTTCCCTGGGACCAGTCTAACCTAGCAATGCTCTGGCTTGACAGGGATACAACACGAGCAGCACGTCCCACGTACGTCCCTTGACAACCAGAGCACTGGGGAGGGGAGATGGCCTCAGCCCAGCCAGCCTCCACCGTCACCGTCATCCGGTTAAATGGCGCGTGCCCCGTGGCTTCGCATCGTTCAAGAATACTGTAGTCTGTATATACTGTACTGGAAGTCTAGAAGGGAAAAGAAGAGGGAGTGACTGAATCAGCGTTGCCTGTGTCAGGAAACTTTGATTCAAGCTGAAACTTGACTTTGAGGCTGACGACCTACCCTTATCACCACCATCTGCCTACCTCATCGGCCAAACCGTTGAAACACAGGTATTTGTCTATCTACACAGCCTCATGCCAAGAGAGCTTGTTACGGCAAGGCCAAGTAAGCAGGCAAACGCAAACGCATGCGCATGCGCAAGTCATCGTGGTTTGGTTGGGTTCGGTAGTTGTTTCTATAGGTAGCTTTCCCGTTGCGTAAGACCAAGACCAAGACTCAACCTGGCACTGGCGTTGGTGTTGGCATTGGCATTGGCATTGGCACAATTGAGACAGGGACAACAGAAAAGAAGCGGGGGGCAGTTCAGTCTCTTTTAACCCAGAAGCAACACCAACGACCAACAGAAACTACATACTACTACTACATACTCTTCCAAGTTATTTTTGGAAGGACATGGCAAAACCATTCATATACTTACTCGACCTCACCTCTTCGCATAGCAGAGCACATCATCATCACCACCTTCACGATAGCCTCGTCAAATGGAAATCATCACCCCCCAGGACTACCAGAACAACGCCCGCAAGCGACAGCGTCGCAGTCTCCGCCCCTGTGACGCCTGTCGGAAGCGTAAGACTCGATGCGTTACAAAGGACGGCGACGGCGACTGCGTCCACTGCCAGCTGAGAGCCACCCCGTGCACCTTTCAACATGATCCTCCAGAGCGTCAGGTCGCCAGCACCAGCGGTAGCAGTATCCAAGGAAGTAGCGGTATCCAAGATGATGTTGGTCCAGAGGAGCTCCCGGCACAGCTTCAGAGCCAACAGGTACCGAGTCACCCGGTGCAGGGCCAGGGCCAGAGCCAGAGCCAAACCTCAGTCCGAAGCATGAGCGTACAGAGTCGTAAAGAGTCGCGAGACGATGTTCAGTCTGTCCATTCGGTTCCGTCGGTCCAGGCATTTCTCTCTCCGGCCGAGACGCGCGCTTCTGCTGATAGCGGCATCCCTCTTGCTCCGCCATCGGTCATGGTTCCGGAGCTGGGACCATTGGACCGGACTATGGGATGCTCCTCTACGCGCTTCGCCGAGCTATACGGCCTTGGAAGTGATATGGAGCCTATACTAATGCGCCACCGTCCCTACGATCCTCAAACTCACGAGTTTAGTCTTGATACGCATGCTATTCGACGTGTGCTGGAGCGAGACGATGGCCAGGAGTATCCTCTAACGTTCCATATGGCCCGCGACGAAAAAGCAGTCGAAGGTGACCCTACCTTTTCCCAGGTTGACGCCATCGAGAGCTGCGTACGCCCCCACGGCCCGAGTCTTGTTGAGCTCTTCTGGAGACACGTACAGCCATGCTATCCCATCCTCTCCAAGGATCCCTTCACCCTTGCCTACAGCCAGTCTTACCGCCGCATCCCCGCCGCACTCCTCGGGGCAATCTATCTATCCGCTATTCGCTGGTGGACCTACGACCCCGAACTCTCTATCAGAAGCCCCCCCGATGCTGCCCTTCTACGTAGGATGCTACGGACTGCTATTCCAGCGTCTTATCACCGCCCAAAGCTGAGTTCCATCCAGGCCGCCCTTCTCCTTCTGCAGTGCCAACCCGAAGACCCCCTCAACCCCGACCACACGTTCCAATGGGGTCTCACCTGCCAGGCGCTTGCCATCGGTCAATGTCTTGGACTTCACCTCGATGCCAGCAACTGGACTATTCCACAATGGGAGCGTAACGTTCGCAAGCGCCTGAGCTGGGCGCTATTCATGCAAGACCGCTGGACGGCATTGGCTTACGGTCGTCCTGTGCATATTCACGATGACGACTGGACCGTTGGTGATCTCAGTCCGGCCGACTTTTCTGATTTTGACAGCGAGGGCCCGACCGCTGCTTCGGCCTCTGCCTCCGTGTCCAGTTCCGTTTCTGTATCTGGTTCTGACGATGATCGGAGATCTATTGCTTCTACCGGTATGACACAGTTTATACAGATGGTGCGACTGACGCAGATTCTATCAGTTGTCTACTCCAGCTTTTACACAGCCCGAACGTGTCGCGAGCAGGATACCATTGTTCTCTTCGAAAAGGCTCGGCCACTCTTTGAGATGCTGACGAACTGGTACCATAATATCCCACCGACGCTGCAGATGAACGTCATTTACCAGCGCAAGTTGTGTTTCCACGGGTACCTGCACTTCTCCTACTATGGCGTGGTCATGACCCTTCTCCGTCGATTGATTCGATCTACAGCCCTCCCACCACGCTGTTCGGACGATCGCGTCCTTTCCAGCATTCGCCAGATTGCTCTTCAAACCGCTCAAAGTGCCATTAGCTTTGTGATAAGCTTGAGACCCGATCATCTTGAGGCGTTTTGGTACTTTACCTCCCCCTATCTCTTCTCACTCCTCGGTTCGTTTACCACCCTACTCCTTGTCACCTCTCTATCCTCACAAGAGCGACATTTTTGGCAAGAGACTCTCAACTCGTACCTCTGGAATCTTCGTATGATGAGCAAGAGTCATCAACCTATGCAGTATGCTGTCAACCGTCTCGAAGGCGCCATATTGCGCGGCCTGGAACATTCCCTTGCCGTCAATCTGAATGAGCCTCTCAACGATAAAGTTAGCCCTATGATGGGCAACTATGCTGCTGACGTATACGAGTATACCGATTTTGGTGACTGGGATTTAGCTGCGGGTGCGTCCGGCCCGTATGATCTCCTCAGCGGCTTGGTCATCCAGCCAAATCCCATGATGCCACAGGAAGATCTCGGATGAAGGAGCCAATGGAGGAGAGACTTGCGGCTACGAGGTTAATATAATAATTATTCGGCGTCTTCGAGTCCATTGTCCGACTCAACTGAGCTGTCCTTGATACCCATCGAATGCCGCATATTAATGTCAACTAAGTCAACCATGCCATCTTCGACGAACCACCCCAGCCTTCGAACCCCGTCACGGTCGTTATCTACCCAGTTCGGCGGTATAGGTAGTCGGAAGCTCAGCGATCGCCCGCCACAGAACGCTTCCACGAGCTGGCCCCTCAAAAAGAGGAAGACGCCGTCAACGAGACTGACGTTATCGTGCCGTACAAGTTCGGGTCCGTCGACAGGTCGTGGGATATGGATGCGGTACTGGTCTGCCCAGAAATCATCGAGGGGAGGAAAGTCGGTCATTAGGGCGACGGAGAAAAGGCCATTCCCTTGGGGATTAAATTGGAGTCGATGGCCGTTGCCTGAGCTGTCGGTCTGGAGCATTACCCCAAATGTATGGGCATCACAGGCTGCGATTTTGAAGTCAACCATGATATCTCGCTTCCACTCAGCAGATCCTAGCTCGGGGAAATGCGTCGCTGTTGTTCCGAGAGAGCACAGATATAAGCTTGGAGCGGCATTGCTTGGCGAAAAGGGTCTGGAAGTTTGCCATATATAACTCCTAAACTCTTGTGAAGCGTCGATACGCAGACATGCGTTGGTGTCTGCCCACATAACTCTGGTGATACCAAGATCTCCGCCCCATAGCCACTTCTTCTCATCGTCTGTATAATCCCCGATCCAGCCGAAGCAGACTCTCTTGTCAGGGTTTCCTGCTTTCGGACACGATTTAGCTGCGTACCAACGCCGGCCATCTAGACGTCCGTGTGAACCATCTCGCGGCACACGGAACGGACCATACGGTGTGTCAGCGATGCGATACACTGTCCCTGCGTTCGGAGCGTGGAAACGCGAGTAGACGAGATACCACTTGCCATTGGGCAGTGTAAACAGCTCTGGACATTCGGGGCAAAAGACGTCGTTGGGGGCGTATAGCGGCTCAGGGGCTACTGTCCAGGTCTCGAGGTCTGGCGAAGTCAACAATGCGATGCATCCCCGACTCCAATACGGACCGCTGGCCAGCCGAGTGCCCACGAGCATCCAGTATCGACCCTCGCCGCGGTTGTAAAAGACGAAAGGGTCGCGAAAATCAATGTCCTCAAACTTGTCGAGCCCTTGCCCTAGAATGGTAATTGGAGTTGAAGGTTTCTCGAACCTCGTACCATGCCTATCGACTCCTCTCGTGCGAAGTATCGTCTGTCGACCGTCTTTAGACAAATTGTAGCCTGTGTAGAAAATATTCATGTTCTGGTCGGGGCCAAGGACCGCTGATCCCGTCCAAGCGCCGTCATTGTCAGCGTCGAGATTCGACTCCCCAGGAGATATCACAGGCTCTGGATCTCGTGTCCATTCGAGCAAGTTGGTTGATCGCAGGCGTGACCATGATGATCTCAGTCGCTCAGGATGATGCTTTGTCGCAGGCGGCGTGCTGAGATGGAAGACGTGATATGTATCGTCAACAAGCAATGGGATGACATCGGCGGAAGCTTGGTACACCGAAGCTCGAGAATAGGGACATGTTTCGGGTGGAGGAGTTGGAACTGGAAGAATGGATCGCATAGTCGTAGTGTATGCAGTACAGTGAATTGCAGTTGGCGTGGCGTATTGTAGCAGAATTGGTTATCCAGGTTGGTGCTGTTGGTCAGTCGCGCCCAAGACTGTTGGTTCAGGCCAAGTACAGCAATAGCAACAACATTGTCTAGTTATATCCATCTCGAAAAGAAACTTTGCTCTCGGCATTCCTCCTTTCTTTATATGGTCGAAGCTCAAGCTCAGCATCCAGCCGCGTAGTGCTAGATGGTCAAGGCGTCCTTGTGTATATGCCCAAAAGCGACGACCTGACTCTTGATACTCCCTCCCAAGAAAGGGAACGACAAGAACGAGATGGGCAGAAAATTGATTAAAAAAAGAATCTCCCACAAGGTTCCTTTTTTCCCTCCCCTCCCGTCGGCAACAGGGCCCCAAAAAGACCCTTTTGAGAAAAGCCCCGGCATACCATGGCGCGGCGCGTCCAAGATGAGTAAAGTGTCTTGACTCCGTCGAAACTTTATTTCGATGATCCTAGCTTGTATTTGGGTTAGTTCAGGTTTCTACAACAGAGATGAATCAACGCCCAACGCCTCAAGGTAGGCGAGGCGGGCGTTCCAGAATACAAGGCGGACGGCGTGGAACGAGAAGGGAAGCAAAGGAAAGGAGAGGAAGTAAGGGGTTAAGATTGGATGGGAAAGGCGTGATGGAGAAGCGAGGGGATTGTCAAGTCATGATTCACTCACTTTCTCTGTCCACGATCGACGGTTTCCCCTTGTCTGTGTACCTGAACGATCAGCAACTCTTCAATCTCCGGAGCTTTTTATCCCCCGTCTAATAATAACGACCACAAGCGTTAGATCTCGATACCCACTCGCAAACATTACCGTATCGTTCAGAAGAGCTAAAGTTTACAAGCCGTTGAGACACAGGGTCCTTGTCTCCAAACCCAGACTAGCACACCCTCCCTTTCAGCCCTGCTACTCGCGCGCGGCCGTTCCGATCTGAACGAGCCTCGTAGGCCGCGGAAAAAACAGAGCGATGCGTGGTTTCAGATATCCCTACGTCTGGCTCTGTTGTGGCTTCGCTGCCCTAGGAGCTTGCCTGTATGGCTACGAGGGCGTGTATTTCACTGGCGTTACGACTCTCGGTATGTCCGTAGAGTCAGAGCTGTCGAGTCAGAAGACAAATCCCAGCTGACGTACCAAGATGTATTCATCCGCGATTTTGGAACGCCCGACAATGACGGCGGATACGAAATACAGCCCGCGAGTCTAGCCATTATGACGAGCATGATCAATGTGGGCGAATTAGTGGGATCGCTCTTAGCAGCACCTCTCAACGATCTATTCGGCCGAAAGGGCGTCTTCGTGACCGGATCCGTCGCTGTGGTGGTCGGTATCGTAATGCAACTTGCCACGACATCAAGTCGCGCCTTGGTCACGGCCGGGAGAGCAGTTGCAGGATTTGGCGTTGGTAACTTTTCGGCTACGTCGCCATTGTACATGGGAGTACGTCCCCTGATGATGATTGAGTGCTGTTTTGACCATTGTGTGCTTCGTATAGGAAATAGCGCCAGAGTCTTTGAGGAGTCCGCTTCTTATGTGCTGGCAGCTCGTCCTATCTATATCGCAGATCATCGCGGCTGGTATCAATCGCAGCGTCGTCAATAACAACACGACGTTTGCGTATCGTTTTCCTATTGGGTTTCAGCTGATATTTCCGCTCATAATATTCCTTGGTATCGCGTGGCTGCCAGAGTCGCCTCGCTGGCTGTTGCGTCGTGGACATCATGACAAGGCGATGCGATCTCTGCGCTTACTCCATCATGAAGACAAGCAGTACGATCCTGCACCGGTAGTACAGAGTATTGAAGAGGACTTGAACCAAGAAAATACTAATGAGGCTGAGAGCGCGTGGATACAGCTTGTCACTGACCCGACCGAGCGGCGCAAAGTGATCTACAGCGCCGGGGCTCTGGTAGCCCAGCAGATCAACGGTATCCAGTGGTTCTACTACTTTGGGACCGTCTTTTCTAAAGCGATTGGACTGCGAGATCCGTTTTTAATGACGCTTATTGTGTTTATTATCCAGGTCTTTGTCGTCCTGGCCGCGGTGTTGCTGGCCAACAAGATCCCGCGGCGGCCTCTGCTATTGATCACCACAGGGATCATGACCGTGTCTATTTTTGTGGTTGGTTGCTTAGGTATCCCTGGTGGAAAACCCAGTGAGACGTTTGGAAAGGTAATTATTAGTTTCGTGATTATTGAGATTGTGGCTTTTAATTTTGCTTGGGGACCTCTTGGCTGGACCATCGTGAGTATCCCATCTCCCCTGCCAGATGTCTTCTCTTGACACTTTCGATTCAGGCTTCTGAAATGGCTGTCGGACGAAACCGAAACAAAATCTACGCCGTCGCTGTCGCGTCCTTTTGGGTTACGGTCTGGGCTACCGTTTTCACTCTGCCCTACCTGTACTACTCTGCGCATCTTGGCCCCAAGACAGGCTTTGTGTATACAGGCCTTTGCTTCGTCACCTTGGCGTATGTGTATTTCTGTGTCGGCGAAGTGACGGGGCGTAGTATAGAGGAAATCAACGGCTTCTTTCGCGATGGTATCCCTGCGCGACATTGGAAAAGACAGCCCTTCAGGGTCCAGGCACAGGGGAGTGACCTGGTAAACGTTGTTCAGGTGGAGGGTCATGCAAAAGTATCACGTTGTTAAGGAAATGTCTTATGAATTATGTGTATATGAAATTTATACCCGTCTAGTCTAGTCTAGGATACAGATTAACGATATGAGTGGTCTTGTGCCATCTTTTCGCGCTGGCAAACTGTTCTTCAAGTTCTAAGCCCATTATCTCTAAAACTCCGTTGGATGTAGAATCTCTGTGTCACGAGCTTCTCTTCTCTGTCACACATAACGGTGATGGGTGCTTCAACCCACCCTGATTGTGGCCATCCATACAGCCACGCCAAATCTCTTCCCATTCTGTCTGCCACTGGTGCGCGATTTTGCTCGACAGTAGGAGAAGGCAGCGGCTGCAGAGGCTCCAGTCTTCCAAATAACGGCTCGAGAGGCTCAGCATCGTAAGTATATGGCGTGTCCTGGTTGGCTCGGCCATATCCCATGCTTCCTCTCTTAAAGCGATCTGTGAAGCCCACACTTCCCATCCATAACTCTTGTCTTCCAATGTTGGAGTACGGTGAGGGTGTCGGTAGATTGTCTTGTGTGGGTTGTACGAGACTGGCCGCACTGATAGGATTAGATGGCCTGTTCGAGTACGAGGGAGCGTTGGAAGCTTGGTGCATTAGCAGTGCTGGGTTGATAGTCTGCATTGCGGGTTGGGGAAGCCAAGCGTAGGGGTGTCAAAGATGTCGTTATAACCCAGGAGATCAACAGGATGCTGAATCAATGCTCATGCACTTTGGGTAGGTTGTGTGCATGTTTGTGCGGGAGCTAGCATGTCGATGGCAAATCTCTATACCTATATAAGTTGACATTTACATGCATTTGAATACACGTATGATAGCTTTTTCTACATTCACTGTTTCTTTTATTAGATCTCAGTCACCAAAGATATCTGAAACAAACATCCAGCAGAGGATGGCTTCCGATCTACGTTTCAGCACGATGCCGTTTCTTTGTTCTTTGTTCTTCTGACAAGGGTATCATCACTACGACTGTACTCGCCATGGAGATTCTTAAAATAGCCAACGGAAAAGCCGTAGAAGACAAAGCCATCCTTGTTTTCTGCCTATTTTTTATTGGTTGATTGATGGTGAATAGTTCTGCCAGTGGTTGGGAACGGCATCACCAACCATGACGGAACAACTTGTTCACGGGGCCGTTCAGCTTGCTTTGTTGAGTTATTGTCCAAAACGCATGAATTTCTTGTGCATAACTGTAAAATAGAAAGCTGCCAACGCCGGCCACCAAAGCTTGTTGGTCATGGTGCATCACCACGGCTGGGGATTCAAGTGAAAAGGGCTGACATGTTACTGTAAATGTGATGGCCTATAAGCATGTCCAGGCTGCTGCATTTATCCTTATTACGCCATAATGAATATATGAGCAGCGAATGATGGTGCTGATTGAAATATTGGCAACTTTGGACTGGATGTCCAATTATCACCTTTGAGAAAGGAGGCGAAGTCATCAGGGAGACGTGCCACTTCAACGTACGAGCCTCATGCCGTAAGCTGTGCATTACTATCCCTTGAGGGTATTTCCAAACTTTGGATAGTTGGCCAGGCATTAAAGAGTCAACTCTGATTGAACCTCAATGAAGTAGATGTGGCCACGTTCAAGTTTTCTAGCACAACATTACTAGATCTCTTCTTCCCTCGTAGACTAGATCTGCGATGGGAATTAGGAATCTCAAGTTTCATTTCTATGCAAAGATACTTCTGATCTTGGTATTTTACGCTCTTATGAGCGTTGCAGTCGCCTATTCTACCACCGTTATCAGCGAGCCTTGTACGACGAAACATTGGTCAAGAATAAGGATCCGATCTCTACAAAGACCAAGACCTTTTTTTTTTTTTTTTTTTTTTTTTTTTTTTTTTTGAAACAAGTTACCCAGTGACAGAATGTCCTGTTAAGACTGTGACTGTGACTGTGACTTCAGCTATCACAAGCACCGGTATGTGATGCACAACCGGGCAAACGCAGATCTATTGTATCTAACCACGTCGCAGATATAGCTACAAAACTTAATTCCACCACCGATACCATCACCGTGGCCGTCTCAACGCCCTTAGGCTTCGTTCCTATTGCTTTAGAATCGGGCCACGCCCCCAGAAAACGATTCATCTTCCCCCTTACGGGTCGTTTGGTGCTACATGACTATCACCATTGCGTTTTCAATACCTAGCGCAAAACAACATTTTTGCCTTGATCCTACTCTAACCGTCACCATCACTAACACAATTTTGCCCCTTAATGGTACCTCTAATGTGACGAACCTTAACACGGGTGGATTGGGAAAGCCTGTAAATGCTACCACTACTACCGTGTTTACTACCGTCAATACATTGGCTACAAGGATATCTCTGGCCCTCAAAAAACGTGACGGTAATACCATCACGCCCTTCTTCCCCTTCTTAAGAAAATTGGCTGACCACAACATAGGAACAACTGCCACGATCCTTCAGACCGCGAGATTATGCGAGACCTGCGCTCCAGAAAACCCGATCAGCACAGCTAACAGCGGCCATCGCATCTCCAAGGTCAACTACGGCGGCTCAAGAAACGAGATTCAAAAGGGCATCATTTCTTACACGCCCTAGCATTGCTGCATAGCCTGCCAGGAAACTAGAAACTGCATCTGGCCTAGCCATTTGTCTCTAACCAACAAAAAAGCGAATACTCTTTTACTACGAGCTGATTGTTTTTCAGGGCTGTAGCCCTGAGAATTCATTTGGCACGTCGTTTAATACCTCGGCAAATGCGGACGAAGGTACGGTTTGCATGCTTAGCAACGGGTTTTGTAGACGGACAGATAATGGGCTAGACGTTCCGTGAGACGACTAAATTCCAAGATGTACATAGTTATCTGAGATCGATTCCTCAAACTCTGTCTTCCGAGTGTTCAATCACAGAGGCTTTGGCTCCAGCTTTCACCATATCATCATGGTCGCTTGGAGCCCGATCATGGACATACCCGAACATGACGTCCATCTCTTCAAGAGTCTTGCCTTTGGTTTCTGGTAGGAAGAAAAAGGCCCATACAGTGGCAATGATCATCCAAGTTGCAAAGAAGAACCAAGTACCGTAACCGAACGATTTGAAGATGTAAGGCAGAGCTTTGGTGATGGCGAACTGGGTGAGCCTGTTACGGAGAATTAGCGGCGAGCTGTGTAGTGAGGGCCGCTAAGTAGACTCACCATTGAATGCAAGCAGCCCACGTGCCTGTCAAGTTGCGAAGAGCGCCGGGGAAGATCTCGGCCGAAACAATCCAGGGGATACCATTGAGACCGAAAGACCAGCTAGAGTATGTTGGCGCACAGAATCCAGTGTCACGCGAAGGGATAAACTTACAAGACAGAGTAGATCATGATCATAGCCGTCGCGGCCTTGCCACCAGCAGCCGTTGAGGGTGAAAGCTCTTTGCCGTCGGCGATAATACTAGCAGGGTGTCCAATCTTGACATAGGCTCCCACTATCCACAAACAAGTAGAACACATGGCGGACGAAATGATCGTGGGGTTTCGTCGTCCCCACATGTCGATGAGTGCGCCGTAGAAGATGATGGATGCGACAGCTACAAGACAGTCAGTAGATATATGGCAGAAGGGAGACGTTTAACAAACCTTTGACAAGGCCGTAGATACCCGTATACAATGCGACGTCCTTGATACCTAGTGAACCGAAAAGGGTAGGAGAGTAGTAATTGATGGCTAAACGCGTCAGATGTGTCATGCAGAGAGTGAAGCGTTCAACCTACCAGCAGCACCAGACATGTTTTGCAGGGCAAAAGAACAAAACACAAGCAACACCCGGTTTCGCATTCCCTTGCGAGATAGCTCAAAAAGTGCGCCTCGGAAAAGGGCCCATGGACCATTTCCATATTTGCTGGCCACGAGGGCCTCATCAGCGAGACGGCTTCGGATCATGTCGAGGTCCTCCTGGAGATCTAGCAAAACATTAGTACCAGTCCGTAAACATTTCATAATTATACCTACACTTATGATCCCGAGGAATCATCCTTATACTCTCAAGAGCCTTTGCCGCTTCCTCCTCGCGGTTCTTGCGCATCAACCAAAGAGGACTCTCATGGAGAAAGAAGCCGCCAGCGACCAAAACGCCAGCGGGGATGATCTGGACAGCCATCGGGATGCGCCATGCGGTCGCAGATGCAGGATCCAAGTTCTGATTAATGCCATAATTGATCCAGAAACCGACTAGGGAGCCGGTCTGATAAGCGACTTCGAAAAGACCGGTCAAAATACCGCGGATCG
This sequence comes from Fusarium sp. FL617, assembly GCA_030142105.1. Taxonomy (NCBI): domain Eukaryota; kingdom Fungi; phylum Ascomycota; class Sordariomycetes; order Hypocreales; family Nectriaceae; genus Fusarium; species Fusarium sp. FL617. The sequence continues at coordinate 610,808 of JAREIL010000034.1, read as the reverse complement.
AAACGATGGAGAGCTCGGCGATGTAGCTGGGGACTGTGGCGGTGATGGCACCGCATGCTATGCCGGTGAGGGCGCGGCCGGCGTCTGAAGTTGTTAGATATAGTCGATGTGTTTTTTTTCCCCCTAGAATTTTCTTACAGATATAGGATAGCTGATGGGTTGCAGCCGTCATGAGAATAGCGCCGATGAGGAAGATAACGACATTGGACTGAAGAGCCCACTTGCGACCAATTTTCTCAGTAGCTACCCGCGAGTATCGTCAGCTCCTGCGTTGTCTCATTTTATACGCAACATACTCAGATAACAGATAATAGCACCAAAAAAGGCACCAGCCTGGAATGTCGCAGTGATGTTACTTGAGATATCAGCCGACTCATCTGCCTGAATGCCAAAGTCGCGCTTGAAGCTGTCACGGGCGATTGTGGTGCCAATGAAGGCGGAATCATAGCCGAAGCTGTAATGCATTGTCAGAGCCTGGATTTGCGGGTTCTGAAGAGCAAACTCACAGCAGGGACCCCGTAGCAATAATGGAAGCTTCAGTGTAGAGGCGCCAGTTGTACACCTCCTTTGGCGTGGGCCGATCTTCCACTGCGCGAAAGCCACCCATGATGATATACGCAATGCTTTTCCCTTATCCTTTGAGAGTCGTCGAGCGACAGGTGGAGTTACTCATATGAAGCTAAAGCTTCTAAGAGTCAAGCAACCTTTGGAACAAGAAATGTCTTGTGGAACCGTCTTGATATAAGTCAGTCTGACAACAGATAAACGACCCCGCAGGAGACAACCCCGGATATTTAAACCATCGTCTATCCATCCTCAATCCGGGGTGTGAAGGTCCCGTCACTTGGACTAGGATCTGCGTGGAGAAGTGAAATCCGGGGATGGTGTGGAGAAACCGAGAGTGAGGTCATGACAAACATGTTTCTCGCGTAACATGGTCCAATACTTGCAGACAGGGGTTTCATGATGGGTATCAAGGCTGGGCGTTAGCTGTATCATGGATGGAGACCCGACTAGCGAGCCGAGGCGAGGAACAGAGGCGATTGGAGGATTGGCTGATGCGGGGGATGAGCATCGGGTCAATTTAGGCCGACGATATACCCCAGGGAATAAAGGATCATGCGTTTGATATATCCTGGTTGAATAGACAGATTATGGGTGCCAACAGGTTGTGAATTGACAAAGCCTCTACTACCAAAGTGTGTAGATCCCAGCAGTGGTCTAGAACCTCGTCTTGATACATCTAGGTGCAGGAGTATCTCTTTTGGTAGGCATATATGCTGGGCGTTGTGTTTATCGTAGAATCAGGTGGTGGGCAGATGAATTGAAGTACGAGATAAATAAATCGTTGTTGTTTTGATAAGTGTAAATGAAGTTTGATGATGACTGACACAACAAAGTACAGCCACGTATATATGCTTTCAACGCGTATGGACTGGTCCTTGAGAATGCCATTTCATGAGAGCGCATCGTCTATGTCTGTATGCTGGTCGTAGAATGCTTCTAACAGAAATACCGGCACAGTTGTGATGTGAACAGCGCTTGTGTACGTCGGCACCCGACAGCTGTATGCGACAATCCTACGATTCTGTCGCGATGACGCACGACCTGAAACGATCATGATTGGGACGAATATTGATACCAAGTTTAGGCATTTACATATGCAATATTAACATAACCTCAATATAGCGGTCAAGCGTTTAGGCGTCCATCTAGATGCTCGCTCCCCTCTTACCAAGTCCCTTCTCGACAACCGAAAGAGGTTCGACAACCTTGTAGATCCAATCTTGTTTGCTTTCATCGCTGTACTTGGGATATGGCCTCCGACAATGGCAGCTTTCGAGAGGATATCCTCGCAGCTTAGCCACAATCCACTTGGTACCATTAATACCACCCTTAGCAAATCCCCATTCCATCTTGGCCAGCTTGAGTTGCGCAGCCTCGGCTTCTTTGGTCTTGCCCGCCTTATGCAGATCATAAATCTGCAGGCAAGTCTTAGGATACAAGTTCGCGACCCCGGTGACGGTGCCTGTTGCTCCCACAGCTAGGGCGGGAACAAGCCAATCACTCTGACCAGCGAGCGCAGAGAAGTCCTCGGGCTTGAACTGAGCTGCCACGCGCGCAACCTTTGCGATTCCACCACACGTCAATTTTACGCCGACGATGTTGGGATGCTGGGCCAGGCGCTCCAGCATCTCCGAGTTGACGTCGAGGCCGGCCACAACGCCGGGGAAGTTATAGATAACGACGGGGACGGGACTTGCGTCGGCTAGCTCTTCGAAGAAAGCCACGATGGCATCTTGTGTCATAGCGAAGTGAAAGTAGCTCGGTGTTAGGACGAGCACAAAATCGGCGCCTGCTTCCTTCGCTAGCCGTGTCTCGTTGATAGCATCTCGTGTGGTTTGTGAAGACGTGCCCAACGTAATCGTGATGTCGGGACGGCCGAGGGAAGTTGCAATTTCGCGTGTCGTTCGTACCAGTTGTGACTTTTCAGCTGCGGAAAGTGTGACTGCCTCTCCATTTGTTCCAGCGATAACGACTAGACATTGTCAGTGGCAGGTTGACATACGATTGAAGATATACGTACTCCCGTCAAGGCCTGAGCTTACTAGAAACTCGATATGCTTCTTCTGAGTATCCCAGTCAATCTCCTGGTCAGCATCACTGCCAAACCAGGTCAAAGATGGGACGTGGATTCCAGGCGGGAACGCCCTTCCCTTAGTTGAGACTGAGCCCATGTTGAAAAGAGTGAAGATTGCGAGATAAGATAGGTGGAGGATTCAAAAGGGTGAGTCTCAGCTGGGAGAATATGCGAATTGGGGTGACAAGATTATCAATTGCCATAGAATCATCGACGAGCTAGCCATAGGGTTTTGTCCCACGACCAAAGTCGACCTTGTGGGGTATATCTCTGTCTTTCCATCGGAATCCAACCGCGCAATGCCACGTTTGAATCCAGCGATTCGTAGAGCATTGTGATATCTGTAGCTGTCGTACAAATGCCGAGAGGGTTTCCCCATCTTCATCCACATAGCTTCTTCTTCATGCGGGGAAGTTGGAGATCAGCGCATCCGATCGGGACGACGAGTGTGAGTGGGGCGTCGAGCCGAGCGTCAAGCAAGAGGTTAATTCACGCCCAGTCGTGTGACATAAGGTAGTTATGGTTGAAGCCGAGTGGGGTGGTTCGCATGTCGGATTCCCAGACAAGGTGGTGTTGTGAACTCTGGGCTGGCAAGCGACCTGTGCACGTTGCGGCGAAAGTGACAATTGCCTGTCCATGCGATCGGATAGGTCTTCTGTATCAAGAGCGAGTCGTTGAAAGACGTTTCGTTCATCTTCATCAACTCAAACAATGGCAAAGCATGAGTTAAAGACGGCGTGCATCACGGCCCGAATATCCATTCGCGTCTTGGCTGCATCTTGTCGAGCTTGAACCTCCTCCAGTACTTGCGCTGTAATGCGCGCATTGCCGGCAACCTTCTCCATCCTGAGAATCTGGGTCTTTATCCACGCCTTCTCGTTAGCATCTTGCTCTTCCACGCCCAGCATCAACAGCGGCCAGAGCATATTGATGGGGAGCGTATCCTCAGGGTCCAGATCCGCCACGATTTGACGAGCAAGCTTCCGAATCTGATCCAGAGCTTCAACCGCCTCTTTCGTTAAAGGAAGGCTTTTATAGGCAACGCGATGAAGGTGGACTTTGCTGGCGTAATAGTTGGATAAGTATGTCCGAAATGCCCGGGTGATAACAAATGCTAAATGTCTTGAGACATGAGGCTCCGTCAACTTGCCTGCCACAGCATAATCCATCAATGGCGGGCGCTGCTCATACAGAGTTCGTAAATCGGCCGCTATCACTGTACCGAGATTCATGACCTCAATCTCATCCTCGACTGTGCCACGGGAACGATGCCACGGATCGATCTTGGAAATCCTGCCCATGAAACTTTGGACCTTTTGATAGAACACAACCCCAGGCTGATACAAGACCTGAAAAAGCACGTCTTCAATATCGTCCGTTGGGTCGTTCTTCGAGACTTCGTCGGGATCTCCGTCGAAGCTCGCAGGTGATGCTTCCACCAGTAGAATTTCGTCATCATTTGTTAGAAATAGGCCATCGCCCCCCGCTGATACCGCTCGTCCGTCAAGAAGTCGAATCCAAAGAAGCAATTGCTTCTCTACTGCCGTCAAACTGGTCTTATTACTCCCTTGAAATAAAGTATACGCCCGTTTCAGATTAGAGTGGGCGGCTTCGAGCTGACTCTCCAAGATATCGATATAACTGAGGAAGAACAGAGCTGCAAGAAGGTACTCACGTGCGGGACTGTGCTCGGACATGGCCGCACCATCATTACTCGCAACTTCTGCAACACCCTGCTGGTAGTGATCCTGTTCACTCATGGTCCACGTGCCATCTCTTCGGGAAAGGAGAAGATTGGAAAACGCCATGATTGCGTGCCGAACCATGGGGGAGACATTAGCCATCTCAACAACGGCTTGTCGCATCGTAAGCCACTTCTTCTGAGTCTCAACCTCGGTAATAATGGGTGGGTTGACAGAGTTGGCAAAGAATTCCAACAATTTCTCACTACCATCTCCTTCAGAGATGGTGCCCTTTTCTTGACTATCGATACTTTGTGTCAGGGAGGGCGCTGGAGCTGGTGTCGCAAAGGCTGTCCTGTCTGGGAACGTGATTTGTGAATGAGCCGCCTCCATTATGTTAGTAGTCATACCGGTACATATAGTGACACCCGTTGAGCCTCAAACTCACTAGAATGTGTGCTTCCAATCCCGGATTCTGATGCATGTCCGGCGAGGTTTGTTGCCAGAAATCGCCATAGTCCCACATGAAGCTCGCATAATCAAAGACCTCGTCCACCGCATGCCCAGGTTGAAAGATCGAGTTTCCTGGTGATGTATCGGCTGTGTGCGATAGATTCTGCTGTAGAGATTGATCTGGCATCTCGCTCACAGGTGCTTGTCTCTTCTGGACTCCTGATCGTGGTTGAGGGCGCCACTTGCACTCCATATTGAGCCTCTCGCAATGGGAACATCGCGGCCTTTGCTCGTCACATTTTACTTTGCGCCTCCTGTAAAAGTAATCAGGTTTAAAACCGCAACGAAAGTTTTTAAACGTACTTGCATGTTAAGCATCCCTCGCGTGAGCGGATGTGTCTCCTTGCCGAAGCCGCAGGCCGGGTGCTCGATGCGCTGTGGCCTTGTGGAGTTGCGCTTCTTGGAAGACGAGGAATAAGAGGTCTTCCACCGTTCATGTCCATGGCGCCTGCGCACGTTGACACTTTTCGATGAATAATGATATTTACAATGGCCAGTTGAAATAGTTGAAACATGAATGTCAAGGTACCTAGGATGAGTAGCTTAATCTGTCACCTGACGTGAAAGAGGCCCATTTGCGGGGCACTGCCAAATGGAAGGATCTAGGGTGACAAAAATCAGACGGTAGCTGTTCGACCCTACAGGAAACTATAATTTGTCAAATATGATGAGATCAATATAATCAAGCCTCGGTCCCAGTGAAATGAAGCCTGTTGCTCTGCTTGTCATCTTTCTTTTACTACAATTGCTTTTACTGAGGCTCTCTCTACTTGGATTGGTCGATAGAGCTGAGTGCTTGTCAGATTCTTTATTGGCACCACTGGCAGTCCCAAGCTGTCGGTACAGACAAGCAAAGTTGACTTTAGCATTAACTTCTATATCAAGCACAACATTATCGAAAGACCTTAAGAATATGTATGCTATCTATCTGAATATTGAATCGGCATACAAGTCAAATGACAACATGCTTCGTCGTACCTCATCCATTGTCCCCACTTGCAGTAGCTCGACTTACACCAAAAACCTCAGCGGATACCTAGTCTAATTGATGTTTACCGTTGCTCGCATGAGAGAGCTTAAGAGAGCTAATTATTTAGGTAGCAGTCAATTTCTAGTGAGGAATATACCTAAAGTATGGTCTAGTTACCTAGAATCTTATCCTAAAGTTAGGTAGATATCTCGATTATTTATTGTACCACCTGCCGAATAAGCCAACACTTGCATTTTTTACTTTGCTGTAGCACAAGTGCAACCACGATGCATCAAAAAGCTTTGCCGGTTGCTTCTTGAATTTTGAGAATATTATGTGCGGCCAAATGACGTCAGGAACAAATACTGATGGTATAATCACCCCTTGGCCTGGCCTTTTCATACTTTCAACCGCCAAACCTCAACATCTAGACAGATATCCACTGGCTTTCACCTAGCCCAACCCTTATTGCCCTTCAAAAAGCAACCTCGCAACAACCGCTCTACCTTCCAAACCCAATATCATGCCTACCCAAGAGGTGCTCAACCAGTGGGAAGCTTCTTCTCCCACTGCTAAAGGCGAAGGTCCTCTCCTAGGCACTACAGATCGTCTGTTTCCTCCTCTGCCTCTACATGTTGTTCGTACTGACCATGCTTTTGAAGCACCTCAATCCTTAATCTCAATGCACGAGTGTCTCGCCGCACGACCAAACGCTGAAGGATGTGAACATCATTGCACGGACGGGCGTCCTGGGCCTGATCAGGTATTGATGACCTTTGTACCGATATAAAAATGTAGTTACAGACAACTGACATGTTTTAATAGGACCGCGTTCGCAATAATGGTGCTCGTACGCCCTGCTCCCTTCATGCCGACATCCTGGCGCAGATAGAAGCGAAGCAAGAGCGCAGGGCGTCAGAAGCAACAGAGAATAACAAGGACAAGCAAGTCGATCATGAAAAGAAATAAACATCATGAAATCGTTAGTCTCGTTCCTTTGCTTCACGACTGGCTCGGCGGCTGGGACGGCGCAAAACCTGAGGCTCCTGGAACTTCCACGGTGCACGACCGCGGGTTATGGCAAGCTTTGAGAACCCAGTAGCATGACTCTTCATTTGAAGAACTTGCCCTTATTCATTGTTTAACCATTGCTTTTCACTCCGTGTAGCAATCTCCGTGTCCTGGCTTCTACATCTTTGTTTCTTTCGGATTAGACACGAGTCCGAACTGTACTCTAAGGACTACATCATGAAGCAGAACCAGCCAAGATCCCTATTATTGGTTAGCAATGAATGCCAATATAATCGTTCTTCAATAACTTACCAATTACGGAGAAAACAGTCCAAACAATACCAGTCTCTATCATCTTTGGTGGGCAAAACAAGGCCCCGGGAAGCTCCAAGAACCTCGTCCAATACGACCATTGTACCAACGTGACGTACCCCATCAACACCGCCGCCGCAACTGCACTCCCAATCTTCTTGATGGCACTCACCGTTTTCTTCTTGTTCTTGACGCCGATTCTGGTGGTCCCATCTGGCGCAACCGTCACGCCCCAGCGCCTACCCGTTTCATAACGTCTTCCCTCGAGCGGAAAGGCGCTGCCGTAACGCTTGTAGATGGGTACAAAAGCGAGCATACACAGGAGCATTAGGACCGGCGTGCTGTAGAAATAACTCGTGTAGTCGGACATATATTCACTGGAGGACCCGCTGAATTTCGGGTACCGATTCCACGTTACACCTATGAAGATGGCGGATATAATGAGTAGAAGTAGCTCAGAGATGACGGTGGTAATGTAAGCGTCCGTATAGGGGAACTCGACGCGCTCATCCAAGCGACGCTGGATAATCGTCGTTTTGTCCCACTCGCGGGGTCGTTTAATGCCAACAAGGCTTCGCAGTAAACCGAGAACGATGGAGTGAAAGCGCGGTCGGGCCATGTACACTGTGAAGATGCGCAGCATGTTAAGATGGTGGTATCCTGGTGTGTTGCCTATCATCCCTGCGATGATGGCGTTGGCAAGTAATTGACATGTAAATGTTATAGTCCAAGTCAACGCAACGGAATTCTTTAAGCGTCGGCCTAGATATCCTCGAGAGATGAAGTGTATGGCAGGACGGTATGCAACGATGATTGCTAGGACGGTAATGACAGCCTCGGAGACACCGAACAGGATGAGAATGTCCCTTCCGTTAGGGCATGTATCAGGAAGTTTGTCGGCATCGGGAGAAACGATCCATTCGAACGGTATCGGCGGAAGATTTCGCGTCGCTATACCTTTGTACAAACCACTGTTGTCTCCAAGGTATGGGTTGATGGAGGAGCGGTTAACAGACGACAAGTTGCCGGCATGGTATGCTCCCGCAGGGAACGAATCGCGACCTGGACGAGAGAAAAGTACGCCCATGATTGTGACAAGTTCGTAGCATAAGGCAGTGAGTCAAATGGAAATTAGAGAAGCTTCATCTTTGACCTGGAGGACTTGCGTTGTCGCGAGCTTTTGAAGGATCAGCCGCAATGTCTCGTATCATCAACACAGCCAATCGTAGTGAATCTGACTGCATATTGGCTTGTCGATTCCTTCCAACCAACCAACCAACCAACCAACCAACCCAATGAAGATGTCAGACAAGGATCTCAATCCTACTACCGCGTACACCCAGAAACTCGCCTATCAAAGCGATTTTCACGGGCTTTCGGATTGATTTTGTCTCCGCCTCTGCAACCCGAGTTTCTGTAGAGTGTTTACGATGTGGGGCGTTTCTGACAAGAATTCAGGGGTCGCAAGATTAGTAGGACCCAATTTTAGATGTGATTTGATATAGCAGAACTGGTGATAGCCTCCTGTAATGCACGAACAGGTACGTACCAGCCTTTTAGCTACAAGCGTTGGTAATACTGAAAGATGACTATCAAGATGCGAAAGTTGGAGTAATCCGGTTCCGATGTTTGGTTCTCGTCTATCATATTTTTGTACGTCTATCATCCATATCAACAAGAAATAACCCAATAGCATTTCCTATTACGTTCTCTGCCTTCAGTGACCTTCGGAGAGGTTCACGACGGCCCATTTGCCGCTCCACGCCCATTTTCGAGCACCGGAATCACCGCCGCCGCCCTCCATCTGCCTTAACTCCTCATCCTTACCTTCAGGAAGACCAACAACGACATCAGCCTTGCAGGTTCGTAAAGACAAGACGTTGACGCCTGAAGAGGGACCCATGGGACCCAGGGCTTCGGTAAAGGATGTGGTGGCAGGCCAAGCAGCCTATTGCTATGTCAGTATGGCGTTTCCTATACACCGGAGATGACTTACATCAGCTGTGAGCTTGCGGTAGTTCAGATCACCCTTGAAGATGACAAGCTCAGCCGGCTTGAGCTCCTCGTGTAACTCAGGGTTCTCAGCGGGCAGTCGCCAGAAGCTACCACCGGCAGTCCAGTATCGGTTGGGTCGAAGAATAAGCTGCCCCTCGGAGTGGCCCGTCGCCCATTCCTGGAAGAGGAACTGGAGGTCCTTCTCGGCCTCTTCAGAAAGAGGCTCAGGCTTCTTTCCTTGGAGATCTTCATCTTCTGAGGGAACGTCGTATAGAGCGCGAGGGTTGGCGACGGCGTTCAACAGACCGCTGAAGTCGCTGGGAACAACGTCGGAGACGAACCAGGGGATGGACTTGGGTCGCAGGACGACCTGGGTAGCGAGGCCAGCGGCCAGAAGGTAACCAGCCAGGATCATGTCGACATACAGTTCAAAGCCAGCGTTGTCGAGGACAATATCAACACGACGCTCCTTCTTGCCTTCGGTCTGGGCCTTCTTGAGGATCTCATACGCTTTGGGGAGGTCGTTGACCAGGATGTTCTTCTCGGCCGCCTTACGGGCCTCAGCACCCTGGAGCTTCTGGATATCCTCGTAGGTCAAGTTTGTAAGCAATGACAGATCAGTAGCGTTGCCCCAAAGGCAGATCTCAAACATCTCTTGGAAGAGAATCTTCTCGGCTTCGGAGTCGTGGGTCGAGGCTTTGTCGGCGCGGAGCTGCTGGACCAATTGCCTGTACTTGCTGGCAAGTTCGAGGACGGCGGGTCGCGATGATCGGAAGGTGTCCATCTTCTGGCGCGCGAAAAGGTCGTAAGACTTCCAGTGCTCACTAAGGCGGAATATGGCACTAATTCGTCTACAAATCATAAGTGTCGGCATTGCTGAAGCGTAACCGTATATCCTTACCTATACATGTAGCACTCAGAGAAGAGCCATGGCACGTCGTACCAGTGAGCATCAGGGCCAAGCGCTTCGATCTCCTTGTTGTAGGCCGCGACCTCATCGGTGAATCCATCGTCGACAAGAGGACTGTAGAAGTCAGCCGAAAAATTCTTCGGTGCGCGACAGTCGGAGTATATCGTACACGAGCTTGCGGTCGTGTTCGACCTCGTATTTGAGACCAGCCAGCTGTTCAATAATCTTCTTTCCCTCTGCTAATTTCTCGGGTTCGGAAGTCTTGGTAACGGCACGGTAGACATCGTCAATTCCTTGGGTCTAAACTAGAGTCAGCGATCGCTCATTATGAGGCATATTCAGTAGTCTTACCAGAATGACAGGCCATCGCTTGCGAACAGATTCGCTAGCGAACGAATTGGGGTCGCTAGTACGGTATTGAGCTATTCGCGATGTCAGTCGCAGTCAATGGCATGATCGAAAAGCACATACGGGTCTTGGTATCGTGCTCCATGTTGATGTGAAACTGGCGCACAAAGGAAGGTAGAAAAGAAAGAAGTGATAACTTTTTTACTGATCGTCCTCAGATCTTCAGGGAGTATATGTTTTAAGGGTTCTCTCTAGACCGTCTACCGTCATGGAGGGGTACGCGGGGCATTTTTAGTGGGGGTTAGTGGGAAGAGGCGTGACGTCAAACTGGCCTGTACCGACATTTTGGGGAGTTGATGTGAGAACCTTTGTCCTGTAAAGGCAATTAAGGCCTTACTCGGGAAACCTACGGATCGAGACTTTTCC